>ML783534.1:329661-385773 GCA_009831015.1 Picea engelmannii | reverse complement strand
TCAGCGTCTGTGTTTGCATTTGTGTTGCAGCATGTTTCAGCATCTGTTCTTCATAAACAATCGATTGCCATCAATGACAACCTTGATCATCTGCGCCTTGATCATCTGCGTCATCTCTGTTGTAGCCATATTTCCAACAAATTGGATGTCACCAAAGAATATCTTTGAGTTGAGAAGTTTTCATGGATTGGCTAGTTTCTACCGAAAGTTCATCAAGAATTTCAGTGGAATTAGTGCAATGATGATGGACAAAGTGAAGAAGAGACACAAATCTTTTCACTAAACAGAAGAAGCCGAAAAGAGTTTTAATTTGTTGAAAAGGAAAATCACGGAACAACCAATCCTGGTGTTGCCTGATTTCCAAAAGACATTTCAAGTGAAATGCGATGCAAGTGGATTTGCAATAGGTGTAGTTTTGAGTCAAGAAGACAGGCCGATAGCATACTTCAGTGAGAAGCTGAATGAAGGAGAAAGTAACATACTCCACGTATGACAAGGAGTTCTATGTTATCATTCAGGCATTGAAAAAATGGAGACATTACTTGATTCCCAAGGAGTTTGTCTTGTATAGTGATAATCATGCATTGAAATTTGTGACTCAACAGGAGAAGTTGAATCAAAGACATGTAAAATGGGTTGAATATATGCAAAATTTCACTTTTATGATTAAACATATTTCTGGAACTGCTAACAAAGTTTCTGATGCTTTGAGTAGGAAATGTTTGCTATTGCAGGAGTTCAGAGTCAAAACATTGGGTTTTGATGATCTCAGGGACATGTACAAAGATGATCCAGATTTTCAAGAGGCGTATGAAGTAGCTAAGAATCCAATTCTTAGGGATGGAAGCCAATGGACAGAATACATGATCCAGGAAGGATTACTGTTTAAAGGTAATCAACTTTGTATTCCAAAATCCTCCATAAGGGAGAATTTGTTGAAGGAGAAACACAGTGGAGGATTGGCCAGACATTTTGGTCATGAAAAGACGTTCGCAAAGTTGAAAGAGTCATATTTTTGGCCAGGAATGCGAGCACACATCAAAATATTTGTGGACGGATGTAGAATTTGTCAACATTCAAAAGGAAAGAGGCAGAATGCAGGTTTTTATCAACCATTACCCATACCTGAGAGGCTGTGGGATGCATTCAGCATGGACTTCATATTGGGGTTTCCAAGAACACAAAGAGGGTTTGAGTCAATCTTTGTGGTGGTGGATAGATTTTCCAAAATGGCACATTTCATTCCATGTCAGCAAACCAGTGACACAACTCACATTGCGAACTTGTTTTTCAAAGAAGTCATTCGACTTCACAGCTTGCCAAGAAGCATAGTTTCGGATCGAGACACTAAGTTCATAGGACACTTCTAAAGAACCTTATGGAAAAAGATAGGGATGAACTTGTTGTTCAGTTCAACTTATCATCCCCAGACAGATGGATAGACAGAAGCTATGAATAAGAGCTTGGGAGACTTGTTGAGGAGTTTGGTGACAGAGCACCACAGTCCGTGGGACAATATTCTGCCACAAGCAGAATTTGCTTATAATGATTCAATTAATAGGAGCACAGGACAGAGTCCATTTCAGATTGTATATGGCATGCAGCCAAGAGGAATTTCTGAGTTGAGAGATTTAGAACAGATTGCGACTAGGAGCGCTAGTGCAGAAGATTTCGCAGAAGCGATGAAGGAGCTTCACAACCAGGTGAAGGAGCGATTCCAACATTCAAGCCAAGAATATAAATGCAGGGTAGATCAATGTAGTAGAGAACTTCAATTTGAAGTTGGCGATTTGATCCTTGCACATTTGAGAAAGGAAAGGTTCCCGAGGGGAACATATCATAAACTCAAGAGGAAGAAGATCGGACCATGTAAGGTCTTGAAGAAATTTGGGGCGAATGCATATGAGATTGAATTACCCGATGGGATCAGAATTTCTCTGATATTCAATGTCTTAGATTTGTACCCTTATAAAGCTGAGGAAGCAGAAGTAGGAAATGAACAGCCAAAGGTCTAGTGGAAAAAACAAATGCCAGTTGCAGAAAAGCCGCAGATGGAGCACATACTGGACAAAAGAATTGGTAAGAGGACCAGGTGGAAGCAATACTTTGAATACTTGGTCAAGTGGAAGGGCTATCCAGTTGAAGATGCCAGCTGGGAGAACGAAGCCGAAATATAGAAGCATGGACAGACCGTGCAAGAGCTCATGGATAGGAGCCCATGAAAATTTTCAAGCGAGGGAGTATGATGCAGGAGCACCGCCAGCAGGTAGCAAGCACACGTGGATGTGGAGGACAGATGGACAAGCGCCAACACATTTCTTGTTGAAATGTTTTGAAGTTTGAAAGCACCATATAATTAATGGGATAATTAATAGAGCCGTACTCACATTTATGGAGGAGCATTGTAATCAGACCTTGAGCGTTCCGCTCTCGTCTGAAGTAGATAGAGACATTTATGCATAAGTTAATGTAGGTAGATAGAATTTAATTCTAGATTAGACAGTTTTAGAGCGCAAGAGGGAAATGGGATATAGACACCCTCATTGTATAGTTGTAAGATTATTATGAGCATAGAGCATAGAGAAGAAGAGCAGAGAGATGTGTAGAAGAATTCCATGTACAGAAGTTCTGGATTAATACAAAAATCTTTGATTCAGATTCATGGTGTTGTGATATTCTCTGTGTGTGCATTGTTGAATGATTATGCTCATGGATGTTTACTTTCTGTTATACATTTGCTTGATATGTTGTGTATATGATTTCATGTTTTGTGTTTGAAGTCTGAGAGAAGGTAAGGAATGAGTTTCAATTGTTTCTTTATCTGAGCAAGAGTTCCTGTAAGGAGTGCAGTGAAGTTGTCTGCAAGGAGTGCGTTGACAAGAGTTCAGAGTTTTATCTCTGAAATCTCAGATAGGATAGCTTTTGTTCTCATTTCCTCAGAAGTGAAGTTAGGCACAGGAGTTGTGCAAAGTGTGTGTAGGACGATAGTAGTTTCAGGGTTTGTAAGACCTAAAGGACTATTGAAAGACTGCTACTGCAAGGAGTGCGCAGAGACGAAGGACTTCAATTCTTTGAAGTAATTGAAGGATTTTCCGCAAGGAGTGCGTGCAGGATTCTTCTTTAAGACTCAGAGTTGGAGAAACCTTAGGAGGGATAGAGTCTTCACAGTTGTCGAAGAAAAGCACAGAACCTTGATGCCTTGAGGTGTTGAAAGGAGGCATCGCAATGTTGTGTTGCAGGTGGTTAAGTTCCGTGGAAAACCACTTTATCAAATTTACATAAGTTCTCAGAAGGGAGAACGAACGGTCGGAATTCTCCATGGGAAATTTGTGAAATCCCACGATCCGTCAGATCTCGTAGAGGAGAAAGGAGGTTATGGTGGTCATTTTCTGCAAGCAGAAGCCCAGGAGAGAGAGGCCCATAGATTAACGCCAATGAGGACCATTGGATCTACTCACGAAATTCCATTTCGGGGTTTCGTGAGCAGGAGAACTGAAGGCCTTGTAGCGAGATTCGCGAAGTCACGAAAGGCGAAGTCCCGAAGTCGCAAGTTGTGATAAGGTTGTTGACGCGTTTAGGATCTCGGCACTTTGGGTGTCGGGGATACCAAGGAGGCATCGCTTGAGGATCGAAATCATGAAGTGCGAATATAGCATGAGGGACACGTGGTAGAATCGCGAGGTGGGCCCATGGAAGAGACAGGTGGATGCGTGTCGTCTGTTGAAAGAATTCAATACCCCGTTGACCTCTCGTGTCTTGGGGATTCACGAGACAAGAGCTGGGAGTTTGATATCGAAACTCACGAAGTGGCAAGAAGAGAAAAGTGATAGAGATAGGCCTAGCTGGTGGTCACGCATGGAGAGCACTGCCAAGAGAAGGAGCGTACCCATATCGACATTTCAGGTATCGCGAGTTTTAGGAGCAAGAGTTGGGAGTTTCAACTCACGAACTCGCGAGTGGCGATTTGTGACAAGCACTTAGGCACATCAGGAGTTCGGGTCTCGGAAGGTGAAGAGTTGAAGATTTGGGAGGAGAAGTCGCGAAGTCACGAACTCCGAGGTCCCAAAATCATGAGAAACACGATCACATCGTTTGGTCAAAAGGAGGCGGGAATTGAGGTTTTCATTTTCGATCGCATGAGCTCAATTTGCAAGGACCTGTGGAGAAGCATCATTTTGTGTTTGTTGGATTCCCCGAAAGAGGAATCGAAGAGTCAATTCGACTCAAGGAGAGGAAGTAGAGCGATCATGTAGTGGATTGTCGACCCGAGGGCCGATAGGGTCAGCGTCTGCGTCAAGTTCCTACTGCCTTACTTGTCTTTTCAAAATGTGTGTTTGGATTTATAAATGGTGCAAATGTATGTCTAACACATAATTAGCCAATGTATCTGTCAATGTATTTAGACATCTAGGAATATGTTGATACTCAATATAATCAAAATGTCTTTCAAAAAGGAGAATTCTTAAGTATACCCGTAACGATGTAGGACTTCAGATGGAATAAACATTACTCAATTGCAACACTACTAACTGTGAATCAAGTCATACAATAAGATGATGGATACCAAATGAAATGGTGTTATTTAATAACTCGATAAATGCCCTATATTCTGCGATATTATTAGTTGCACGACCAAGGAAAACACCATGTAGACTGATCAACTCATCCGTAGGTGCATAGATTTCCCATGCAACAGATGCTAGGTTTTGAGTACTACAACTAGCACCATCAATAAATCTGATATAGGGTAGGAAAGACATCGGCATCTGGAAACCAAACATAATGTAAGGTAAGAAGCTGAAAGGTGGAACAAAATGAAAAAAGAGAACTAGAGTATGATACACTAAAAATACAAAGCCCTCATGCAAAAATAGTTTAAGCATAGTACTTCTTCAAGTAAACCCCATTTCTGGGTTCACTCAAAGGAATTCCATCATAATCTACCAGCTCATAAGCCCCTTTCTCCAACACTCATTTAATGATATAAGGTTCATGCCACATGGGCTTGAATTTACCAGCCCCTAATAAGTTGCGATCTTATTCGTAAAGGAGAACTAAATCACCCTCAAAAAAAAATATGTGGTTTGACATTCTTATCGTATTGATATTTGACACGTTTCTTTAGAGTTTCAATGACTAAGGAAACATCACGACGAGTCTTGTCTAATTGCATCAAATACAAGAGACACTCCTTTTTGGCTGAGGTGTTAGGGAGAAGTTCAACAACTAGTTTCAAAGGTGAGATTTCACATTCAATCGACATAATAACTTCGATACCATATACTAACTGGAAAGGTGTGAAACCCATGGAAGATTTAATGGATGTCTGATAGGCCCATAATGCCGAGAAGAGCATCATGTGCCAACTTGACTTGTGAATTCCTACCTTTCGTCGAAGCATAGTAGTGAGAACTTTGTTAATTGCTTCAACCTGGTCGTTGGCCTATGGATAGTAAGGTGTTGAGTTTTCATTTCGAAGACCCAACTTCTCAGTAGGTTCATACATCATGAAATTGCAAAAATGACTACCATGTTCAGTGATGATGGCTTAAGGGACATCAAATCTAGTAACGATATGATTGAATATGAAAAACATTGCAATTTTCCCGGTATTATCAAATGTAGGCATCGCCTCGGCCCATTTAGTGAAATAATCCATGACTATGATAATGTATCCATGCCCCCCATCCAAGTGAGGGTTACATGCCATAAAGTCAATGCCCCATTTAGTGAATGGACCCACAAAAACTACAATGTAAAAAGGAGCAGGATGAGATATGATCTTATTGTTATACATTTGACAAGTGTGGCATTTATGAACGAAAGTAATGCAATCCTTAAGAAACAAAGGCCAGAAGTAACCGACTCATAAGATATTTTTGGAAGTGGCATACCAAGAAATATGACTGCCACATGCTCCAAAATGACAATCATTTAAATATTTCTCAGTTTCATCATAGGTTAGACATCGTTGAAATATGGAATCGATACCATGACATTAAATGGTATCACCAAGGATAATATATTGACGGGCTTTATACTGAATACGATGTCGATCTACACTAGAAATATCAGGCCATAAAGTTTGGGTTTGGAGATAAATGATAATGTCTCCATACCATATGTCGTCAGAAATGATCAGAAATATAGACTCATCAGGAAAGTAATCATCTGCCACAGTTTTTGTCTTAGTAGAGGGAAGGTCACATGTCAACTCAGTAAAAACCAAATATTTCTTTGACTTGGTTCACTCAAACTCCAAAGCAAACTCCTGGAGAATCATGATCCATTTGGAGTATCTTTCCCCCAACAATTGTCGAGTAAGGATGTGTTGAATAGGGTTGAAATCAGAAATGACTTTGGTTTTGCGCAATAATATACAATGATGAAAACGTTCAACAACTTGAACAACTACCAAGGCCAGTTTCTCCACATGCATATATTTGGTTTCAGTGGTCATGAGACTCTGACTCAAATAATAGATAACATGTTCATCATGCGAATCAACCTCTTGCGATAGAGCCATAGCGATGGTAGAGTCTGAAGCAGCTAAGTATAATAAATAATCTCGACTATAATCGGGAGGAAATAAGAGTGGTGTACGGGTTAAGGAAAGTTTCAAAGCTTCAAAGTCTTTGTTGGCATTGTGGTCCCATACAAAATCATGACCCTTCTTAAGAAGTCGAGTAAAACCCTTCGTTAATTCAACATAATTGGGGATGAATTGACCTAAAAATTTCACCTTCCCTTGCAAACTTTGAAGTTGGTGTAAGGTAGACGTAGGAGGAAAATTGATAATAGCTTCAAGCTTCAAAGGTTCCACCTAATCCCATGTGTAGAAACAATAAAACCAAGAAGTCGTTCAGAATCCACACAAAAAATGCATTTATGTAGATTCAATCGTATGCGATAATAGCGACAACATAGGAAAATGGGTCATAAGTGTGTTGGGTGATCTTGACGACGCATGGAATGCGTCGGTAAATCATCTAGGTAAGGTTGTACAATGTTCTTAATATCATGAAAAACATAAGACATAGCACGTTGAAAAGTCACACCAACAATCTTGATGTAGAATTCCTGCAGAAACCCCGATAGATCTAGAATTCTAGTTAAATTGAACACAAACAATTTGCTGATATTCAAGAGATGAGAGAAATTTTTTGCTCCATAAATCAGAGAATTATATAAATAAAAAATGAATATACATGAGCAACCATCCTCAAAAAATAAGAGAGGAGGTGAATATATAGAATTTCCAACATAGAAATTCTAGTCAAAAAAAGCTAGAAATAGCTAAAATAGGTGTCATAAGCTAAGGGAGACCACATAGTTCGACCTAGACCACTAAAGATGCTTGTCACACACTCATTAATGTCCACAAGAGTCAAGTGATGCGCATTATCTCACTTAATCTCACTTAACTGACAAGAGGCTCAGTTCCAACTCACTTAACTGACCCAAAATAGTAGTTACTAATAATAGTAACGGAAAAAATCATTAATTAAGGAATAAATATCTCACTCAAAGAGGAGGTGCGCATTCCCAAATAATAGATGAGTTTTTCATGGAGGAATTGGAATAAATCAAGGATAAATCAAGAATAAATCAAGAAAAATTAAAAAAATCAAGAACCGGGAGTTGAGTCTTGATCTAAAATTAGTAGTTTTCCCTAAAATCTAGGGATGAGGCGCCCTTCTTCTCTATGTGGAAAAATTAGGTGAAATAAAGTGTAAATAAATGTATTAACCAAGATCTAGGAGTATAATCTAGGTATAAACTAATGTAAGTTAGGATTATGCTCCAACAGTTGAGACCAAAAGGGAGTTTCTGGTATGCGAAGGTTCCCCAAGGGAAAATAAAAGAAGTCTTATGTTTATCCGTGGGTAAATTATTGATTTGATTATAGCCGGAGAAACCATCCATCAAAGAGAATATTTCACTCCTGGCACAATCCTTAATGATCTGGTCAACAAAAGGGGTTGGATAATTATCTTTGGGACAAGCCTTGTTGATATCCCTATAATCTACACAAATAGAGATCGTGCCTTGTTTCTTCGTAACCGGAACAAGATTGGACACCCAATCAGTCAAAGCCACATGAAAGAAAAAACCATATTTAAGAAGTTTATCAACTTCAAGTTTAATAGCAACAACTTTGCATGGATGTACTGGGCAAATTCTCTATTGAATGGGTTTAGCATCCGGGTAAGTCTTAATTTCATGTACAACAATATTTGGATCAATTCCAGCCATCTCTTCATAACTACAAGAAAAAACGTCACAAAATTCTTGGAAAAGGGCCTTGTAAATTCAGATCTTATGAGCAGAACATGAGGCACTGATATGAACATTTTCCATGATTCTGGGTTTAATCGAAATATCTAGAGGGATGGTGGGTGAAATATTTCCCAAGTTCCCTTTGTACAAAACATCGTGTGTTGGTTCAAGAACAAGGGGAGTAGTATCGATAGTATATGGTTTTGAAATCCGTTGGTAACTCTCTAAAGTCTCGGGTTCTAGGAAGAGGATAGAACGATGATGCCCATTGTCCCATGGGGTATCTTCCATGGACATAATTGTCATGATAATCTCATCGGTGTGAAATACCACATGAAACAGATCATGAGACATATCTAAGAGAGAATGAGGAGAAGGATTTGTCAATTGAATAGCTTGATAAGCCCATTCTACCGGACTTAAAGGAATTCGGTCACCATAACGAAGACAGTCATCAGAGCTAGGTACTGTCCAAGGGTCATAAGACTTATGAATTTCACCAATAGTGGTCGATATCAGGTTAATTGAAGCAACAAAAGGAGGAGGAATAACGGGTGGTGGAATGGGGAAAGTACCCATTAACGATGAATCCTTTAGAAGACCCACCCCGACATTCTCATAACCAAGAGGTGTTTTTGCAATGAAATGTATGTTACTAGTGCATGAATCAGAATGAAAGAAGGCAAGTTGATCGACAGTAAAAAAATTTCCTTGGTGAGG
The DNA here is from genome assembly GCA_009831015.1 of Picea engelmannii. Taxonomy (NCBI): domain Eukaryota; kingdom Viridiplantae; phylum Streptophyta; class Pinopsida; order Pinales; family Pinaceae; genus Picea; species Picea engelmannii. Next base: position 376,773 of record ML783534.1, on the reverse strand, counting down.
GAAACGTACCACACGAAAAAGAGTAGAAACAACTGCATGCATAGAATCAATCCAACTACATCTAAGTAGAAGGTTGTAATCGAGAGGTGCATCAAATACCTCAACCTCGACAGTAACCACTTTTCCTTATAATGCAATAGATAACGAAGGAAGAACACCATAAGGTTTAAACCATGTACCATTAAAATCTTTTAGAGTATTGTGTGACTTGGAAAGGGCAGGAGAGCCAATGGCTTTCCAACAAGTGACGGACATGACGCAAGTCAAGGCTCTTTCATCAATAATGGTTTGACAAATGTTATTATTTTGCACCATGACTTGTATTTGAAACGCTAAATGAGGAGGAAGCCTTGGAACGTGATATTCCAAGTCAAATATTATCAAGTTCGTATCAGTAGGATCAATTCCACAAATAGATTTTAACAGTTCCTTTCGTTGCGTAGGACAACTTTGAAGGAATTCGAGAGCCGACATCACAGAAGGTGCCTGTGCACTATATTCTACAATACTGTAGTTTTGAGCGGCACGTGCGTGAGGATTAAATGATGACTTAAAAACAATGTCATTAGGAGGAGGGTGAAGAACAGTATCTAGAATTGGTCATTCAAGATGAAGAGGACCGTTGGGAGGTGAAGTCGATGGAGGAGGTTGAACCAATGGAGGTGGTGAATTATCAACTTTCTCTTTCGAAGGAGAATAATCACTGGCTCGAGTAGTGACTGCAACTTCATTCTTCTTGGAGTCACCAATACACATAAGTACACAAGATGTGGTAGAGGGAGGAGGTTGGTCATGAATAACCAATTGGGCCTGTTGTTGAGAAGGAAAAGGTTGTGACAAAATGACGGGTGTAGGAGGTGTCTCGGTCCCTTGCAGAAACTTAGTAACCTCAGCATGTCATGGACAATATTTTGTATAATGATCCTCACCATAGATAAGAAAAGGATAACAAGGTTTTTTCTTTTCTTTGTCATTAGTAGGCTAAGTCTTGGGTTTATCAGATTGTTGATTATTACTTTTGTCCCCCTTATTATTACCCTTCACTTTATTTTTATTTTTATTTTTACTGGTACGTGTAGATTGAACCATATTAACCTTAGAGGTTTCATCGGAAGAAGGTGTTGGAGGAGGAGTATTTTGTACATTAGCAGTAATAGATTTGGGATTGGAATGACTAGCTTGTTTAGACTAAGTCTCAGCATGAAAAGTGCCAATCACACCATCAACAACATGAGAAGCTACTGGAGGTGTTGGTGTTGGATTTGTAGACGGGCGAGGAGAATCAGGGATCAAGTCATATAGAGTGTCTGTATGTGAATAAATGAGATCCAAGTATTGAGCACGACTAATCGCCTACTCTTCAGTGACAACACCACCCATGGAAACATCACGGGCTATAGGACTGATGAGTGACTTAGAAAACCACTCATCCAATAGTTGATCAGGAAGGGGAACTTTGATTAAGCGTCTCCTCCTCCTCCACTCATGAATATGATCGGAAATGTGAGTAGACGAGGATTGTTTAAATGAAATCATAATTTTGGTTCATGTCTCGTATCGTATCAGTAACTAGTAATGCATTAAGAAAGCCATACCTAAGGTGTTGAAATCATTGAAGAATCCTCATGGAAATTCAATATACCATTTGGTTGTCGAACCCATAAGAGTTCGTTGGAAAAGACGTAATATAATGGAGTCATCCATCAAGGAGTTGGATGAACACCAAAGATGAAATGTCATGACATGATTATTTGGGTCTTCTCCCGATCGACCGTCAAAGTTAGGAATGTTTGATGGTAATTTGGCAGGTATGATTGTCCAATAAGGAGAATGAAAGATAGGATCATTTAAAATCCTAGATAAATCTGGTAAATCCAAAGTAGCAAGAAACATAAGTTTTCTGTTCACTTGAGGAAACTAGTAATTTTGAAGAGGTAATCCCGTAGGGATACTAGTAGGACCATAAGCAGTCTGTATATAGTTAGAAAGTCATTTCAAATTCAGTGGTGGAGGGTTTTGAGTCAAATAGCCAACATGATTTGGTTTATTGGGTATGCTTCCTTGGAAAGGAGTATTAGAATGAAAATATTGACCCCAGGTAGGATTCATAGAACCTAGATATGGTTTCCTAGGATTATGGGGTACACAAGAATTAACTTGAGGAGTTTTCCCCCAGGCGGTTGTTGATTTCCTTGGAAAGGAAAATTCCAAGGTTGAGATTGTAATCCAGGGATATATTTCCCATACACTGGGTTATGACCCCCAACTTGGGGTTTCCCCCCAACTTGAGGTTGGACCCCAACTTGAGGTTGGCCTCCAACAGGAATTTGAAAACCAAAAGAGACAAAATGACTTGTGCCTCTAGCTTGATTGGAGATACTTGGGCCAGGATGATTAGATTCTCCAGGTGGAGGTGGAGAACGAACGCTAGGCCCTTAGAAGAGAACCTGGGTAGGTGTAGGAACAAAACTGTTAGCAACATTATACCTAGGAGGAACAAAAATATTAGGCCCTCTGGATGGAATCTGGGAAGGATTAGCAAGAGAAGTATTCAGATCATTATACCCAGGTGGAAGTGATGGATTTGATCTAAGAGGAACTAGTTCTCCAATAGGAGCTTGAGTGATTACTGGACTTTCGACAGAAACATGCGTAACTTGTGGGACCACGGTAGAGCTAGTGAGTTGGAGGGGAAGAATTGTATGAGAACCAACCAACAATTGGTATGAAACCGTGACAACATTACTGGTCGTGCTAGTAAAATGATCTAAAGGTATTGTATAAGCAGTGGAATTCACATACATATGTGATGCCATAGGTTGATTAGCACTCATTCCTAGTTTATCAAAAATATTGTGTCCCGAAGAGGTCCTCCAAAGGGAATGGACAGGGATGGAGCTAGGATTAAAAATTCCAACAGTATGAACTGGACTTCTAAATTATTCACTCTGGAAGGGTGGATCATCTACACCAGACTCTATGTAAGGTCCAATAGGTATTATAGTATAATCTTCAGCAACAACATCTCCCGATGAATTTATCCGGAGCAAAAGTGGATATTGTACAACACTCAATAATGGATTTACAAAAAGTATTGATTCCTCCAATGGAGTATAAATTCCAATCTCAAAGGCCACGTCGTTATTAAATAATCCTTCAAGAGTACCCTCTGGTGAGTTAGGAAGCAAAGGAACACATTCTTCCGGCTCTTCCGGAGGTAACCCTTGCATCCTACATGAACGACGAGGGATGATGTTGGCCGCACCAAATAAAGAATGAAATAAATCTATGGCCAACTAGAGAAACAAACAACACTCACTAATAAATTCTAGATATCAAACACACAAACAAACCTTCCTATTTCGAGGTCACTAGTTGGTGATGAAATCCAACGTCACGAAATCGAAACAAGAAGGGGTTGGGATAAAGCGGGTGGAAAAGTTACATTGACGACCTGCTTAACGGACTTACACCCTGGTGCAAGCTCCCACACATAATAGTGCGTATACCCTCCAAGGATCCCGAGTGATTTTGGCCAATGTCGATTCTAGGTATCGTGAAGACTTGCCCCTCCACAGTCACCTCATGTAAATAATCTAAAGAGATAGGACACTAAGGTTACCAATTACGACAATGATGCTCAGGGAAGCATTCGATAGTACGATCCATGCATAAGGGAAGGGTATCTAAGCCCGAAATCAACTTGAGAAGGTCCCCATAGGATTTTCTTCTCAAGTGACCCCCAATAATACGCGCAATCTCTACACTAAGACCAAAAAAGCAGGGTGAGTAACTCTGTCAACCCTAATGCGACCTCATGATTGACCCTTGTGTTAGAAGGGATTCCCAAGACAAAATGTAGCAAGTGGATTTGAACTATCCCTATCACAAGATAATATTGTGTATTTTGATGCTTTGGAGACTGTGCCTCACAACATATTCCAAAGCGCTATCCTAGATAATGTTGGTGTATAAAGTTCTAGAAAATAAAAGTTGCGAATAGATTTTAAAATTACATTGTATTTTAAATGTTGTTGCTTACTCAAAAGGGAAACGGAAATGAAACTGATGATGTATTTGACCTTGAACCAATAAAATGCAAAAAGAGATGAAATAAAATCGTTTCATTCGATGAACTCTAATTACAATAGGGAGAAGGTTTCTCTTTTTAGAATATAAAAAGTTACAAAGCACAATTTCTCAATCTTTGAATGATATGAATTCCAAACAATCACAACTACTAAAACTTCCAATTTTCTATTTTCAACAAATATTTGAGTGCAAAAGATTTTCTTACAGAGACTACTTAAAAGAAGAATAAACTTCAATCCTTTATTTTTCAAATCAGAACAAAGACATAATCCAAAAAAGAAGAATGGTCTAAGAACATTAATGCACTCTCAACACTATTTCCCAAACCATCCTCATAATGCAAGCAAAAAATGAAAAGATAAGAAAACTATTTGTCGAATGAAAACAGAAATTGTTTCCTAATCAACAACAATCCAAAACTTAAAATCAATCCAACACTCAAAAAATATCAAGAACAACTTATCAAGCAAGCACCCAGGAATAAAGCCTCGATAGTATACCCTTGCAATAATAAGTAAAAGATAAAACTTGGAAATCTTATGAAAAAAACTCTTAATTCTTAAAAATCAATCAAATTCAGGCTTAAAATATGCAAACCAATCATTCACCAAGACTAAGAGTTCATCCCAAGAAGTAAATACAAATTTGGGCAAAGAAAAAAAATGACTGTCACTCCAACAATTCCTACAGGAATCGTCGCAGGCTGCAGAAGGGTACAATGCGACGATGAAGGATCATCGCAGGCTGAAAGCTAGACATAGTGTGACATCATCACTCTGGTTCACATAAGCACCGTGTGATGATGAAGAATCATCATAGGCCAAAAGTAATACACAATGCGATGATGTCTGAATATAAGGAAAATTTGAAAGAATGACAAAGTTTCTCAATGAACTTTTAGAACCAGGGAGTCAAGATGGATCACCCACATACTCAAAGAATGAAATTGATCAAAATAAGGTAGGGTAAAGGAAAATAAGAAGAAAAAACCAAAAGAAGACGTTCCCCAGTAGGGTCTCCAATTTTGTTATCGAACAAATCGGTAAGTGCGGACACAAACTAATCTCCCTAACTTCAACAGGAAGCTAGAACAAAACAGGGCATAATATAAACTTCACCTTAGACTTCATTGTCATATAAACTAGTTTAGGGAGGGACAAGTGACATACATTTTAAATGACATTTGATCCTCGCTAGTGTTTTCCTTTTCACTCCATCTTTGGATTTGTGGGATGTTGAACCTGTTTAAGAAGCACAAACCAACAAAGAGAGAGAACAATGATATATATATTCCAATGAATTCTATGTATAAGATCAAGGAGTTATACAATAAAAGTAAAGACACCTTTATAGGGAAGAAGTATATTGTTACATTATATTAATGAAAGTGGAGAATACAACCCATGCCTTGATGTTGCAAGGTCCCTTCCAATGGCTCTTTTCTTCAACACACACACCTTTGCTCCAATGCCTTGATGAAGAAGATCCACAACCTGACTTAGAGAGCTAAAGCAAAGCTATTTCTAGTATAATCTATAACAAAATTATTCATGCATAAGAAATCCTTAGCCTTTTCCATAAGAGATCCCTCTTTATATAGGGTGAAAGAGGGATGGATGAGGATATTAGGATGATCCCACTAAATCAGAGAAGTGAGTAAGATCCAAACCGATCGGAGGCCACCTCATCTTCTAGAACATTCCCTTCTAGAACCTTCGTGAATTTCACTTTACCTCTTGTTTAAGCATCGTCCCACCCTATGCATAGGCAGCATGTGACAATGTTGCAGTCTAGTTTGATGCAACATGCGATGATTAAGCATCATCACACCCCAATAATAGAGCATTGTGTGATGATCTCCTTTGACATATTTTTTAAGTTAGAAAATCTAATCTGCTTTTCTTATGGAGAAAGTCTCTTTAGTGTTTTTAGGGAACATGGAAGTGAGTCATGCACATATCATCAATTGATCATTGGGGTGACCAAAAAAATGTGTAACAGCTTCTAAGTTTTCAAAAAAGGGTATTGCATATAAATTTTCTTCTCTTTCCTCATGTTCTAGGTCGGTAAGGGCAGTACCAAAGGTAGTCCTAGTTGATTAACTTCAAGAGGAATTTCTATCTCCTGGCATGTCTATGTTTCTAATTCAACGAAAATTTCCTTTTTTGTTAGTTGATAATTCAACTTCTCCAGTTCTGGGGCTGACTCCAATCCACACCAATGTTTGGTGCAGTTGAGTTCTAACTAAATATGGAAGGGTGTCAGCAAGGCCCGACAAACTAGTTTCTCAACAGGACATTGATGTGATCTATATTTTAAGTTTCTGACCCATAGTCCAAACATTTCTTATGGAGGTAGCGATCTGGAAGCACCTGCCTACTCTGCTACAAAAATTCTGTATTTTTCCATTGTTGGGGTCTTCCTAATCATGAACGTAGGGTCACCGAATGGACTATAATGCTCCATTGCTATCCAGATTAATAAAGAAGGGAATTTGATGGATTTAATTTTTTCTTTTCATTCCTTGCACTTAGTCTCGATGATGTCGACCATGTCTTCATACCAGGTGAAAGTTTCATCATTTTTAAATATTTGGCCAATTGAATCTACCGTGGTCATTTTGACATCAAAATCTCGACCAACTGGTGTAAAGCATAATGATACAATTATTGTGGTCCATATTGCTCGCAATTTGGGGATCTTGTTTATAAGTAACCCTTTGAATTTTTTTTTGTTGTTGACCCGGTAAAAATTTTCATCCAAGCATTTGCATTTGAAATTTTTGGGACATGGACTCCCGTCTTTGGAATGTCAATGAATCTATGAATAAGCCCTCATGTTATTGATATAGGACTTTCGAGCCTAAGATATCCATCGTGATACTTACTGGCAATAAACCTTGTTCCTTATTCCTGGCATTGGTCGAAATCAACAACTTGTGGTACTCCTAGGAGGTGTCTGATTCCTACTTTTGCTAGGAATTATATCTTAGGATTCCAACATCCATCCTCCAACCCCCATTCTATAAAATTTTACCACTATTTTCTCCAATCCATCTCCTCTAGTCGTGACTGTCATATATTCTGCATCCAAATTTGAAACGATGTTGTGGTTGTTATGTAAAACCTTTCTCTTGTTATTGATCCTTCCTCTATCTCAGTAACTTGTCCTCTTTTTCTCATCATATCTAAGTCTGGATCGACAATATTTAACAAGTCGGGGGAATTTGCAGGTTTGCTCGATTGCTCGATTGGCTCTTTACTTTGCTACGGGGAAGAAAATAACATTGAGGCGAAGTCATATGCATCCTCCAAATTTATAGGTGGGAGAGGGAGATTCGAATTAAATGAAACTAACTATTTATTAAATTCGCATGTCTCTATAATAATTGTTGGTGGTATGTTCAACTCGTATGAGGTGAAGTCTGTGGTAGTGCTTAGTTGGCAGGCATGCAGGTCTTGTCGTGCACTAATTGTAGCGACTTCCACTTGGATTTAATTTGTGTCGATTCATCCCAAATTTATATTAGTAGTTGCACAACGATATTCTCTGTCATGTTGAGCATTAATGTTCTTGTCAGGTTCATCGTTCCTTTCCTGTCATGTCTTAAATGTACTATCCTTCTTAGATTCAGAATTTTTGTGGTCATTTTTTTCTCTTGCTCGATCGACTAAATCTCCTCTATTGATACGCAGTCGATATAAGGTTCGACCGACTGCTTCTTTTGTATCGTCAGGTTTCCTCTTGTCAGTTCTTCTTAGTCGATGTTCTTGATAATTACTTTGTTTTTTTGTTTTATTGTAGTCCCCTCTATGATGGCTTTGGTCACTTGAACCTCAATCCCTTTAGCATCGTTCGCTTGATGTGGATCCACCTCGATCAATCAACTATCTCTTGATGAGGATTTTTCGTAATTCTAGAGATGGATTCGTGTGTCGATCTCGTCTTCGTCCACTTTCTTTGTGGATTAACTAGGGGCTTCTTTCTCTCTCCATTCTACTCTTCCTTTACTTTTTTTCTTCCAAGCTTTGGAACTTATTTAATACTTAACATTTCCTATCACTGTTTCTTGTACCTGAATGTTATACCTAAATTCTTTATCACTGACTTTTAGTTTATTAATATAAAAATGATTTATTTATTAATATTATTCTCAATCTACATTTTGTTTTAACTTCGACCGAACTGTTATATTCGCAATTCTGGTCGATCCCCATTGGCATTATTTTCTACAGAATTTTTCAGCATGGTTCCTCATCTCTATGTATTATACTTCTTTAAGAGAGCACCATTAATTACTTTTTTAAATTGTTTCCCCAACAAAGTTCAAATTTGAACTGCACATATCTTCTATAACATAAGGACCAAGCCATGTTGTCTCTAACTTCCTAGGATTCCCTTTGATTCAACTGTCATATACTAGAACTAGGTCTCCATTTTTCATTTTCTTCTTTTTTGGATGACGATAATTCCATGATTTTTGTTGTTGTTTTTTAACTTCTTGGTGGTGCATTTCTATTAATCATACTTCTTATATATTATTCAATTGGTAAATACAATCCTGCTTACTTCCCTCTTGGTCGAATTTAGCAACAAATTCTACTCTGTCTGAGCTATCCCAGAAGTGAAGTGGGATCACAAATTCTTTTCCATATAAAAGTTTAAAGGGAGTATGTCCATTCAATCACTTATAAGAAGATCTCTATGCCCATAATATTGCAGGTATTTTTTCATCCCAGTCGTTCTTGTCGATGCTGCAGATTTTAGTGAGTCCATTATGTAGTGTCTTATTAAATGCTTCAACATCACCATTTTCTTTGGGATGGTATGTTTTTGTTCTTCTTTGATTAATGAGAAATTTATTTAGTGAGAATTAGATTGTCGCGTTTACAAAATGTGTCCCTTGTTCATTGATTAGATTTAGTGGACATCAAAAAATTGTGATTATGTTCTCATAAATAATTTTTTTTGCGACCTCTTTAGTGCTTGTTTCGACTGGTTCTGCTTCCACCCACTTAGTCACATATTCGACTGTAGTGATAATATATTTCGTGCTTGTTCTTCTTTATCTTTGGGGAAATGGGTCGACAAAGTCAATGGCCTAGATCTCAAATGGTCGATTAGGGTTGACCAACTGTAATGGAATTTCATTCATCCACAGAGGCCAACCCATTCTTTGACAACTATCACGTTTCTTGACATGTTCCTGACAATATTTATGTACATTCAATGAACATAGACCCGCTTGAAGTACATTTCACACTGTCATGCCGACCTAAAAGTGGGCCTCAACTGGTCCTATGTGTGCCTCGTTGATAATGTCTTCTCTTTCATGTTCTATAGAACATCTCCTTAAGATATCATCAAGCCCTATTTTGTATATATATCTATTTATGATTGTGAATGGTGGTTATTTTAGATCTAGCACTTTCTTTTTATTTGTTGAGAGATCATTAGGAGCCTTCCCCTCCTCCAAGAAATTTGTTATTTCTTCCATATATTTTGGTGTTGCTTATACACGAAATAGGTGTGTGTCTGGAAGGTTGTCCTCTATGCCAGTCGGGTCCTCCCATGTCTTGAGTCAGGACAGATGGTAGAGACTAATATTATTTTTCCCGAGTTGAACAATTATATCGAACTCAAATAGTTGAAATAGTAATAACCAATGACAGATGTTTCCTTGATGAACAGGTTTATTGACTAAATATTTTAATGCATGAGAATCTGTAAATAATGTGAATGGGTTTTCTAGTAAGTAATGTCAGAATTTTTGCAAAGCGAATATCATTGCCAAGGTTTCCCTTTCTGTGGTCGAGTAATTTATTTGTACTTTATTCAATTTCCGATTAGCATACATCTTCAGGTGGCCAATTGTTTCATCATATGGTTGCACTAGAACCGACCTGATAGTGAAATTTGAAGCATCGACATGGACGCGAAACCTTATTGACCAATTGGGGAATTTTAGTATGGGGGATTCGACCAGTTTCATCTTTAAAATTTTGAATGACTCATGGCAGTCTTGACTCCATCTAAAATCAATTTCTTTCTAAAGTAGCTTATCCATTGGGAAAGTGATATCTGAATAATGGCATATAAATTTTCGGTAATACATAGTATGTCCAAAGAATATTTTAATCTGTTTTTGATTTACATGTGGCTTCAAGTTAAGGATGATTTTGATTTTTTCCATGTTGAATTTTACACCATCCTTACATACTACATAGCCTAAGATAATTCCAATTGGTGTGGAAAATATGCACTTATTAATATTGCGATACAATTGGATTTCTTTGCATCACTCCAACATTAATTTGAGCCATTGTATATGATTTTTGAATAGGTTGTATATAGTCCAATCATCAAAGTAGAAAACCATTGTCTTGTATATTTATTCTTGAAATGTGTTTACTACTATTCTTGAAAATATTTTTGGGGCATTATTTAGCCCAAATGACATTACCCTATAGGTGAAGGAGTTGAATTCGGAGACAAATGTCATCTTCGATTGATCTTCTTTGGCTATAGGCACTTGATTATATCCCAAAAATCTGCCTGTGAATGAGTAGCATTCATGACCTGCAACTTCATTTTTTATTTCATTAGTGAATGGAGCGGGGAAAGAATCTATTAAAGTTAATTTATTGAGACCTATGAAGTCAATGAAAATTCTTAACCTTTTAGGGACGTGCTTCTTTGGTTGAACCACCATAGGAATTTCCCATTTTTCTTTATCAATTGGATATATGATGCATGTTGATAACATTCCATCGATTTCGTTCTGGACAATGGGCTTGTATTTGTGAGCTAATTTGTAAGGTCACTTTTTTATCGTCTTTGCTCCAGGAATGAGTTCAATTTTCATTTCTCCCATTTCTTATACAAGTCCTTTTATATCTGTATAGTATCGTGTAAATACATATTTATATTATTTGAGTAAGTCGACTATGTCGACTGTCTCCTTCTTCATCCAATAGTCACCTACTCGTACCATTTTTGGTCAATCGTCATTTGATATATTCAACTCTTTTGTATTTAATTCAACATTCATCCATTTTGTTGGTTTATCTTCTTTGAGATGGCGATCCCCTTCTTAAATTTTTTTGAAGCTTTCTGGAATGTTGGGTAGTTCATTTTCCTCCTTTTCTTCCTTAGATATTTTTAATACTAATTTTACATAGTTTTGCATCACTGGGTGGTCACTTTTCCATCGTAAACTCTAGCCAATGCAGGTTGTACTTTCCATATTGATTCTCCATGTTGTTGTATTTTCATTATTCTCTGTTGAAACAAGGTGGCAAGTTGATGTCGATCCTACGTTGACCATCATCTTCCCCTTTTCCTTTTGTATATCCGGTGTCAGTTTTTCTAAGAAGATTTTAATTTGGTGTGATGTTTCTCTTGGATGTTCTTCTTCTGGAATAAATTCCAAGTCTTTGATAAAATTTTACTTCATGTCAGACAAATTGAGTGCATGGCCACATGCTTCTTCAATTTTGTACAATTTATTTGGTATTTCATCTAGTGTGTTTGGAAACATGTGTAGCCATACCCTTTCATCTCTATATCCTATTCTGCGCCATTCATTCTCGCAATAGTGAATATTTTCGACTGGATCGTACCCAACCTTGAAGATAGGGATGTTGACTGCTTTGGATAGTTTTTTTCTCCAAACAATTCTACAAAGTAATTTGATACAATTGTCCATGTTTGTAGTCTTGGGGAATGTGATTTATACCATCTTTTGGCTTGGCCTATGAAGGTTTCCACCAGGCTTTGAGTTCTTCCTTGATCTCCAAAGGTACTTCTTTAATTGAATAACATGTTCTAGAAAGTTTTGATGGAAACCCCCACCCCTCGTAGGGGTTCGCGCAACCTCCTAGTCTAGGATCGTTCTTCTGAGGATCTGAATTAGCTCTCGGATTCCTGATGGATCCCCTCTAAATGCACACATTCCATTTAATACCTCCTTATCTGCAGGTCCGTACAAATTGGAAACCGACGAGAACTTTTTTCTAACCCCCTTTACTTTTAAAATCAAATTCGAGCACTAGCCTTTTTATTTCTCCAGAAATTGCATATGATCGTAGGCTAGAACCATGCACCTAACGGAAAGGCACTACTTCGGCACTCTAGATCTTCTAGCTTCGAATTTTTTCACAATACAACTCCCCAATTCCCTCGAACATTGAATTCACTAATTTCCGAACATATATGGGATCAACGGTCCACACTCCGCACTGTGATCTATGTCTCTTTGGAACTCTGGGGCTCTCAGATTCGATGGTTTTCTCTGCTCCAAAACACAATACCCTTGAACTCACAAACATTGAATTCACAAATCTGATGGCTGACGTTCGCCTCAAATTAACGGTTCGTGTTTCCTTCAGACTCTAGGATTTGGGGCTTTTCACACCTAAGTTGAAGCCTCCTCTCGAATCGCCAAATGTAAAATTGTGATTGATGACGGTATATGGTCCTCACTCCTCCAACAACCAATGACTGTGATTGACTTTGAAACTCTGGACTTCGAGAGTTATTTCTCTTAATCACCATTGGACTCCCAAACTTTCGAACACCAAACTGGTGAAGGGTGGAGATCAACGGTCCATGTGTCCTCGTCAATGGACAGTCAATATTGACTCCAGACTTTGGGCCTTCAGGGAATTCTACACCAAGGAAACTTTCACCCAAAATATTTTGGAGTGTTGAACTTTGAATCCTTGCAATCTGCAGACATGTGTACATGATGCCAAAGGTGAGGATCTACTCTGGGCTTCGGAGTTTCAGAGATTTTTCCCACACTTACAATAACAACTCAAATCTTTCAGAGTGGAAAAGTCTAAAAGACTCAAGGGTTTAATGCCCGTGCTTCTTCTCCAGATCCAATGGTTGTGTGGGGTTCTATCTTCCCCCAAATAGTTCTCGTTCATTCTCCTTGGAACAAAGAGATTTATCTTCCTTTTTGGACTCTGGAACATGGCTTGTGCTTCCCTCCTGATATTTTCTCTCAAAAGACTCAAACCATTTGGCACACACTTACGATTTGCTTACATTATAGCACTTATACTACTCTATCCTTCTTCACTCCTTGCATAATCTTTTCACACTCTTGCGCTATCTCTCCTCTTGAGCTTCTTCAACACTTAACAAAGTGTGGACTCTGTGCATGATTTTCACTAACTTCCCCTGTGAGATTTTATACTCCAATGAGTATATCTGCACTCCTTTCGCTTTCTCTGCGTAAACTTACACAATATCTACTGAGCTATTGAGCCTGTAAATGACTCTGCCTTCATACTCCTTGAGTGGGCACTATGCACTCCTTGCACCAGGATTTCAGAAGAGAAACAATTGAAACTTACAGTAACATTAAGGGTTCATTCATTCAACCAAAAGATACACACACAAACAAACATAGAAACAAATAACATAACATTACCAAATGAATCAGAGATAAGTAAACTTAGAAACTTGAAATAAAATCTCCTCTTTTATATTCCTTCAACAATCATTTACAAATATTTCAACAGCCTTCAACTTCTTTCAACAACAACTCTACACAACTCTCTTCAGCAACAATAACAAAAACCCCAATTGGGCATAAATTACATATATTTATACATGAGGGGACTTCTCGAGCCTTCCCCCCAGACTATCTTAGTGCTTTCATATCACAATTAAGCATCCTACCACTAAGCTTATTACAATAAATGGATAATTACAACTCAGATATGAGTCGATTATGAAAATTTGTACAATCCTACAGGTAATTAAGGCAATTACAATTTCCTGGAGTGTGTACAATGGCTCTTTCCTTAAAATCTTATGGGGCCTTTAATTACAAAGGTTTAAAATTTATCATGACGTGCCGTCCTTGGAATCCAAACCAGTTAAGTATGTTGCACTTGGTGATGAGTCATCTTCCACTGCGCCTCATTGAATGTTGATGGCGATGCTCCTACATCATACTCCTCTGAACAAAAATATTCATGGAATCCTATCCATGAGCTCCTCCACTCTCTTTTCATGCTTCCAGATGTCTTCTTCAGTTATCCAACTGGCATCTTATGCTGGATGATCTTTCCATTTAACCAGATATTCTAAATAAACTTTTCTCCTGGTTTTCTTAACCATTCTTTTATCTAAAATATTTTCCATCTATGACTTCTCTGCTATGGGAATTTGTCGCTTCCACTTAATCTCCTTTTGATCATTTGTCCCTTCTGTTTCATCCATATTGTAATGGTATAAGTCTACTACATTGAATATTGGTGAAATTCCAATGTCTTCTAGCAATTCAATCTCATAGGCATTTGCAGCGAATTTTCTGAGGATTTTACAAGGGCCTATCTTTTTCATATTCAACTTATTATATTTCCCTCTTGGAAATATTTACTTCCTTAGGTGTGTCAAGACTTGATCTCCAATTTCAAAATGCACTTATTTTCTTCTCTGGTCTATTATGTTTTTGTATCTCTGGTTGTTATCCTGTAGTTGTCTTTTGATTTGATCATGCAACTTTTGCATCTCTACAGAAAAATCCTCTGCTCCTGCACTTCAAAATTCAGTCTGTCCCAATTCTATCAGTTATGAAATTCCTCTTGGATGCATTCCATATACTATCTGGAATGGAATTTTACCAATACTTCTATTTGGTGAGTCGTTATATGCAAACTCCGCTTGAGGCAAAACTTGATCGCACTGACTATTATGTTTAGTTACCAAAACAGACTCACTATGTGGGTAGCATCACTGGTTTTTTGACATGGTATAAAATGTGCCATTTTTGAAAATATGTCTACCACCACAAATATTGAATCATTTCCCCTCTGGGTTCTTAGCAATCCTAGAACAAAATCCATAATTAGAGCATCCCACGACCTGTCTGGAATAGAAAATGGTTGATACAATCCTATTTTCTATTGCTTTCCTTTAGTATATTGGCATATTATGCATTTGTCCATGAGCTTCTTCACATTAGATCGCATACCTGGCCAATAGTATGAAGAAATCAACTGCGCATATGTCTTATCATGGTCGAAGTGTCGAGCCAATCCTCCACTATGTTTCTCATTTAACAAATTGTCCCGCATTGAGCATCCTGGATACACAATGGGCTTCCTTTGACTAATAGTTCTTCTTGGATCATATACTCCATCCATTTATGTCTATCCCTCAACAAAGGATATTTACATGCTTCGTAAGCTTCCTTGAAATCAAGGTCTTCCTGGTACATCTCCTTGAGGTGTTCAAACCCCAAATTCTCCACTTGGAATTCATGCAAGATTAAGCATCTCATGCTCAAAGCATCTGCAACTTTTTTAGCACTCCCATTAATATGATTAATGACAAAATTAAAATTCTTCATGAATTCTACCCATTTGGCATGTCTCTGGTTCAATTTCTCTTGTCTAGTTATAAAATGCAAATCCGGATTGTAAGTATACAAAATAAACTCCTTCGGGATAAGATAATGCCTCCACTTTTTCAAATCTTGAATTACAACATAAAATTCCTTGTCATACTGTTGGCACAGGGGCAGACCCAGGGTTCAGCGCTTCAACAATGCACTAACAAAACCCTAACTACCATCCCTTTCGGCAACACCTGTGAAGAAAATGAAGTCTCACCCGAGGTAGAGGCAGGGGGGTTGTAGGACTGAGTTGTCTACAACCAAGATGGGACACAGATCTGTGATTATGACACTTAACAGAGCACTTAGCCAACAATATGCATTAGATTATGATTCTCATTCACATCGCAGATTAACCCTTATTACAGATCAACGTAGTAACAATCAAGGTCAAGCACTTAAAATCATTTAGCACATAGCCTTAACTCAGATATAGCATTCATTTATCTTTACTATCATTAATCACTAAGCAACAAAATTCGATGCATTCAACAACAACAAAAACAATAAGCAAATAACCACATAAACAACATCACACAAACCACATCAAGACACAGGATATACGTGGTTCACCCTAATGTGGGGCTATGTCCACCAACTTATTCTTCTTCTTTATTAGTCTTCAATATTCCTACATTCATCTTCTCCTGTGCACAAATACACAGAGCCCAACTCCGCAAAGGACGGGAGATTTGTGAGCTACGCACGGGATTCTCCTTCCCAAAACTAGGTCAAGGCATAGAGCCAACTCCTATACAGTCTGTTCGCACAAAGTAACTTACAAAACACTTTCACTTAGCTTTGCAAGTATTAACATGATCTTTGCACAAATACAACTTGATCTAGGTGGATATCGGTGGCCACCCACCTTTTCCAACTGGCTCAAAATGGTTTTCTGACATTTTTGGTAATTTACTATTTTTAGTAGTTTTTAACTTCCAGAGCCATTTTGAGGCCCTAAACGATGTTTTTGGGAAAATGGGGAGAAATATGGAAGTTCCTTCAATATTGCCTCCAAATTAATCTCCTCGACGATACCTTTCCAACGGGATATCATACGCCTAAAACGGAGATTGTATGCCAAAGTTATGACCTCGGGAAGTTGATGTACTAACTTACCTAAATGGGGCCCACATGACTTTTGGCACTTCATCTCCTAGGGTTAGGTTTTTGGATGTCTATGGTTTTTGGCATTCCTGTTTATTGTAAAAAGGCCTTCAGAGCCTCATTGTAATCATCTTCTTACGAATGAGATTAGCCGTCACATCTCTTCTCAGAGATAAGATGCCACCATTCTACCGAGTCTTTCACTCTGTATTTTTATAGTCTCTATACATTTATTTCATTAATATAAATTGTGTATTAATGTATATTTGTGTTTATGGTTGCATCTCTGATACATTTATTTTATATTATTTGATATCTGCGATATCTCTGCACATTTATTTATTATATCTCTTCTCTCATTTCGTGCCAAAAATAATCCAGATTAGTGGTATTAGAGCATGTTGCTCTTGATTGTTTTTTTTCAGTGCATGTCCCCGACGAGGTCCGAGTATAGCAAGTTGGGTCTCGATATTTTCTCTCTTGAATACAATCACTCTCACACGCCCAAGAAACCCTTCATGGCGGAAGAAAATAAAAACGACGGAGCAGACGATCCTATAAATCTATTTCTTGAGAAAGCTCTCACGCAACAGAGGGACGAAATGATGAAGAATTTTTCCCACATCCTTCAACACCTGTCGATAGAAACAGGTGCATATTCATGAAACAACCACTTTGGAATCAACTCTCCTTTCACGATACAAGTTAATTTTTATATTCCCATATTTGAAGGTCAGATAGATGCAGATGCCCTAGACAAATGGTTAAATCTGTTAGAAGGTTATTTCTCTGTTCATAATTTTTCCGACAGGGAAAGGATCACCTTCACACTCCTTAAATATCTCCCTCGTGTCAAAAACTGGTGGGAAACTTACTGGGAGCAAATTTCCACAGAGGAGTCTAGAATATATGGGGCTAAGCCCACTTGGGATTTTTTTGTGGATGCGGTAAAGGAACAGTATTACCCTGTTGGTAACTATGAGGACCAGTACATGAGATGGACCACACTACGGTAAGAGAGGGGCCAAGTAGTTCCAGAGTTCACCAATACCTTCCATACCTTGCACACCAAGCTAGGTATCAAAGACTCTGAACGACATTTGGTTCTGAAATACCATGGGGCTCTACACAGATACATCCAAATTGAAATGGATTTTCTGTATATCTCATCACTCGGTGCTGCTTATCAATATGTTGTTAAAATCGAGTAGAAATTTAAGCACCAGAACAAACGAGAGTTCGGGTATGCAAATCCACAACAACCAAAGTATGACAAAGATGGCCCTAATAAACAGTCTCTCGAAAACCAGTCCAAGACACAGGAAAAGAAGGGTCACGGGAAGACAAAGAAGGACACCGGAAAATGGTGCGATTTCCACAAAATCCCCTGGCACAACACCGATGAATGTCTCTCAAAACAGTCATTAGTGGTTGAGATCAAAGACAAGGAGGTGAACCTTGATTCAGAATATGATTATGAAAATACTGGTAAAGGATAGATCATTGACGCAGACCCCACTGCTACTGTCGTGACCACAATAATTCAATGAGAAGAACCAACAGATCCTGAAGAGGGGGAGTGCCTTTTTCATTCACACAGGTGGGTGAAGGGGACACTGCTGCATTTTATTGTTGATAGCGGAAGCCAGAATAACCTCATTTCAGCATAGGTCATCAAACAGTTAGGATTGTCTACAACACCACACCTGCAACCATACAACATAGAGTGGCTTCGCCAAGGATGAGATCTTCATGTCAGCCAGTAGTGTCGATTGTCATATGGCATCTATCCCTTCAAGGATAAGGTATTATATGATGTTTCCCCACTGGATGTCTGTGATGTTCTCTTGGGCCAGCCATATATGTGGAGACACCATGTCGTTTATGAGTCTCGACCTCGCAGTGTCATTGTTTATCTAGGGGGTCATCTCTACATAATACCAAAGTTAGTTCCAACTATTGTTCCACCTAAATAGTGTCACAAGTTAGTATCTCATACTGGAAAATTCAGCTTCTTCACAATCTGTTCAAAAGGGGAACAGAAGGAAACTGCAACCACTACAGCCTCGCCCCAAGCACCCTCTATCCAACAGAAGCAGGTCGACAAGGTTGTAGCAAAGCATAAATATTCCTTCTACACACCATCCTCTCATGTAGCTCGACTTGTTTAACAGCCTTAGCCTCAACAGGTTCGTGATAGACTTCCACAAACTGAGCAACGTGACGTCTCCAGAAAGGCAAGCAACTCACCAAGATTCAGATTCAACAAATGTTTTTTCCTCTCCCCTGAGCACTCAACGTAATGGATACCATTTATTCCTAATGAGGGAGGATTGATCCAAGTATATATCAGTGGCCACCCACCTTTTCTAACTGTCTCAAAATAGTTTTCTTGCAATTTTGGTAATTTACTATTTTTAGTAGTTTTTAACTTCCGGGGCCATTTTGAGGCCCTAAACGATGTTTTTGGGAAAATGGGGAGAAATATGGAAGTTTCTTCAATATTGCCTCCAAAATGAATCTCCTTGACGATAAATTTCCAATGGGTTACCATGCGCCTAAAACGGAGATCATATGCAAAAGTTACGACCTCGAGAAGTTGATGTACTAACTTACCCAAACGGGGCCCACATGAATTTTGGCGCTTCATCTCCTAGGGTTAGGTTTTTGGATGTATAAGGTTTTTGGCATTCCTGTTTATTGTAAAAAGGCCTTCAGAGCCTCATTATAATCATCTTCTTGCAAATACGAGTAGCCGTCACATCTCTTCTCAGAGATAAGCTACCACCATTCTAGCGAGTCTTTCACTTTGTATTTTTACCGTCTCTGTACATTTCTTTCATTAATAGAAATCGTGTATTACTATATCTCTGTGTTTATGGTTGCATCTCTGATACATTTATTTTATATTATTGGATATCCATGATATCTTTGTGCATTTATTTATTATATCTCTTCTCTCATTTTGTGCCGAAAATAATCCGGATCACAACTAGTCATGCACTAAGCCAATGGCCTTCGTAGTACTTCTTACATCACTTAGCTACTTATTTATACATTTAAAAAAAGGCCTAAACATGGGTAAACCCATGGGCCGACATCCCTTAACCCATTACATAAACCCTAGTAAACCCTTTGTTGGGTCCACAAGTCCACAAAATAAGTGATATCCCGTGATCTCATCTCTGCCTAGGCGCTCCATCTTCGACTAGACTGTCGAAGTCCCAAAAGTGGTCAAACACCACCAATGTTTCGTCAAAACTTGGTCAAGTTCCAACAGGCCCCCAACACTCACCTGTGACTCATCCCAAGTCACTCATATCTAGGCAACACTGCTTCAAATGCCTCGAGCTTAGATCGAGCTGCCTCGATTTTCTGCTTTGCTAGAGCTTCCTGCTTGGCAAACTTTTGAATCACTTTCTTGGTAACAGGCCCTTCCAGGCGTTGTTCCACTGTCACAACCATCTGGTCCATCTACGATCCTTATCCTTCAATCTCTTCAAAAAGTGTGCAGGCTTCATCCTGTACCGACTAGAGTCTCTGTGTCACTTCCATGACTCTGCTCTGGATGGCAGCAACCTGCTGCTGGACTGTGCATTGTTCCTGTGATATTTTAATCCTCTCAACTACAGTGAGCAACTTCATATGTGCCTGAATGGTGGATGCCTACTACTGGACCTCCTGGAGTTGTGCTTCCAGTTTCCTCAGCTTTGAATCTTCTATGAGGCATTCGTAGGTCTGCGCACTATGAAGATTCAATTGCTTACATTCTAAGGTGAGTTCCCTAGTCCTTCCAACTGCGCTCTTGGCGATGTATTCCCTCTGATCGTTCACTTCTTGCAGATTTCTTGGGATTGCTTGGAGTTCTAACTCTGTTACTCTTGCTTGAAGCTGTTGAATGGCCTCAGCGAGGTTCCCCACTTGAATCTCGGTTGACTCTTCTTCCTCCTGTGCCAATCCTGGCACAAACCAAAGTGATTTAGTCACTTCTTCTTTAACCATAGTCTGTTCTGCTAGAAGCTAGTCTTTTCTTTCTGGATCTTCTCTTTTTCCTCCTCAAACATCACCCTAATTTCATTTTTCTCGTTCTTCACAACTCGAAGTTTCTCTAAGGCCTCCTCCTTTTCTTCCTTCGAGGCTTCTGTAGCCTAATCCTTTTCTTCTTGGACTCGACAAAGTCAGGCCTCTGTTGCATCTACTAGCCTTCATAATTGGGTGGGCTCATCCCTCAATTCTACACTTTCCGACGAAGAAGGCGCAGTAGGTATTGCGCGACTCAAATGGATGGCTTGTTGTATATCCTACAACTCCTTCTCAATTCTTTCATACATCATCTCCTTCTTTTCTACATGACATTGCAAGATATCTTCTGAAGAATATTCCATGACTGCAATTATGAGACCTACATCGTCTATTGTGAGCACATTCTTTAGCTGTGGCTTATTGGCATGGGTTTTCTTTCTTGCTAAGGGTTTCTGCGAAGAAACCTTCCTTTTCTTTGATGTTTCGACCTCAGTAAGGGGATCCTTCGGTGGTGTAACTTTGCCTTTGTCTTTCTTTTTTCCTTCTTCCCCTCCTTCTTCTTGGTTCACTTCATCTCCTCCTCCTCTTGTGGGTGAATCATGCCTAATTTCGTCTAAGGCACTATCCCCCTCATCAGTTTCTATATTCTGCACTTCCTCCTTTTTCTTATTTTTCTTCGTGCTAGTTTGTCCATCATGTTCAACCCGGGTGACCAAGGGACTTCCTATGATGTCGGGTTCAGAGATTTTTTCATCTTCCACCGGTACAAGGAAATCTGTTATCCATTCTTTGGTTATCTCCTCCATATCTTCATTGGTCAGCTTATAATAGGACTGCAGCTCCTCCTTACTCTCATCCCTGCACGCAGTGATATAAATAAAGTGGCGATCTGCACGGAACTTTGCTAGCGGTCTGTACTGGTGCAGTGTGTTCAGGGTCATTCACGGAAATGCCTCAATAGAATTCTTCAGTTGCTGGTAGTAGGCGTGGAAGACAACGTTTGATTTCCACTTCTTTGACATATCATTTGTATACCACAAGGTGGAGAACCTTGCGGCCAACAACTCTGATGCCTCAACTTCTGGAAATCTCATTCCTTCTGGCATTTTCCAAGAGACAAATGCGATCAATACCAGTAACCAACTGAAATGGAACTCATACCCTTGATCCTGCACTTCGTGGCAGTCTTTTTCGAGCTCATTGATGAGGTAAATCACCCAGTTCATTTGCATCCTCTCCACGCACTTTCCTGCAAGGTCTACTATGAATCCTATGACTTGTGTGGGACGATTCTTTCTTACGGGTTTACCAGCTATAAGCTGACAAGCTAGGCGCACTGCACCATCCTAGATGGAGGCTACCTTGCAGCCTCACTTTCCCTTTTCTACATGATCCAGGTGGATATCGGTGGCCACCCATCTTTTTCGACTGGCTCAAAACAGTTTTCGGGCAATTTTGGCAATTTACTATTTTTAGCAGGTTTTGACTTCTGGGGCCATTTTGAGGGCCTAAATGAATGTTTTTCAAGATTGAAATTCTCAATGATAGACAAAGTCATTTTGAGCACCCAAAATGAATCTCCTCGATGATACCTTTCCAACAAGCTATCATACGCCTAAAACGAAGATCGTATGCAAAAGTTACGACCCCGGGAAGTTGATGTACTAACTTACCCAAATGGGGCCCACATGACTTTTGGCGCTTCATCTCCTAGGGTTAGGTTTTTGTATGTCCAAGACTTTTGGCATTCCTATTTATTGTAAAAAGGCCTCTAGAGCCTCATTGTAATCATCTTCTTGCGAATGCGAGTAGCTGTCACATCTCTTCTCATAGATAAGTTGCCACCATTCTAGCGAGTCTTTCACACTGTATTTTTACAGTCTCTCTACATTTCTTTGATTAATAGAAATCGTTCATTACTGTATATCTGTGTTTATGGTTGCATATCTGATACATTTATATTATATTATTGAATATCTACAATATCTTTGTGCATTTCTTTATTATATCTCCGTTCTCATTTCGTGCCGAAAAATAATCTGGCTCAGTGGTATCAGAGTAGGCTACTCTTGATCGTTTTTTCAGTGCATGTCCCCAACGAGGTCCAAGTATAGCAAGTTGGGTCTTGAGCTTGTCTCTCTTGAGGACAACCGCTCTCGCACACCCAAGAAACCCTCAATGGAGGAAGAAAAGAAAAATGACGGAGCAGATGATCCTATCAGTCTGTTGCTTGAGCAAGCTCTCACGCGACAGAGGGATGAAATGATGGAGAATTTTTCCCACATCCTTCAATGCCTGCCGATAGCAATAGGTGCATTTTCATCAAGTGGCCACTTTGGAGGCACCTCGCCTTTCAAGGTACAAGTTAATTTTGATATTCCTGTATTTGAAGGACAGATAGATGCAGAAGCCCTAGACAAATGGTTAAATCTGCTAGAAGGTTATTTCTCTGTTCACAAATTTTCCGACAAAGAAAATATCACCTTCACACTCCTTAAAGCTCTCCCCCATGTCAAACATTGGTGGGAAACTTGTTGGGAGCCAAGTTCCACAGAGGAGTCTGAAATATATGGGGTCGATCCCACTTGAGATTTTTTTGTGAATGCGGTAAAGGAACAGTATTACCATGTTGGAAACTATGAGGACCAATACATGAGATGGGACACACTGTGGCAAGAGAGGGGCCAAGCAGTTCTAAAGTTCACCAATACCTTCCATACCTTGCACACCAATCTGGGTATCAAAGACTCTGAGTGACATTTGGTTCTGAAATACGGTGGGGCTCTACATAGATACATCCAGACTGAAATAGATTTTCTGGACATCTCATCACTCGGTGCTGCTTATCGATATGCTGTTAAAATTGAGCAGAAATTTAAGCACCAGAACAAACGGGATTTCAGATCTGTAAATCCACAACAACCAAAGTATGACAAAGACAGCCCTAACAAACAATCTCTCGAAAACCAGTCAAGACACAGGAAAAGAAGGGTCACGGGAAGACAAAGAAGGACACCGGAAAATGGTGCGATTTCCACAAAATCCCCTGGCACAACACCGATGAATGTCACTCAAAACAGTCATTGGTGACCGAGATCAAAGACAAGGAGACGAACCCTGATTCAGAATACGATTCTGAAAACATTGGTAAAGGACAGATCATTGACGCAGACCCCACTGTTATTGTCGCAACTGCATCAATTCAACCAGAAGAACCAACATATCCCGAAGAGGGGGGGTGCCTTTTTCATTCACAAATGTGGGTGAAGGGGACCCCGCTGCATTTTATTGTTGATAGCGAAAGCCAGAAGAACCTCATCTCAGCAGAGATCATCAAACAGTTGGGATTGTCGACAACACCACACTTGCAGCCATACAACATCGGGTGGCTTCTCCAAGGACGAGATCTCTGTGTCAGTCAGCAATGTCGATTGTCATACGGCATCCAGCCCTTCAAGGACAAGGTATTATGTGATGTTTCCCCACTGGATGTTTGTGATGTTCTCTTGGGCCAGCCATATATGTGGAAGCACCATGCTATTTATGAGTCTCGACCCCGTAGTGTCATTGTTACTTTGGGGGGTCATCTCTACAGAATACCAGAGGTAGTTCCAACCATTGTTCCACCTAAAAAGTGATGCAAGGTAGTATCTCATACTACAAAATTCAGCTTCTTCACAATCTGTTCAAAAGGGGAACAAAAGGACATTGCAACCACTACATTCTCACCCCCTGCACCTTCTATCCAACAGAAGCAGGTCGACAAGGTTGCATCAAAGCACAAAGATTCCTTCTGCACACCTTCCTCTCATGTAGCTCGACTTGTTGAACAACCTCAACTTTGACAGATTCATGACAGACTTCCACAAACTAAGTAGCGCGATGTCTCCAACAATACAAGCAGTGCACCCGAATGCAGATCTAGCAAACGCTTTTCCCTCTCCCCCGGGAACTCAATGCAATGGAGACCATTGCTTCCTAAGGAGGGAGGATTGATCTAGGTGGATATCAGTGGCCACCCACCTTTTCTGACTGGCTCAAACTAGTTTTCTAGCAATTTTGGCAATTTACTATTTTTAGCAGGTTTTAACTTCCGGGGCCATTTTGAGGGCCTAAATGAAGGTTTTTCGAGATAGAGGTTCTCAATGATAATTGAATGCATAATTGAGCCACCAACAATGAATCTCCTCGACGATACCTTTCCAATGAGCTATCATATGCCTAAAATGGAGATCGTATGCAGAAGTTACGACCCCAGGAAGTTGATGTACTAACTTACCCAAACAGGGCCCACATGACTTTTGGCGCTTCATCTCCTAGGGTTAGGTTTTTGGATGTCCAGAAATTTTGGCATTCCTTTTTATTATAAAAATGCCTCTAGATCCTAATTTTAATCATCTTCTTGTGAATGCGAGTAGCCGTCACATCTCTTCTCAGAGATAAGCTACCACCATTCTAGCGAGTCTTTCACTCTGTATTTTTATAGTCTCTGTACATTTCTTTGATTAATAGAAATCGTGTATTACTATATATTTGTGTTTATGGTTGCATCTCTGATACATTTCTTTTATATTATTGAATATCTGCAATATCTCTGTGCATTTCTTTATTATATCTCCGCTCTCATTTCGTGCCGAAAATAATCCGGATCAGTGGTATCAGAGCAGGCTGCTCTTGATCGTTTTTTCAGTGCATGTCCCCGATGAGGTCCAAGTATAGAAATTTGGGTCTCGAGCTTGTCTCTATTGAGGAAAACCACTCTCTCACACCCAATAAACCCTCAATGGTGGAATAAAAGAAAAATGACGGAGCAGACGATCCTATCAGTCTGTTGCTTGAGCAAGCTCTCACATGACAGAGGGACGAAATGATGGAGAATTTTTCCCACATCTTTCAATGCCTGACGATAACAACAGGTGCATATTCATCAAGCAGCCACTTTGGAGGCATCTCACCTTTCAAGGTACAAGTTAATTTTGATATTCCTATATTTGAAGGACAGATAGATGCAGAAGCCCTAGACAAATGGTTAAATCTACTAGAAGGTTATTTCTCTGTTCACAAATTTTCTGACAAAGAAAAGATCACCTTCACACTCCTTAAAGCTCTCCCCCATGTCAAACATTGGTGGGAAACTTATTGGGAGCCGAGTTCCACAGAGGAGTTTGAAATATATGGGGCCGATCCCACTTGGGATTTTTTTGTGGATGCGGTAAAGGAACAGTATTACCCTGCTGGAAACTATGAGGACTAGTACATGAGATGGACCACACTGTGAAAAGAGAGGGGCCAAGCAGTTTCAAAGTTCACCAATATATTCCATACCTTGCACACCAAGATGGTATCAAAGACTCTGAGCGACATTTGGTTCTGAAATACCATGGGGCTCTACACAGATACATCCAGACTGAAATAGATTTTATGGACATCTCATCACTTGGTGTTGCTTATCGATATGATATTAAAATCGAGCAGAAATTTAAGCACCAGAACAAATGGGATTTCAGATCTATAAATTCGCAACAAACAAAGTATGACAAAGACAACCCTAACAAACAATCTCCCGAAAACCAGTCAAGACACAGGAAAAGAAGGGTCACGGGAAGACAAAGAAGGACATCGAAAAATGATGTGATTTCCACAAAATCCCCTGGCACAACACCGATGAATGTCGCTCAAAACATTCATTGGTGCCCAAGATCAAAGACAAGGAGCCGAACCCTGATTTAGAATCTGATTCTGAAAACATTGGTAAAGGACAGATCATTGACGCAGACCCCACTGCTATTGTCACAACTAATTGTGTTTCTAGTCATTTTGAGGCGTCATTCTAACGGTCGGGGTACCTCCAATGGTCATATAGCTTCGTCGTGGAGAATTCCCATTCTACGTGGTTTTGCTATCCCGACGAGGTTCAAGTTTTGTAGATATGCCTCCTGCGAAGTCTTTTCTGGAACTTTTCGTAGTTTTTCTAACTTGTCTTTCTTCTTACTGAGCTTACTTGCCTTCTTTCCTGTGATCTAAGTCTCTGGATTCCTCTTTCCATTCTTATTCTTATATTTTCTTAGCATAGTGACTTCGTGTTGTTGATGCTCTTTTAATTGGTTCAAAGATAATACCTCTTTTCTTATTAACTCCAGGGTGGGTATTCTTCTTTCTTGCATGGGCAGGTTCTTCAAGCCTTCCTATGTTCTTTCAACTTCAACAGCTAATTTTCTTGCGTTCTACTGCTTTGACTCATCTTCTTGTTCTTCTATTAGTCACTCTATTTTTATGGCTATGAGGTCCCTTAGTTCTTTCTTTTTTTGTTATGTAGCTTCCTCCTCTGTTTTCCTTTTGATCTGATCTTTCTCAATCCAAGTCTTTACTAATAAAAGTGGGAAAGGGGCGTTGTTCTCTATAAACTTAATGACTTCAAACTCTTCTTCAGTCAATGTTTCATGAGAAATCATAGGTATATTAGTAACTCTTCCACATAGGGTTATCATCTTTCCTTTAAACAAGCCTATCCTTCCTAATGAAGGTACCATAGTAGGATTTCCCAAAATTTCCCAAGTACTTTCTAGCATAATATTCACATGTGTTTCTTCATCTAATACACAGTCTATGTCGAAGTCTTCTATTCTTGTAACTATGCACTGTTTTTCTTTTAGGATCTCTGGTAAACTGATGTCTCTGTGATCATCCATTACTTCTTTTAACTGTATTAAGATGGTCTCTGACTCTTTCTCTTTATGATTCTCTAACATATCCTTAGTCTTTTGACCTTCTTTATAGTTTTCTTGTCTCATGTTCATCTTTTCAACTTTAGCAAACATTCTTGGACAATCCTCAACCTCATGACCAATAGATTTACAATAAAGACAAATAGGACTTATACCAAGGCATTCCTTAGTAATATGTCTCGGTCTTCTGCAATTATAACACAGTGTCAATCCTCTCTTTCTTTTAAACTATCCCCATCCTCCCCTATACTAGGCACTGGGATCACAATGTTGGACCTGCAATCTGCAAAAATTCTTTCTAGGTTCTTGCATCCACTTATTAGTCCAAAAATTATTTCTATGCATATGAATATGTAAGGTAGCTAGAGAGGTAGTATGGGGACCTAGAGGGCCCATAGTGATAATAATGGAGATCATTCAATGTAAGGTGGACTAGGTCCACTATATTTTTAAATAAGGTCCACTATGGTAGTTAGATATAATAAATGAAAGAAGAATTCTTAGAAGGTTCTACTTCTAGAAGATTCATCTTCTAGAATGTTCTTAGGTGATGGTAGCACTATATAAAGGGGTTCAAACAATGTAATGAGACATGAATAGAACTAATATATTTGGAGAGGTAGCTCAATAGGAGGAAGCCCCCTCGAAGAGGCAAATGACCATGAGAGGATCCCTTCCATAATAGAATCCATTGTATGGTGTTGACCTACCTCAAGGGTTTGGTAATAATATAGTGTGGTTTCTTCTATCTTTCTTTGTGGATCTATTGTGTATTCAATATTTGTGGTGATTATATTGGTAGATCTATTCAAGTTCTTTGGATCTTAACAAGTGGTATCAGAACACTTTGTTGCCCTACCTCAAGGGTTTGATAGTAATAAAGGAGTTTTTTCATATTGTTCTTGTATATATGTTGTGGTGATTTTGTATTCAGTATTTGGTTCTTAACAAGTGGTATCAGAGAAATTTCCTTGGCAGACATTGTGGGCAAATATTTTTATTTTTGCAGATTTTTTTTTCGGAGAAGAAAAAAGAGGGCCACGATATTCCAGAAATTTTTGGTATATTTATGTGAAAAATTTGTAGAAACGGATTGTATATCTGAGTTCCTCTCATAAAAAAACCCAATTTGAAAAAAAAAAATCGTCCGAAACAGAGTTCGGGAAGTCAAGATATTGAAGTTTCAAAATCTGCAATTTTTCAGGGTTTTTTCCGCGGACAGCGGCGCGATTTTTTTTATTTTTATAGCAGATAGAGACCAAATTTTCCCAAACAAATTACAAATTTGAGTTTCTCTCACAATTTCACCCAATTAAAAAAAAAAACATCAACCGAAACAGAGTCCGGGTAGTGAAGTTATGAGCATTTTAAATTCAGTAGTTTTTTAGGGTTTTTCCGGAAAACACCACGATTTTCTGTAGTAAGTTATTTGTTAAGAACCTGAATAGATATACAAATATAATCACCACAATTACTGAATACAAAATAAATCCACAGAGCAAAGGTATAAGAAACCACACTTTATTATTACCAAACCCTTGAGGTAGGGAAACACCATACAATGGATCATATTATGGAAGGGATCCTCTCCTGTTCACTTGCCTCTTCGAGGGGGCATCCTCCTATTGAGCTACCGCTCCAAATAAAATACTTCTCTTCATTTCTCATTACATTGCTTGAATCCCTTTATATAGTGCTACCATCACCTAAGAACATTCTAGAGGAGGAATCTTCTAGAAGTAGAACCTTCTAAGAAGTCCTCTTACATTTATTATATCTAATTACTCATTTATTATATCTAACTACCATAGTGGACCTAGTCCACCTTACATTGAATGACCTCCACTATTATCACTATGGGCCGTCTGGGCCCCCCCACTACCTCTCTAGCTACCTTACATTCCATCCCCCTTATGAAATCATTGTCCTCAACGCTTGATGTACAACCATATACCAGGGTCCCATGGATAATTGTGGACCACAATGTTGAAGAAGACTAAAGAGCCAAGGTCCCGTGTAGAAAGGAAATCCACCATGCTGAAGTAGTCCAACCACCATTGTAAGCCCGGGTCCCATGTTCAAGTTCTCATGTGAACTCCATGTGGAAGATTTTGGAACCCAATAACCAACTCCAAATGATGCTCCAAAGACTGGAACCTATCATGTGGATCCAAATAAGAAGATCCATCCACACAGTGGAAAAGGTTTGTAGCAGAATCTGAAAGGAATAATACCACTGTAGAATATGCAGAATGGACATTGGAAATAATCATTGGCTCTTTATTTGTCACATTGATGCTCTCTACAGAAGGTCGATTAGAGTCATCAAATAAAATATGAAAGTGGTTGTCATCCCATAAATGACAACTATCCATATACCAATCATCACAATTAGCCTCAAAATCATACCAAGCATATATTTCTTGATTATATTCATCCCTGAGACCCTCCATAAGAAATATTTCCTGCATGTTATTCAATGAATCTTGAATACTATGAAAACTATCATTGAGGTCATATGTGAGACTGTCTGTGAGGCTGTCTGTGAGACCATATACAAATGCATCCAATTTGTCATCCAATGTGTGAAACAATTGGGCTTTGAATGATTCAAGAATTTCTTTCAGGTTTTGAGAAGAAATATCCATCTGAGCACCCTATGAACTCTTTATTTCATCAACCGTCATTAAAAAAAAAAAAAAAATAGACACAATAAGTTACGGCAGAAAATCACGGTTTTTTCTGGAAAAACCCTAAAAAACCGTTGAATTTAAAATGCTCATAACTTCACTTCCCGGACTCCGTTTCGGCTGTTTTTTTTTTGAAATTGGGTGAAATTGTGAGAGGAACTCAGATCTAGTCTCACCCAAAGAAGATGAAGTCTCACCCGAGGTAGAGGCAGGGGGGGTTGTAGGACTCAGGTGTCTACAACCAAGTTGGGACATGGATATGTGATTACAACACTTAACAGAGCACTTAGCCAACAATATGCATTAGAATATAATTCTCATTCACATCACAGATTAACCCTTATTACATATGGGAACAGTAACAATCAATATCAAGCACATAAAATCATTTAGCACATAGCCTTAACTGACATCTAACATTCATTTATCTTTACTATCATTAAGCACTAAGCAACAACATTCAATGCATTCAACAACAACAACACTAAGAAAATAACCACATAAACAACATTGCACAACGCACATCAAGACACAGGATATACGTGGTTCACCCCACTGTGGGGCTATGTCCACCAACTTCTTCTTCTTCTTTATTAGTCTTCAATCTTTCTACATTCATCTACTTCTGTGCACAAAGCCACAGAGCCCAACTCCGTAGAGGATAGGAGATCTGCGAGCTGGGCACCAAATCCTCCTTCCCAAAACTAGGTCAAGGCACAGAACCAGCTCCTACACATTTTGTTCGCACATAACAACTTACAAAACACTTTCACTTATCTCTGCAAGTCTTAACATGCTCTTTGCACAAATCGAACTAGTCATGCACTAAGCCAATGGCCTTCGTAGTACTTCTCACATCGCTTAGCTACTTATTTATACATTTACAAAAAGGCCTAAACATGGGTAAACCCATGGGCTGACATCCCTTAACCCATTACATAAGCCCTAGTAAACCCTTTTTTGGGTCCACAAGTCCACAAAATAAGTGAGATCCTGCAATCTCAGCTCCGCCTGGGCACTCCATCTTCGACTAGCCCGTCAAAGTCCCAAAAGTGGTCAAACACAACCAATGTTTTATGTGATAGGGATGAAGTTTTATGTGATGCCAATTTTTCCTTTGCCTTCAGGGATACCTGATAAGCATATTCTATTGTCGTCATCGCTATCAAACTAATATCATCCTGGATTTCATACCTCAATCCATTTATATACCTAGCAACTTTCTCTTCATCATTCTCCCTATGTCCTTCCCTTATATTCAATTTATAAAACTCCTCAGTATACTCCTTCACCGACAAACCTTTCTGTCTCAGATTCTGAAACTTTTTGAACATATTCAACTGATAATCCTTGGGTATGAATTCATCCTTGAGCTTAACTACCATTATATTCTATCTCTTAATCTTGGACTTACCTTTCCTTCTTCTGTCATCTTACAACTCATCCCACCATAACGTTGCATGTCCCTTCACTGCATGCTTTACTTTCTTCTTGTCATCAATCTCCTCCTAGTCAAAGTACTTGTCTAAATCACTTATCTAGTCAAGAAATTATTCTACATTTAAATTACCTCATACATCCGAACTTCCATATTTTCTTTGGTTCCTAGATTGACAACAACTCTCAACAATCGATCTTTTGTTGCTTGTTCCCCTACAACTTCTTTTGTTTCCTCTATATATTCACTTTCAACTTCATTGGCTTCACTATTCTCTGGTGCTCTCCTTTGTGTTTTTTCCATGGCACCCAACCTTGCATTAAGTTGTCTCATTTCCTCCTCCATGGCTGCATTGACTACATATCTCTCCCTGCATATTCTTGGTTGCATGATTCTAAATGTTTGTTTTCTCATAGATATTATTTACTTCTCTGATACCACTTGATGCAAACCCCCACCGCTCCTAAGGGTTCATGCGACCTCCCAGACTAGAATCGTTCTTCTGAGGAGTTGAATTAACTCTCGAATCCCTGTTGGATCCCCTCGAAATGCACATAGGCCATTTAATACCTCCTTATCTTCAAGTCCGTACAAATTGAAAACCCATCGGTGCTTTTTTTCTAAGCCCCTTTGCTTTTAAAATCAAATTTGGGTGCTACCCTTTTTATTTCGATGGAATCTCATATGACCATGGGCTAGAACCAGACGCCTAACTAAAAGGCGCTACTTCGGCGCTACGAAGATTCGGGCTTCATATGTTTTCACAATACAAATCCCCTTAATGTCGAATTCGTGAATTCTCGAACAAATATGGGATCAATGGTCCACACTCCATGTGGGTTTCTTATGGGATGAACCAGGTTCTAACTGCGGGATTACCAACAACCCTTTAACCATTGATCCTTCTGGATACCAGAAGGAAACACAACACACAAAGTGCACTGCGCAGTCTCACCTGATATGGATTCAATGGGTGTTCATAAGAATCAGGTGTCTGCAACCATGGGGTGGGATGTGTATCTCTCTCAGAGGAATTATATCTACTTAACTCCTAGCCCTCAAATTCCCATTTATTTTACTGATCCTAAATCTTACCAGTGACACAACATATAACCAATGACACAAATTCATTCAGTGTTGCACAATATTATCCCATCTGTTATTTTAATATATTTATCATATAGCTCATTAACTCAAATATAACTGTAAGAAATGAAAACATTCATACACATGACACATATATACCTTGGTTCACCCCCTCCTAGGCTACATCCAAAAAGATTTTTCTCTTTGGCTCTTTATTCATATTCATACAAAATCTAGTATTGTGCACTATACAATTCTTCTGCCACTACATTCGATCATCATAGATCGTGACAATCAAAACTTAGGACTTCCTCTCCAATAGTTCCATCTCCATCACACACACTCTCTAACCGACAATAGCCACAACCACAACCACGACGACTTCTACAGTCCTAATACATTCTACTTATACACAAAAATGGGACAAAGCCCTTACAGAAACCCTAACCCTAAGTGGGTTAGGTTTTCCCACTTTCCCCATGAATTAATCTCGATTTGTCCATGATCCAACCGTTCTCCAAGTCGGCTCTTGTCCACTTTCCAACTACTCCACAACAGTTTGTCCACTTTGTAACTTCTTTTCTCAGCATCGGTTTTCCTCTTTTTCTGGCACACTCCCTATTTTTCTCGATTTTCGGTGTGCTCCTTATTTTCCGTCACTTATTTGATTATTTCCAAAAATTGGTCTGTGCCAACAGGCCCCCAACACTGACATAGTGAATCATCCCGAGTCACTCACTAACTCCTACATCTTTCACTAATTATGTCAGCACTTCATACATCTCGGCTATTTTCTGGTACTAATCCTGAGCCTGACTGATATTTTCGACCATTGCTTCTACCATCTGTACGGTGACTGATGTTTTTAATACTTGTCCCCCCTCCAAGCCTATATGTTCTATGTTCATTTTCACTACGTCGATATGCATGATCAATTACTCCTCCTTTTTTTGAAGGGGCTCCAATTGAGCCTGTCTTGTAATTTTCTACACCTGCACGGCTTTATCCTCTGCCTGTAGGCTCTTCATATTTGCCGCAGTTTTTATTTTCTCAGGTAGTGGCATTGTCTTTTGTCGATGTTTTAAATCTACCATTACTACATGCAATATATCTCTTCTTGCTTGCAGCTCTTGCAATATCCCATCTTCTAAGAGTTGTGTTCATAGTTGTGCGCTCTTCTCCAACAAATATGTTATTCATTGTATCGCTTGCGCTATGTTTTCTATAGATGTTGTTGCATCTTTCTCTTATTGTTCTCTGAATTCTGGAGGAGTAGTGGGTACTACACACTCCTCCAACTCCTTTATTTGTCTCTTGTAGTGCTCCAAGGCCTGTGTTATTTTCTTCATCCTCTCCTCAGAAGATACTTCCTCCAGCCCTACGCTATCTGGGATGGTTTGAAATTATTCTCTTATGTGTTTCTCCATATCCTCTACCTTTTGATGTGATATCTTATTTTCTTTCCCTTCTTGGCTTATTGCTTCCTTCAGTATGATGTTATCTTCCTACGCGATCTGTAATTTAGTCGCATTAGACCTTGCTCTAGACTGAATTGCTTGTGCAACACTAATTTGTAATTTATATAGATCCTTCATCGGGATCTTGGCCAATGCCAAGTCCAATGTCTCAATTTCATTTAGGGTCTTCTGTGCTTCCTCCCTGTCGATTAACAACATCTCGGGTGTTATGATAAATTGGTGCTCCCCTGTGTTGTGATTTGCATTGTTTCTCCAGCAAGCATTCCTTCCCTAGTTTTCGCTGGTTTATCTTTTTATGGTTGCTCTACCCTAATCCTGAACTGCTCCAGTGCAGTTTTGACTTCCTGTACTTGCCCAAAAATCGAATCCTTTTTCTTCTCATCATTCTCCCACACCTCTGATAGTTGATCTTCGATTGTTGTGGCTACTAGTTCAACATCATCTGTTGTCAGTGATGTATGAGGTGGTGTCCTATGGGCCTTTGCCTTCTTCCTGGAGCCTATTTATTTCACCCCTGTCCTCTTCCTTCGGGCATCTAATGGATCAAATGTCTCTGGCATCTATGTATCCATTCTTGTCTCCTGCCCAATTTCTTGCTCCATAGGTATATCATGTGTGTCTGTTCGTACTTCTTCTGGGCTCACCTCTTCTGTTGTATCTCTTGTTGCCTGCTCTTTGTGAGGTAGATCCTGTGTGGAGCCACTCTATGGTTTCTTATGCTCCCTTCACTTATTTTTAAGTGGGTTTCTTCCCCCCACCTGGACCTGTGTTGGATGTTAATTTTTACTTGTGCCATTCCTGCCTATCTCTTGCACAGGGGTTGTTCTAGCCTATGCCTGATTTTGTACTATCGACCATTTCCTTGGACTGATGGGCACTTTCCAAGTCTCAGGCCACTCATGGACCTGCATTTGTATATCTTGTGTCGTGACATAGTAACTCATTGGTAACCACTCCTTTGTCGGATCCCTTTTTTCTTGCAACCACATACTACGATGCATGGCCTCAAAATTTTATATCTGTCCAACCTCCTGGATAGTCTCTCGTGAAATCCTCCAGGTGTTGAATACTAGCTCCTGGATCTTTGATAGGTATCGTGCAAAGGTATCACTATTTTCCTTCTTCTTCCTTGGAACTGTTGTGATCCTAAGAGAAGTGTAGCAAGATGCACCACACTTTCCTACTCTCTATATGTACTTGTTTTACACTTGTTCTTTCCACCCTATTAGCGCAATGAGGATGAGTAACCACGCGTAGTGGAACTCAGAGCCCTAATCCTGTGTGTCTTTGTAGTCTTCCAGTAAGGATTTGAGAAAGCACAGGGCCTCCTGTTGGCACTTCTTCTTTCCTGCACTTGGGCATTAGTTTTCACCCCAGTGGCCTTGTGGAAAATCTCGTCACGGGATCATTGATGTCACTGATTTTGACCCCCCTATTCCCTCTGTTTGTTCCATATTTCTCCTTAATCTCATCGGATA
Source organism: Picea engelmannii (assembly GCA_009831015.1). NCBI lineage: Eukaryota > Viridiplantae > Streptophyta > Pinopsida > Pinales > Pinaceae > Picea > Picea engelmannii. The sequence continues at coordinate 341,240 of ML783534.1, read as the reverse complement.
TGGCCTTTGCCTTTGTCTTGTCCTCCAAATATTTCTCTAGCTTCTCCCCATCCATGGGAAGCCCAATAATTCCTGCTATCAAATATACATTGATAGGCACTGGAATATCCATCCACAAAAATCCTCCATGCACCCTTTCTAGGAGTTTTTTCACACATACATTGATGTGTTTACCACGCCCAAAATGTGGTATGTCTAACAGGTTCATAATCCCTGTGTGGTAAAGTCCCAAAATCCACTACGCAGGTTCCAACAGTGGCACACTTGATGGACCCTCTCCTTTTCACTTCATATAATATTTTTGCACCAAATCAGAGAATTTGACGATATCTGCGACGTCATGGTCAGAAAACTTGATACCATTTACCCCTCCTATCATTTCGTCGTCTACTTTCACTCCGTCGGGGATTTTGTGCATTACTATTGCCAACTCCACATGTGTGCACTGTACGCCTTGTGCACTACCTTCAACCTGGACTTTCTTCTTCCCCCATGAGGATGACGCCCCTACCTCTGGTACTCCCTTGGGCTCGGTTTCATATTCCTCTTTTGATTTTCGGCCCTGCTGCTCCGGACCCATGGCATGTTCTTCGGTCTGTGGCCCTTTTCTTCTTGATGCATCAGACTCTGTTCTTTGTGCATCTTCCTCCATCTGCTCAACCTCATGTGCTAGGATTGATCCTCCTCCACCCGTGTGGTAGTAGGATCATAATCTAGCATGTGAATTTCATCGACATCCATGATTTTCGACATGTCCTCTATCCCAATTTCCACCACCCAATCATTGGTTCTTGTGTTACATCTGACCCCACTCGATGCTCCAACTCTCGGTGGCAACATCCTGCTAAAATTCGGACTACTAAACTATAAATCTCCACTTTCTATCATGAATTATCACTCTCTCGTGCTTAAATTTCACTCTTCGTTCTTCTCCTTAGCAACAAACACAAATGACTACATACCCCCCCCTTTTTCTGACTTTATAGCGGGACGATGAAATGAAAATTGTTCCACACTGACAGTTTTCATTTTTTCACTTTTTCCTGTGCACTGTACTTTTCTACCTGTTAACTGCTTTCCAACACGCAATGTCTTCAACACTTGTTTTTATACAGTGCACTGTTAATTCTAACAATTCTAAAAACCTTCTATATTCTCCTATCTTTTTGTCTTTTTACCACAATTCTTCTTTTTATGGATTTTTGTCTTTTTCTTCTAACATCTACTATATACAATATGTACAATCATACCTCCTTTCTCTTTTCTTAACTCAAGTTGTTAGGTTGATTTTCTTGATACAACTTCAATCGACTACCATTCATCAGTCCTCTTAGATTCTTTCCTGCAAGATCTTTTAGTTGTACAACACCTCCATTTGATAAGGCCCCAACTAGTGCATCTTAAGCTTCCTAGGGTGTTGTAGATATCTGTTGTCATAGAGGAGAACTAGATATCCTTCCTTAAAGATTTTCTTCTTTATGTGCCTATCATTCCAATATTTTTCCTTCGCTTTTTGTACTTCCTGGTGAAATCCTGCTAATATTTTGTCTTCTTCAAGATCCATCAGCTGATCCAATCTTTCCTGCGCAACACCTTCTTCTGTCTTGTTAGTGATTACTGCAATGCACAGACTAGGTACTAAATAATCCAATGGGACCACTGCTTCCTGCCCATACACCAGTCTGAATGGTGTCTGTCCTGTAAGCTTCTTTCATGTAGTCCTATAAGCCCATAGAACTCCTGATACCTTCAAATCCCAATAATCCCTATTGACTTTGCAAATTTTTGTCAATATATTTTCTAGAATCTTGTTAAAAGATTCTACTATACCATTTTCCTGGGGATGGTAAGGTGTGCTCTTCTGATGATGTATCTCGAATTATTCTGTCAAAGATCTTATTGTATTGTTAATAAAACAAGTTCCTTGATCACTCAACAAATTCTAGGACATCCAAATCTAGTCACCACATTCTCAAAGAGAAACTGCGTGGAAATCCTTCACTAGGGATTCTTCTTCCCATCTGGTTAAGTATTCTATCGCAGTGATGATGTATCTAGCTCATGACCTCCTTGCTAGTGAATTAAGTGGTCCAATGAAATCCACAACCCATTTATCAAATACATGTAAAGTTAGTTGGGGCATAAGTGGCATTTCATCCATTTTGGATGGTTTTCCCACCCTCTGACAGACATCACATGTCTGACATTATTCCTTTGTGTCCTTATGTACTATAGGCCACCATAATCCTACACACAACACCTTATGTGTTGTAGGCTTTCCTGCATAGTTTCATCTGCGCTTAACTTGCATAAATCACCTGAAATCAGGTGATAGTCTGCAACACACACTACCAACTATTTTTTTTGTGTGATAGTAAATTCCTTGGGATCATTTCATGTGCTAAAAATTACAACAATGTCAGCAAAATAATCATCAAAAATCTGAACAGAAAATAAGTTAGCATTAAGAAAAATTTCCTCCAAGTTATTTGGCTCCTCTCCATTAGTAATTCTTGACAGATGATCTGGTCCTGCATTTATCTTCCCTGGTTTTACTATGATTTCAAAATCAGATTCCCGGAACAATAACAACCATCTACACATCCTCCCCCCAACACTAGCTTGTTAATTAGGTACTTCAAAGTGGAATGATCTGTAAACATACTTAAATGTTGACCCAATAAATAATGTCTGAACTTATGTAGGTCATATACCATAGCCAGACCTTCCCTTTCTGTATTATTATAGTTCTTCTCAGAATTAGACAATTTTCTACTAGCAAAATATATTGGGTGATCAATGTCTCCTTCACCTGGTTGTGCCAAAATTGCTCCAAGTGCAATGGATGAAGTGTCCACATGCACATGAAATTCTTTTGTCCAATCTGGAAATCCCAGAATTGGTGTTGTCACCATCTTCTCTTTCAGTATGTCCAAGCTCTCTTGGAATTCATCATTCCATTGAAACCTGATGTCTTTCTTTAGTAACTTCTCCATGGGCACAGTAATATTTTCATAGCCCTTTATGAATTTCCTATAGTACCCTGTGTGGCCCAATGTTACTCTCAACTAGTGCACTGACTTTGGTGGTGGTAAATTGAAAATAACAACAATCTTTGCAAGGTCTACTATCAAGCCCTGTTTGCATACAATGTGTCCAAGTAGGATGCCAAACGGTGTACTGAATATACATTTCTTAATTTTCAAGGAAATATGAAATTGCCTACATCTTTCTAATATTAACCTTAGAATTTATACATGGTCCTTCAATAAATGGAATACTATCCAATCATCCCGATAAACTTCTAAAAATTTATGTATAAAATCCTTGAATGCAACTACTACTACTCTGGAAAATATTGTTGGTGCATTATTTAAACCAAATAGAATTACTGTGTATTGATATTACCCCCACTCTTTTGCAAATGTGGTTTTGTACCTATCCTCTGAAGCAATTCTGATCTAATGGTAGCCTGAAAATCCATATGTGAAAGAGTACACTTCCTGTCCTCCCACATTCTCTAAAACCTCATCTGTAAATGGAGTAGGAAAATGATCATGCATGCATGCATCATTTAATTTCCTTATATCCACACATATCATAATCCCTCCAATCTTCTTTTCCTAGACCACCATTGGACTGATCCACTCTGATTCTTCCACTGACTCTATGATTCATGATTTTATCGTTATGTCAATTTATGCCTTAACTTTCTGCTTATAGATGGGGTTTTGTCAGAAAGTTGACTTAGGTTGATCGATAGTTGGTATGGATTGTTGGTTGTCATTGATTTCAACCATTGGAGAGTGATATTGTATATTTATGTCAACCCTTAGTGATTGATGCAACCCTTGGAGAAAGTCTGATAGCGAATTCCGGTAGCACAAAGGTTTGGGTAATGGACCCAAGTTTGTTTGATGTGTAATGGTATGAGTTTTGATATATTTGCAGGTAATAATATTCCATATGGATAGTAAATTCCATGCCATTTCCGGTGGTATGCAGAATGGCACATAACTCTTCATGGTTAGAAAGTTATGGCCATGTGAAGTTGGAGAAAGGTTTGGGTAATGGACCCTAGTTTGTTTGATGGATAATGGTATGAGTTTTGATCTATTTTCAGGTAACAATATCCTATATGGATAGTACATGTCATGCCATTTCCATTGGTATGTGGAAATTCACATAAATCCTCACGGTTAGAGATTTATGGCCATGTGAAGTTTGAGAACTCTCATGAGTCATCTAGAAGCCCCAAAAGGTCAAAGTAGTCAAAGTGGTTTAAGAGATTTTAGAAGGTAAATAATAAAGTGAAGTGATGAGTGTAATATAAGTCAAAGTGAATAAAAAATAAATTATTTAAATAATAAAGTTAATGCATAAATTACTAAGTTGACAAGTGGTTAGAAGTGGGTTAACCCTAAAATAAGGAAAGTGGGTTAAGATGGTTAAAAGGTAACTCCTTGAGGAAGCTACATGAAAGTATAAATAAGAGGCAAGGCTCTCTCATTTTGATCACACTTGAGAATATTGAATATATATGGGTGAATGAGGTAACCAAAGGGTATCTAAGCCTAATTTCATAGGGAAGGTGAAGTAAAGAAGGCAGAAATTCAAGGGAGGATAAATTATTTTGATGATGCTTTCTAACGTATGTTATTTATAGGTCATCTCACCATTTTCGCCATAATTTTTTTTCTAGAATGATTCAGACCATGAAATTGGGAGTTCATTAAGGAAACATATCCAAGTAGTTGTGGTACAAATTTCATCTTGTGGGTCGTTGTATTTTTGTAGTTACACTCTGTGGAAAATAGGGTTTGTGGCTAGTCCTGAAACTAGTCTAAAACAAGTGTTTCGGGTAAAAACGTCATAAATTATTCCTAACAGATCCAAATTCAGTAAGACCAAATTTATTGGTTATAGTACAGTCTGTACTATTCTGTGTACAATTTTCAGATCCATACAACAAATATTCCATGCGGGGAACGCTCTACAAGTTCGCTCTCTAGAATAAGCTAGAATTCAACTAGGTATGTCATTTTTTCTATAACTCCTTTTCTGAAAGGTTCCAAGTAGTGAAGTATGGAGGAATTGCATAAAATACATTGAATAACAATGTGCACCATTTTCAGATATTTATTCATTACAAGTACATAGTTATGATTATTGCAAGTTAGGGTTTTTGACTAATCCGAAATTAGTCATGTGATACTAAAGTAAAGTTTTTTGAAAATGCTAGTCTCTTGTTGTTAAAGTTAAGGAAGGTTTACAGGTATGTGAAATTATACACCAAGTCTATTACAAAGTTACAAACCATATTTGGATGATGAAATTGATGAGGTCTTTTGGTTGAGGTACATGTTGGGTACATGGTTGAGACAAGTAGTTGATGAGTTGGCACATACATGAGGTGTATATTTGATGATGTTGGTACATCTTGATGAGTCATAGTTGATGAGTAGTTTATACATGATTTGTACATACTTGGTACATGGTTGGCGGCACTTGTTAGTAGTATTGTTGACACATGGTTTATGGATGATGTAACATACTTGTATTGGTATATTATTAGAAGCACATATTGATCTTGGTGATGATTATGAGTTGTTGTGTTATGTTTGGTTGATGCACATCTTTGAGATTTGTCTTGGTGATTGTTCTTGGTGAGTTGATCTAATTTGGTTGATAAGATTGATGAGACAAGTTGTTTTGATAGGTTGTTTGGATAGGTTGTTGTGACAGGTTATTTGTACAGGTTTGGTGCATGGTTGATGCACTTGTTCATGGTACAGGTTGAGGTATAGGTTGATGCATGGTTGATGCACTTGTTTATGGTACATGTTGATTACAGTTTGTTTGGACAGGTTGTTGTGACAGGTTATTTGTAAATATTTGGTGCATGGTTGATGCACTTGTTCATGGTACAGGTTGGAGCATGGTTGATGCACTTGTTTATGGTACAGGTTGATTACAAGTTGTTTGGTACAGGTTGGTGCATGGTTGATGCACTTGCTATGGTACAGGTTGAGGTACATATTTATGCATGGTTGATGCATGGTTTAGTTTATTGGTATAGTTTGTTTGGTGCAGGTTGATTGGTACAGGTTTACAACAGTATATCTCACAGTGATAGTGTGACAATGGTTCCATCATTCTACTTATACATCAGGGTGGTTGGATGGGGAAATGACAGGTGGTAGCCACCTTATGGTTGTAGCCAAAGAACATAGGGGGTTGTAGTCTCCTTCTGGTTGTATCCAGAGAATTGGGGAGTTGCATCTTCCCTCAGGTTGTAGACTGAGAAACTAGGGGGTTGTAGCCTCCTTTTGGTTGTAGCCAGAGAATTGGGGAGTTGGAGCTTCCTTCAGGTTGTAGCCTGAGAAACTAGGGGGTTGGAGCCTCCTTCCATTTGCAGTTGGAAAACAAAGGAAATTGGTGATTCCAATGAATGTAATTCTTAAAGACATATAAGAAAAATCATTATGTGGTTTTCTCCCGCTTTGGGTTTCCACGTAAAAACAATGGTGTACTGTGTATGTGTATGATTTCTCATTTGTTCATTTTTTATTTACTCTCCAACTATTGGATGATAATGATAAATTGATATAACACTTGAATTTGTGGTTAAAAAGGATTGAATTACTCTATTACTAATTCAGCCCCCCCTCTCAGTAATCCAACAATTGGTATCAGAGCAGGTTCCTTCAGGAAATAGTTTAACCACTGGAAGGAGATCATGGATTATTTTGAGAATGGAGTACCAATGTTTAATGATCAGAATGGTTTAAAGTATGAGATGTGGAGCATAAGGATGAAAGTATTTTTACAGGAACATGGCCATTATATTTGGCTATCAATTTTTACAGGATATGATAGTTCAAAAAGGGCAAAGACTGCAGCCAAGAAAGAATTGAAGAAGAATAACAAATTAACAATAGATTTCATCTTGGAAGGATTACCTAATCCGGTAAGAGAAAATGTTGGAAAATGTTCATTATCCAAAGAACTTTGGGATAAGTTACATGACATATATTCTTCACCCATCGCAGATTCAGAAAATGGAAAAGAAGACGCGGATACAAATCAAGAAGAATTATGTTCACCATGTCAAACATATTTAGAATATGAAGAGTACATAATCACCAGAGGTATGTTGTTTTTCTATAATTGTGAAAAACATGGACATCTTGAAATAGAATGCCATGAAGGAAATGAGACATAAAAACTAATTGAAAAGGAAGACAATTATGAAGAAGAATTGACTAGTGCTTTAGATGAACTAAGAGAAGAAAATAAGTCACTCGAGAAAGAACTGATGAAACAAAAGGAAAGTGTTCACATTTTTGAAGAAGCCCAATAGGTCATCGACAACTTAAGAACTCATCTAGAAAGAGACAGAAAGATCAAAGAAAATCTTGAATATCAAAAGTAGTATTTGGAATACAACATAGCAACACAGAAGGAAGAAGCAGAAATGAGGGACAAGATACTGACAGGTCATCTTAAGGAAATAACTAATGCTCTAAACTAGCTTGAGGCAAAGTTTGGTCAAGAAGAGAAATGACTTGAAGAATAAATAATCACATTAAAAATTCAACTTCGAGAAGTGAAAAGAATAGAAGAAGTCATGAAGTCTTAGATAATGAAGAAAGAAGAAGAGGTTGAGAAGATTGAAGAAGAAGTTGTCACATTAAGAAGTAAAATTTTCAAGCTCAACAAAAACGTTGAAGAGACATCCACATCAATTATAGAGAATGAAGAGAAGCACTCTAGGTTGCTAGAAAAGAAGAATGAATAAAATAGAAAGAGTTATGCAGAAGTACTCAAAGGAAAGAATTATGGTCAACGAGAATCTAAGAAAACTATTGAAGATTCATCTTCAAGAAGACCATCCATGTTCAAGCCACAAAGAAGATTCAATCGTGATCATGATCAGTCAAGGCATAAATTTAGAAGGACTACACCACAAAGAAGATCATTCACTCCCAAGTATGCAAATTTCTTTTATGTTCATTGTTTTTATTGTACTAATTTTGGACATAAGGTTGCATATTGCAGGGATTATAAAAGAAATGTTCAAGAAAGAAGTGCCTATGTGGCCCCACATAACATTGAATGTTACAAATGTTATAACTATGGACACATAGCTAGTGATTTTAGAAGCATGATCGATACTTCCATGAAAGAGAACACTGATATCAAATATAAGAAAGTATGGATAAGAAAGTAGGAATAATAGGTGAACAAAGACCAAGCACCAGAGATCGCAAGATTGGCAATAAAACGAGATAAAGAAAATTATATAGAGAAAAATAAAGATGTCATATACAGAAAGGTTTGGAAAATAACTAAAAGAAAATAAAGACAGTTAAATAAGGAACAGGTTCAAGAGATTGTACTTTCAGGCATTGTAGTGAAAGATGAATCCATGGAAAGAAAGAAAGAAGTCAGAGCTCAGAGAGATGATGAATCTACCAATGAAGATGATGATGAATATACCAATGAAGATGATGATAAATACACATCAGAGCAGGAATTGTTCTGAGCCATCTGGCTTAAAGACTCCCAAGTAATATTAATATTAGACAGAGGGATTCTATGCGATAGTTGTGACAGACCAAAGAACCATCCTTCGAGCAACTTGCAAAGTTTGAGAAGACAGATCCAGAGAAGTCAGTTAGAAGAAGTATAGTTTGATAGATTAATCAAGACTTCATGATAGTATAGTGATAAATGGGTCATCATTATGGACAGTTACGCAAGTAGAGTCTTGGACAGTATGGACAGAGATGGATTCATAAGAACACTTAGTAGGTTTGGACACATATATGATAGTGGACGAGATCATGGATTCATAGATTGTTTCAGAGACTGGTTCAGAGACAAAGGAACATTATCATAATGGATTATAATTACATAGGAAATGGATCGAACAATTCTAATGGATTTCAAATTGATAGGTATTTTTTGGACACATGCAGTGCATACAACAATTCACATTCAAAATAGAGTAATGCTCAGAAACAACAATAACAAAACTCCCTATGAACTATGGAAAGGAAGCGCATACAACAACCTCTATGTCAAGCAATTTGCAAAGGAAATGCAAAATGAATTTGAAATGTCATTACTTGGAGAGCTATCCTTCTTTTTGGGTCTTCAGATACATCAAAGCAACCAAGGAATTTTTATTTTTCAAACTAAGTATATCAGAGAAATGCTAAAGAGGATCGGAATGAAATATTGCAAACCAGTTACCACTCCTATGAAAACCAATTGCAAGTTGAGCAAAGATGATGATTCAAAGTCTATAGACTAGAGGAAATACAGGTCAATGATTGGTAGCTTACTATATGTGACAACATCTAGACCAGATGTAATGCATGCAGTTGGACAAATGGCATGATTTCCAGTAGCACCAAAGGAATCGCATGTATTAGCAGCGAAGAATATTTTCAGATATCTCAAAGGAACATAAGAGTTTGGATTATAGTATCCAAAAGGAGAGAATCTATCACTTATTTCCTACATAGATTCATATTGGGTAGGTTGCATTGATGACCGACAAAGAACCAGTGGAGTAGTGTTCTACTTGGGTGAGTGTTTAGTATCTTGTCTAAGAAAGAAACTATCATCAATATCCTTATCTACAGCTGAGACATAGTATATTGCAGCAGCAACATGTTGTACATAGGTTCTATGGATGAAACAAACTTTGATAGATATAAAGGTTGAGTATGATGAGCCCATTCCAATCTATTGTGATAATACAAGCACCATCAATATATCAAAGAACCCGGTGATGAAATCTAGGACAAAGCACATTCTAATCAAGTATCAATTTCTATGGGAATAGGTTACAGACAATAACATCAGAGTTGAATATGTAAACACAAAATAACAAGTGGCAGACATATTTACAAAACCACTTCCACGTGAAGCCTTTGAGTATCTTCACCAGAGACTCGGAGTAATTTATACTCTAAAATGAATTCTTTTGAACGCTTATCATATATGTCTTAGATTTACATGAGGAAGCACCATAAAGAGGACAGTTCAGGTTGGGATATTTTCTTTATATATCACCACCCCTCCATCATGTCCTCCCACCATATGTCCATTAACATTAGCCAACCAAAATATTCTTTTGATTGACACTTGATGCATGACTATCATATACCTATGAATGAATAAGAAACACATGGAACCTAATGAACAAATATTATAATTCATGGACTATCTAGAAAAGAAACCTCCCAGCCTTGGTCAACATGACTACCCTGATTCACTTAGGTGTTTCCTTTCCCCCACTTTATAGGGTATGCTAGTTATTATTATTCCTATACACACTATGTGAAATGAGTTCATTTTAATATTTAAAAAAATAAACCACACAATACAGTATTGGTGTTCTTATTGAAATATTAAGGTCCATAAAATCTGCAATACAAAAACTTTCCACTTTATAAATAAATTGTAAACTCACACTTGCATTTAACCCATGTGAAGTTTCCTTATTATAATGGAATAAGAAGGCCCACAAAATATACAATCCACAAACTTTGCACTTTATCAATAGCATGTAAAATCGCATTGCATTTAATCCATGGTAATCTTCCTTCTTATCAAGGACTTATGATATAAAATATTTGAGGATGAATGTCATTTATCATTGTGTCTACATTTGCATGCCATGAGATGCATTTGACATGGGTGACAATTGGAATCTACAATGGTGCTCCATGAATAGGTTTAGGCATCAAATTTTGATGATGGAAGTCCAATACTTCGGAGGGAAATTGACATTGCAATAAGAAGGAATTATGATTCCCCAATTGTCATGTGGAGCTATGGACTAGTATGATGAAATAAAATTGCCAGAAGTCACATGCTAGTATGTGGAAGTGGATGCACTACATATGGAGTATCCCTAGGTAATCAATTGGAGGGTGGTAGTATTTAACCTTAAATTTCCATTCCCCTTTTAAGGTGATCATTGACTCAAGTGGACATGTCCTCTTGCTGAAGTCACTACTAATAAACATGTCTCGTGTTTTTGGGACTTATGGTGTGTCACATACCCACTACCTCAATCAAATTTTTCTAGTCTTCTGCTGAAGCAGAGCCCCCGAATTACCTACAGAGGCCTAGCGCAAGCTAGCTCTTTCTCTCTCCTTGTTCCATGTGGTCGCGGGTCATGGTCATAGTTCAAATAATCGCGATGCCTCTTTATATTTCATGCCTCGGCGCTACAGGGGTGTTGAATCGTTCAACTCTATAACCGCCAAACCCCGACAGGGATAGCGTCCGGCCAATAGGGACGAATCCCAATAGGGCTAGAGAACATCCAATGAGAACAGGCCCCGTCACCCGGTTAAGTGGAGTACAGGTGGCAGAGGGGGAAATGCGACACAGTAGTTGTCAGGACAGGAGGGGGCCCCACTTCACACGCCACACTATTCCGGACCCCCCCCCCTCATTAAAGGAAGAATGGCAAGGGGGGTTCGGAATTCACCTGAGCACCGTTGATCAAGGTGAATTAATCTCAATCGTTCGAGAGTTGCACGTCCAATTCC
>ML783534.1:296767-321840 GCA_009831015.1 Picea engelmannii | reverse complement strand
CGTCCGATTCCGGACCCCCCCCCCCCACCGCTAAAGGAGGAACAACAAGGGGGCTCTGGAATGAAACCTCAGTCGTATATCTAGGCGGGTGGACTCTGGCCATCCAAGTCTTCTCGCCGCTTATCCTAAGGCGTCTTCGTGCCCTGGATTAAATTTGGCATCTCTTCCTCACATCGGACGGTCATTACAGACTCTGAGATTCCCCAAAGAAATCTCGTTCGCTCATCGGGACTTATCATCACGAGAGTCCGAGCTCTCGATCACGGGACTCCCCAATTCTCAATCCATGGTTTTCCGATGCGGTTAATCTCTTGACACGTGGCCTCTGTCAATCGGACGGCTCAGATCTATTCCGCGGTTCTCACTATGGATAATCCCAAACTCTCGTGTTGGCAACCAATTCACATTTTTTCACTGTTTTATAAGCTGCCTACACAAATGTTTTGAAAACATCAATTTTTCGTCGCAATTCTCAAATAAACGACACTTTTATTTTTGCATTGTTCGCACACCTACCTTCGTTTTGTTTTCATGACTGTAAGCGTGAAAACTTGGTCTTTCGAAGTCGCATTTAAATCATTATTGAATTGTCGTTATCATTCTTTTCGATATGCCTATTGCGCTTACATTTCACTTAGCATTATACAGTTGGCAAGACCTTTTGATCTGTACTCATTTGACATTCTCAGATTGATTGTGCGATTTTGTTGCATTGAGTTTGTGATACATTGGGGATTGTGTTTACATGTTATTTTATCACTCTATTTGGCACATTGGTATACATTAAAAACGCATTGGCACATTGGTTAAACTCTTGGTATGAATTGTTCTATACAACGCATGTCACATAGTCAAAACGTTGGTATTGGTTTTGATTTGTATGTTTGGTTTTAAAACTATGGTATAACCATTGCTTGCACGAATGATTAATACACATACCATTGATTTCATTGGTCGGGAAAATGACATAATTGTTAAACTATACAATAGTGGGTTGAACAGCTAAAATCGTCAGTGGTTGTACCATGGTAATAACTATTTTGCATGGCAGAAATAGCTCCACCACCTTCGCACGATGTCATTAATGTTGCTCCTATCCTTGTTTCACCTCTGTTAGCTCGGGTAAGCCTTCGGGCGTTTTGTTCCTATGTATGCTGCATTCAAACCCTGGCTCGTTCACCGTGTGCTTGGCTCCATGGCACTGGTGGTGTGGATAGATCCAAACGGTAGCCAAGCCTTGCTACTGTTCGATAATGCTCGGAAAGACTTAGCGGATAGCGGTTGGCTCACCTTTGTACAGCGGTTTGAGGGTTTTAATCTATTTGTTGCACAGCAGTTAGCCTTGACTTTTGATGGCTGTAGAGACAAAATAGGCGGCATTCAGCTTGAGCTGAGTGAACAGTTTATTAGCTCTGCCACAAGGTTAGCAGCCACGGGCCAGCATTGGTTCAAAAATTATAAAGTGGAGGAGGTTCCATGGCCACTACTGTTCATCTCACGAAAGGTCACATCCTGTGACAGAGGTATGCCGATATCCACGCTTAAACCAAGATAGGATGATCTTTTGATGGTGGTTAAACAATTCGTGACCTGTGAGGGTCGGTATGGGCTAGTTTTTCTCTACCACCTTTGCTTGTTAATGAATTTTATTGGTTATCCATTGAATATGCCTTTTTATTTCCAGCGTAGCCTATAAAAAATGGCTAAAAGGTTTAAAAGAGAGAAGGCCGATAGTAGCCTGTTCCAACATAGCCTAATCAGACTCATCGTTGTTCATCACTTAAATCTTTGCGGTGATAGTTGGCAAGATTTTATCTCTTGGAATGGTTTTGCTGATGGAGAGCTCGTCCAAGTTGACAAGCATGTGGTTAGTGAAACCAAGGTCAAGCCACCCATGCCCTTCCATGTCCTACTGCCCTCTCCTAAACCCTCGACAGACCCTGATATTGACTTACCCGACGTCTTAGCAGACAAGGTTGAGGCTATAAAAAAGCCTGTGAGAAAAAAGGTCAAGGGAAACCCTATTGTTGATGGCAAAGGTAAAAAGAATGCTCGGCTTATCTCGAGACTGGCTAGGAATAAGCCTAAACCTAGTGTTGAGAAGAATCCCATAGTCCTCAGGGAAGACTCGGACTCTGACATAGAACGCTTCCTAGTTAGTGAGTACCCTTACTCACAGGGTCTGTGCTCCGAGCCACCCTATGACTTCATTTCTAATCTACCCCCTTGCCTAAGGAACAATCCAAGCTACCCCGGGATCAAACTACCTAACGAAGGCCTCGGCAATTTAACCAAACCCTCACCTGCATTTTCGAAGCCCAGATAGTCGTCATGTGACCAATGTGATGTGTGGTTGGAACGATACTATATAGACATTCCCTTATTACAGTCGAAGATTCAATCATTGGAAAACCAAGTGGCAGTGTTGACCAGCCAAAGGGACAAGCTTCAAGCAAATGATAGGAAGCAGAAAACCACTGGTTCCATCGTTTTTAGGAATGTCGAATCGGCTACAGCCATCGTCAATTCCAAAATGTCATGATCAACCTGTCTGCTCGTCATCCAGGTATGAATTTCGATATCATTTTCGTTTTGTGATTTCTTAGGATTAATATAATGATTTGAGTTTGGTTTTCAAATAGCTCTGTCTATTGTTCGAAATGACTCTGTTATAGCCATATCGTAAACGGTTATGTTGTTCATCATGTACATTGTTTGTGTTTTGCTAAAATAAAATAAGGTTATGATTTGGTTAAATGATTTGGTCATGCGCAGTTTAGCAATTGATAGGTTTTCATTTGTTTTGATTCGTCTGACTGTTGGTGTGAGTTAACGAAATCAATGGTTTTCTTTCAATTGGATTTGTTTGTATCTAATCTGAACAGGAGGTTTTCAGGCTAAATTTAGAGCAAGATCATGTTTTGATTTGGTATGATTTTGTTATGGTTAGATTATATCGGCTCTGATTTAGTTTGTATGCTGTGATTTTGGAATGACTTCGTGAGTTTGACTTGATGTGATATAATCTTCTAAATCGGGAATACAACTCTGATCGACTCCGATTTGGAAAGAACGACTCTGTTTTGTATGGAAACCATATTCTCATTTAGCCTGTGCAAAAGATATCTATGCCCGAATCATGGAACAGTTTTGATTCACAAAGAATATGTTAAACTCCAACTGTTCGATTCGCTCTTGTCTTGATTGGATTGTTGTGTATCTTCAGTCAGTACGATTGTTTTTATGAGTTGGATTCGTATCAAAAATAGACTTGATAATGCTCTGTTTGATTTTAATTTTCAAAATGAGTTGGTTAAACCCAGATCAACATATGTTATCTCTGTCAAATTCGGTTAATAAGTTCGTTTTGAAATGAATTCTAGTAATATTTTCGTTGAATATCAAATGATTTTGTCTGCCCCAATTAGCAATAATAAACGATTGGACGAATCCCACACATCAACTGATTGATCATGTTATGATTTCATTTGAGTTAATTTACACACCAGTTTTGATTTGATTCGCTAATGACATGGATCGCTGGTTTATGTTAATACAATTATATCAATTTGAAAATGATCTTGTTGTTTTCGTATGGATTCGATCGTGTTTCCTGTTGATGAGGCAGCATAAACGATTGCCTATTATTTGTTTAACTATATCGATTTCAATTTGATAAGAAATGATTTCATTACTATTCGATACGATTTTGTATACCTGAATCGGTAACGAATTAAATAGAGTATAGCTATCTAGTTTATCGTTTGATTTAGTTCGTTCAAATTGCATACAAGTGTCGATTTGAATAAGGTTTTTGGAAATCAAATATATTTTGATAATTTGAATGTATTTTTAAAGATTTTAATTGATTTTAATGATGATTCTGTGTCTGATTTAGACCAGCTATAGAATCGCAAGATTCGGTAGCTAGTCTATAGAGTTAGATTTTTATCATTTTCATTAACCAAATATCATCCTAACTTGTTCGTTTTTTACCTCTTTCAGGTACATCCGAATTGCATTGGGCATGTTGGACAGTCTAGGAGATATTTGTGTGATTTAGTTTTTATTTTAAGTTCCTAGGTTAGTCAGACTTGGGATATTTCCCCAGATTTTATGTAAACAGCTTTGATAACTTCCACAAGGATGTTTTACCCTGTGGGAGATCTTTAAATACTTATTATTTTTTGTAATAAGGGGCATCCGCACTTGTGGGAGAACCAGGCTATGGATTTCTGATACAGATTGAGACGAAAGTTGATGTTTTGTTACAGCTTTCACTTTCTTAATATCAATCTTTTGTTTCAAGTTTATGCATGTCAGTTTGCAGTTGATTATAGACTACTTTATCTATCATAATCTATTTCAGGATGATGTGATTTGATTAAAGTGTCATCCATATCTGATTTGTTTCATTATTTAAAAGTACAGCAATTGTTTGGTTTCAGTTAATGAACCACATATTTCTCTTCTTCGTTAATTGAATCATTATGTATAGATCTTTACGTACGGATTTATCTAACTGTGAAGATTTATAAATCATAAGATTGTTGTAAATTTTTATGTCTTGTTTGTCCTGTAATTTTATTTGAAGAGCACAGCAGCTTCTAGTTTACAAGAAGCTAGTGGATAATTCGGTGTGGGTTTCCTCCCTCCGATCAGCTAAGATAGTCATTACATTCAGGACAAACCTGGAGCGTTTCTTCAGGTTAGTTTGTTATTCATTTGATAACTTATTTGTTAATATAATTTAAGTAGTTTAGTTAGATGCATTTGTAGTTTAGATTAGTAGTTAGAGTTAGTATTTTAGTTGTTTAGTTTAGTTAGTTTTTGTTTTATTTCTTTTCATAAAATTATAAAATCAAAAAACAATAGCTCTCGCTGTCTTAGGACAGAATATTAATGAGTTTTTTCAGGTTTCCATTCAAATCTGTAAATTGTAAATATTATACATTTTGTGAATAAGATTTATTTCTGTTAGTAGTTAGATATTTAATTTCTTAGAGTTAGCATAGTATTAGATAGTAGATTAGAATAGTTAGATTTGTTTAGTTTGTTTTAATAGTCATTTTAGTTAGATTAGTTTATTAGTTTGTTTTAATAGTTAGTTTTAGTTAGATTAGTTAATTTAGAGTAGTTTTTCTTTTTGTTTTCTTAGGACTTAGATCGGCTAACGGAGCCGCTAAACCCATCAGGGTGGTTCATCCCAAACGGCTTGGGTTATTAGACAACCTCGGACCGGTTCCACTCTCCCAGTTGACGGACGGTCAATTTCGCTCGTCAACAAATGGCGCTAGAAGGAGGGCCTGAAATTAATTAATGGCACGAGGCGGTCGTAAGACTCCTCCACCACCTAATCGCTCACCTATAGTGAATAGAAGTCATTCGAACGATAATATTCCCCTTCAAACAGCAACCACATCAACCGACGATCCACAGATCATAGTTGAGCCAACAACCCCTAATCCTACAGGTGGTGACATACAAGAGATTGTCCGTCAATCTCTTATAAAAATACATAGTGCCTTAACCCGTTTGAGGAAACCAAACCGTCCGTTGGACCAACCTTTAGACTTCTCTGATATCAGAGAACAATTAGGAGGCACTAACCTCACTGTGAACCCTTCATATCCAAACCTAAATCCTACTGCAGGAGGATCTGGAATACCTCCTTCACCACCTCCATCATCTCCTTCCTCTTCTGGAGGAGATTCCTCTGACGAAGGCAGTTCCCCTTCTCAGCCCTCCACACCCACTACACCAATGGCAAATCAGAACAACCCTGCTAGACCTTGGCTTGACTAGGATGCGGTAGCTGTACCTGGAGCTCAGCATCCTTTACCTAAACACCCAGAGAAATGGCTTCCCAAGTTTGACCCTAACTCAAAACAGATCGCTAAAGATCACATTAAAAAAATTATGTTAGCCATAAGACTCTGCAATGTCGAACATGAAGACGTTGTCTATAGGTTGTTCCACTATACTTTCGAAGGCAATACATCTACATGGTACTTTGCCCAGCAATCCCATACCATCGTGTCCTGGGAAAAGTTTGAGTCATGCTTTTTGGAAAAGTTTGGAGACGGTAAGCCTATGGAAGTCCTAGTCATGGACCTTTCTAGCTTAAGAATGAACCCAAAAGAAAAAGTTAAAGAATTTAATCAAAGATTCTTAACACTTAAAAACTGAATCCCTGCAGATTCCATGCCTGCCGAGAGTCTTATCATAGCATCCTACACTAAAGCTTTGCATCAAAGTATAGCTATTTGGGTTAAACGATCTAAGAAAGCCACGTTGTTAGATGCCTTTGAGAAGGCCAGCCAGATTGAAAAGGACATTCTTAGTCTTAAAGACTCTACTAGCAATGAAACTGAGACTAGTTCTTCTTCCAAAAAGAAAATCGAAATCCTCCCCAGACCTACTCAAATTAAAACACAACCTGAAAGCTCTGATTTAGAAAATTTAACTAAAGTTGTTCAAAAACTGTCAAATCAAGTTATAGACTTAAAAACGACAACCAAAGAAGCTTCCTCGAGAAAAGGGCCTTACAAACCCCCATTCTGGAAGCCTTTTCCTACCAACCGACCTAATCCAACCACCGAAGGCCTTAATCTAGAAAGTCTACAATGCGCCCTTCAAACAATTCTAGGAGCCCAAGATAACTTGATGCCTCCTGAGATTCCTGAGGAGGTAGTTGAACAAGAGACAGTTCAAGAAGAGGAGTCTTCTCCAAACATTTTTGGACACTTCTCGGATAGCATCTTTCAAGCTAATTTCGAGACAGTACATCCCTATAATACCAGGAGTAAGACAGCCAACAAACCTTCTACTGAAAACACTACAACTTCACCTCCAAAGCAATCTAAACCACCTGAGACTAAACAGAGTAATGTGAACCCCAACTTAGATTATGATGTAGTTGAAGATCTTAAAAAGTTGAGAGCTAACATTTCTATTTATGAGTTATTGAAATTTCCATTTCTGCTACAAAAAATGTTACAGAATATCTCAAAGAATGGAAAAAATGGTAATTCAAGTGGTAACAAGGTTGTGCAGAACAAAGTTCCTCGGAAGAATTCCACTAAAAACAATCTTGATCCTCAAGAAAAAGGAAGCCTTCTTGTAAGTAATATAAATAATGTAAATAATGTAAATAATGCAAATAAAGTAGCTTTAGAAACTGCAAGTAAAAAGCCACAAGCTACCACTCTTAGTACTCGCAAAAATGTACCTCCGTTTTTGTTAACTTTCGAAATCTTTAATAGAAACGTGCACAATTGTATGGTAGACTCCGGAGCGTCATCCAATGTGATGCCATGGTTTGTATGCCAGAAGATTAACGCTGAAGTTGAACCCTCCACCTTAAAAATCATACAACTTGATCGGACCAATGTTAAAGTTATAGGCGAACTAAAGAATGTGCTTATTAGATTATCATCTAACCCCAAGGTTCATCAAGTCATTGATATAATTGTTGTGGATATTCTAGAAGTGTATGGTCTATTTTTAAGCAAGGACTGGTCGAAGCAGCTACACGGTTATTTCGCGACAGACTGGTCTCATCTATGGCTTCCAGAGAACGGAAAACCTAATAAGATCAAAGTAAATCATGAGCGCTACCTTAAGTTCATGGTTATAGATTTGAACGATCCCAACGAACAATTTACACCTTCTGTTGATTCACCCGAAGTACAAGGGATGGACACCTTTTTTGGCAATTTCATGGCCGAGGCTTCAGCTATCACCAATCCAGAACAGCAGTCTGAGATTGTAGCATACATGCAGCCAACAACTTCTACGCAACGATCCCATATACCCGATGGAAATCAAATTTGGTCTCTTTATTTCGATGGGTCAAAGTCCAAAGAAGGAGCTGGAGCAGGCTACATCATTATCGATCCATCAGGTAACAAAACATTGATTGCATGTAGGTTGGAATTTGAATGTACTAACTATACTGCAGAATATGAGGCTTTACTGCAAGGTCTTAGAAAAGCTTTGGATATGAACATTCAAAATTTGATTGTCTTTGGCAACTCCGAAATAGTGGTTAGACAGGTAAGAGATTCTATCCACTGTCTGTCTCCGTATCTCAAAAGCTACCAATCTGAGGTATGGAATTTAATGAATAAATTTCCTTCTTTCAATATAAATTCTATTCCTAGATTGAATAATTCTGAAGCAGATTTATTAGCTAATGTAGCTTCTAAAATCCTTCCTGCAGAAGGCTTGTCCCCAGATGCATTCTCCGTCGAACTGTTGTTCCGGCCATCCGTTCCCGACAACATCGCGAACTGGAGAGTATTTGACAATGATCAGCAGATTATTAACTTTCTGCACATGGAAGAAACTTTTCAAGGCGCGGTGATAGATGAACACACACACGATGACAATTTGTGCGATTTCACGATAATACCAGATCCGAGGACTCCTGAATCTTCATCGGATATGGTAAACTCGATCCCTAAATCTGTAATTAGATTAGAGAAGTTTTATGATCTTCAAGATAAATTTAAAAAGTCGGTCAATTGTAAAACCAATAGTTCCTCATTATCATACGAAAGAGTAAACTTAGGAACTAATGAAAATCCTCAGTGCATTAATCTAGGGTTGGGTTGTTCTCAACAAGAAAAAGATGCATTTATTAAATTGTTCAAAGAATTTAAAGATGTCTTTGCAAGGACGTATGATGACCTTAAAACTTTCGACCCTAACATCATACATCATGTCATTCCTATGAAGCCCCAAACCTTACCCTTTCAACAAAAACTGAGGAAAATGCACCCTAAGCTCGAACTGACTGTCCAAAAAGAATTGAATAAGCTCCTAAATGCTAAGATAATTTTTCCTGTTAGGCACACTCAATGGGTTTCTAACCTTGTCCCAGTCCGGAAGAAAAGTGGCGAAATCCGACTCTGCGTCGATTTCCGAAACCTTAATAGAGCGTCTGATAAAGACAACTATCCTATCCCACCCATGGAATAGATCCTTCAATAGGTATCTGGTTCTAAGAGGCTATCCTTACTGGATGGTTTCTCGGGGTACAACCAAGTCCTGGTGTCTCCGCCAGACCAACTTAAAACTACCTTCCGCACCCCGTGGGGCACTTATGCTTATCAAAAAATGCCCTTTGGATTGATTAATGCTGGTGCCACTTTCCAGAGAGCAATGGACATTGCTTTCTGAGGATTAATCAATTAGTCCGTCGTAGTTTACTTAGATTATGTGACTGTATTTTCTAAAAACAAAAACGATCATCTAGCTCACTTACGAGTCGTTCTACTGCGATGTCGTAAATACGGCATCTCCTTGAATCCTAAAAAATCCATCTTTGCAGTAGAACAGGGTAAACTCTTAGGATTCATTGTGTCTAGTGAAGGGATGATTATCGACCCCGAAAGGACTCAAGTCATCGTGAAACTTCCCCCTCCTACATCCAAAAAATCTATGCAGTCTTTCTTAGGGCAGATTAACTTTGTGAGAAGATTTGTCCCCAGTTTCTCCGAAATGGTCAGGCCTTTACAGAATTTGATTAAGAAAGACACCCAATATCATTGGGGACCCCTAGAAAATCAAGCTTTTAATGTGATAAAGAAGGCCATAATAGACGCTCCGTCTCTCATGAGCCCCGATTTTTCTCAAGACTTTACACTCTACACTTTTGCTTCTGACCGTTCCTATGCCACCGTCCTAACCCAAAAGAATGTCGAGAACAATGAAGTACCCATTGCCTTTATGAGCTCTGCTTTCAAAGGTGCTGAACTTAATTACCCAGCGGTGGATTAGCAAGCCTATGTTGTTTTCAAAGCAATTAAGCACTTCCGGTCCTATCTTTTGAAGTCAAGAACGAAAGTCATTGTCCCCTACCCATCCGTCAAGAACCTGTTAGTGCAGAAGGAACTAGGTGAAAAGAGTGCTAACTGGGTCACCTCCTTGTAGGAGTATGACTTAGAAATCACCCCATCTCCGATAGTGAGAGGCCAAGGGTTATGCAAGTTAGTTGTTGATTCAGTAGCAGGATAGCAAGAAGAAAGCGATATGTCAAACCTAGGACAACAAGATAAAAATTTAATCTATTGCATACAAAACCCTGTCAGTCCTTGGTATGATGATATAAGATTTTGTCCTGAACATGGGTCATCCCCCTGTCACCTGGATCCCGCTAAAATAAGAGCCTTGAGATTAAATTCTGCCTCCTTTCATCTGGTTAATGGTATCCTGTTTCGTCAAAATTTTGACGGCATACTAATGTGTTGTCTCGAAAAAGACGAAGAAGAAAAAGTCTTGCTAGAGTTTCATGCAAGAGAAGTTGGTGGTCATTTTGGTGGTGATACCACTTCTCATAAGGTTTTAAGAGATGGTTATTACTGGCCCATGCTTTTTAGAGACGCCCGTGCCTTATGTCGTAAGTGTATTATTTTTCAGAAAGCATCGGGGCGATTACAAAAACTAGCCTTTCCTTTGCAGCCCGTTTCAGGAGATTCCCCTTTTCAGCAGTGGGGCCTTGATATAATAGGTCCAATCAACCCCCCGTCCTCACAGTAGCACAAGTTTATTGTGACAGCCACAGATTACTTTACCCGGTGGTCTGAAGCTGCCGCATTAAGAATTATCAACACCAGTCAGGTAATTACCTTTCTAAATTCGAACATTATCACTCATTTTGGTATCCCTGACTGTTTAGTATTCGATAATGCTTCTTAATTTTCCTCTCTTGAGATGAGCGAGTTCATTTTGGAAAAAGGAATTAAGCTGAAGTATTCTACTAGCTATTACCCCCAGGGTAACGGATTGGCAGAATCAACAAACAAGAACTTGATTAAAATCATCAAGAGAACGGTGGTTGAAAATCACAAAAATTGGCACAATGCACTGTTGAACGCGGTGTGGGCTGATAGGGTAACGCCAAAAGATGCTATAGGTAACTCCCCATTTTTTCTCATTTATGGTAGAGAAGCAATTCTGCCACCTCACATTCTTCTTCCTTCACTTCAGTTGTCGCAGAAAATCCAAGAAGAAGATTGTCCCCCTTTGGAAAACTGAATTAACGCTTTGATGAAGCTAGAAGAGGTAAGAGCCCAAGCTAAACGTAAGTTAGATCAACATAAACTATTGGTCAAAGGCTGTTTCAATTCTAACTCTGCTTCTGATAGGAATTTTGAAGTAGGTGACCTCATCCTGAAATGGGACAAACCACATGAGGGAAAGGGAGAGCACACGAAATTTCAAAACTTGTGGCTTGGACCGTTTTTAATTGCTGAAAAGTTGGGTCCTAGTTCTTTTCGATTACAAAATCTAGAAGGGCAGCTTGACACCTATCTGGTGAATGGCCAAGCCCTGAAAAGACATTTTGCTTGATAACAACCCTTGTATATTATGTACATATTTTGCTTTTGTTTTCTTTCTTTTTTTCCTTTTTGTTTTTTATTTTTCCTTTGAGTTTATCAGTTTGTGTTTTTGGAAATACACATACCTGTATACTGAGCTATTCAGAAAATGAAAACAGAAAATTCCTTCGCTGAAATAACTACTAAGAAAAGTGTATAAACATCAATGTTATATTTCTGAAGTTTATATCTGTGTTGGAAAAAGTCTGTTGTTTGAAAGAAGATGACTGATTTCGATCTCTGAGTAAAGCTTGTCATGATCATCTATTATCTTTTTACGATGTGCCTATTCCTTAAGGGAATGACTCAGAAGATGTCTCCCTGCCTTAGGAAGTTGTTTTTGTAAATGAAACATCTTTGGATCTTAATAAAGGACAGTTCTAAAAAAAATTCTGATGAGGTCTAAAAAAATATGTTAAAATATCATGATTTTCAGCGTCACCCCGCTCAACTATATATCTTTGAAGAAGACAAAACAAAATAAATTATTAATAGAGCTGTGGGAAGTGCTTGTAAACCCGCCGGGATGCTGAACAGGTCTGCTGGCAGCGGGTAAACGCATGCATGATGCCAAGAAAACTTTGTCGGGGTACTGAACAGGCCCGCTGGAAATGAAGCAATGTCGGGTATATGAAAATTTGCAAATAAGAAACCTCTTAATGTCCTTTATTCTGATTCAGAACTTCTTGGCAGGATACAGACGTCAGAGTGGGTTAAATGGCAACCCTGTAGAGGCTATGGACGCCTGCTGGTAGTAGTGGCTCTGTCAACAGTATGGGAGATTTTATCTTTAATATCGTGACTCGCTGATCTTAACACTGTTATATGTCTTCATCTTTTAAAACACTGCTGGAATAGTTGGTTAATGATGAAGTTTATACCATTTTCTGGTTGTTGTTTTTGAGTCGGAATTATCTTTGCTGTCCTAATATGAATTTGTTCCTTTTGGCAGAGATAACTGCTTCTACCAGTGTGTCGCCATTGTTGGCAGCCAATTCACATTTTTTCACTGTCTTATAAGCTGCCTACACCAATGTTTTGCAAACATCAATTTTTCGTCGCAATTCTCAAATAAACGACACTTTTATTTTTGCGTTGTTCGCACACTTACCTTCGTTTTGTTTTCACGACTGTAAGCGTGAAAAATTGGTCTTTCGAAGTCTCATTTAAATCATTATTGAATTGTCGTTATCATTCTTGTCGATATTCCTATTGCGCTTACATTTCACTTAGCATTATACAGTTGGCAAGACCTTTTGATCTGTACTCATTTGACATTCTCGGATTGATTGTGCGATTTTGTTGCATTGAGTTTGTGATACATTGGGGATTGTGTTTACATGTTATTTGATCACTCTATTTGGCACATTGGTATACATTAAAAACGCATTGGCACACTGGTTAAACTCTTGGTATGAATTGTTCTATACAACGCATGTCACATAGTCAAAACGTTGGTATTGGTTTCGATTTGTATGTTCTGTTTTAAAACTATGGTATAACCATTGCTTGCGCGAATGATTAATACACTTACCATTGATTTCATTGGTCGGGCAAATGACATAATTGTTAAACTATACAATAGTGGTTTGAACAGCTAAAATCGTCGGCGGTTGTACCATGGTAATAACTATTATGCATGGCAGAAATAGCTCCACCACCTTCGCACGATGTCATTAATGTTGCTCCTATCCCTGTTTCACCTCTGTTAGCTCGGGTAAGCCTTCGGGCATTTTGTTCCTGTGTATGTTGCATTCAAACCCTGGCTCGTTCACCGTGTGCTTGGCTCCATGGCACCGGTGGTGCGGATTGAGCCAAACAGTAGCCAAGCCTTGCTATTGTTCGACAATGCCCGGAAAGACTTAGAGGATAGCGGTTGGCTCACCTTTTTACAGTGGTTTGAGGGTTTTAATCTATTTGTTGCACAGCAGTTCACCTTGACTTTTGATGGATGTAGATCCAAAATAGGTGACATTCATCTTGAGCTGAGTGAATAGTTTATTAGCTCTGCCACAGGGTTAGCAGCCACGGGCCAGCGTTGGTTCAAAAATTCTAAAGTGGAGGAGGTGCCATGGCCACTATTGTTTGTCTCACGAAAGGTCACATCCTGTGACAGAGGTATGCCGATATCCACGCTTAAACCAAGATGGCATGATTTTTTGATGGTGGTTAAACAATTTGTGACCTGTGAGGGTCGGTATGTGCTAGTTTTTCTCTACCACCTTCGTTTGTTAATGAATTTTATTGGTTATCCATTGAATATGCCTTTTTATTTCCAGCGTAGCCTATAAAAAATGGCTAAAAGGTTTAAAAGAGAGAAGGCCGATAGTAGCTTGTTCCACCATGGCCTAATCAGACTCATCATTGTTCATCACTTAAATCTCCACGGTGATAGCTGGCAAGCTTTTATCTCTCGGAATGGTTTTGTTGATGCAGAGCCCGTCCAAGTTGACAAGCCCGTGGTTAGTGAAACCAAGGTCGAGCCACCCGTGCCCTTCCATGTCCTACTTCCCTCTCCTAAACCCTCAACAGACCCTGATATTGACTTACCCGACGTCTTAGCAGACAAGGTTGAGGCTATAAAAAAGCCTGTGAGCAAAAAGGTCAAGGGAAACCCTATTGTTGATGGAAAAGGTAAAAAGAATGCTCAGCTTATCTCGAGACTGGCTAGGAATAAGCCTAAACCTAGTGTTGAACAGAAGCCCATAGTCCTCAGTGAAGACTCGGACTCTAACATAGAACGCTTCCTAGCTAGTGAGTACCCTTACTCACAGGGTCTGTGCTCCGAGCCACCCTATGACTTTGTTTCTAATCTACCCCCTTGCCTAAGGAACAATCCGAGCTACCCCAGGATCAAACTACCTAACGAAGCCATCGGCAATTTAACCAAACCCTCACCTGCATTTTCGAAGCCCGGACAGTCCTCATGTGACCAATGTGATGTGTGGTTGGAACGATACTATATAGACGTTCCCTTATTACAGTCGAAGATTCAATCATTGGAAAACCAAGTGGCAGTGTTGACCAGCCAAAGGGACAAGCTTCAAGCAAATGATAGGAAGCAGAAAACCATTGGTTCCATCATTTTTAGGAATGTCGAATCGGCTACAGCCGTCGTCAATTCCAAAATTTCATGATTAAGCTGTCTGCTCGTCATCTAGGTATGAATTTCGATATCATTTTCATTTTGTGAATTGCTAGGATTAATTTATAATGATTTGAGTTTGGTTTTCAAATAGCTTTGTCTATTGTTCGAAATGACTCTGTTATAACCATATCGTAAACGGTTATGTTGTTCATCCTGTACATTGTTTTCGTTTTTCTAAAATTGAATAAGGTTATGATTTGGTTAAATGATTCGGTCATGCCCAGTTTAGCAATTGATAGGTTTTCATTTGTTTTGATTCGTCTGACTGTTGGTGTGAGTTAACGAAATCAATGGTTTGCTTTTGATTGGATTTGTTTGTATCTAATCTGAACATGAGGTTTTCATGCTAAATTTAGAGCACAATCATGTTTTGATTTGGTATGATTTCGTTATGGTTAGATTATATCGGCTCTGATTTAGTTTGTATGCTGTGATTTTGGAACGAATTCGTGAGTTTGAATTGATGTGATATAATCTTCTAAATTGGGAATACAACTCTGATCGACTCCGATTTGGAAAGAACGACTCTGTTTTGTATGGAAACGATATTCTCATTTAGCCTGTGCAAAAGATATCTACGCTCGAATCATGGAACGGTTTTGATTCACAAAGAATATGTTAAACTCCAACTCTTCGATTCGCTCTTGTCTTGATTGGATTGTTGTGTATCTTCAGTCAGTACGATTGTTTTTATGAGTTGGATTCGTATGAAAAATAGACTTGATAATGCTCTGTTTGATTTTAATTTTCAAAACGAGTTGGTTAAACCCAGATCGACATATGTTATCTCTGTCAAATTCGGTTAATAAGTTCGTTTTGAAATGAATTCTAGTAATATTTTCGTTGAATATCAATCGATTTTGTTTGCCCCAATTAGCAATAATAAACGATTGGACGAATCCCACACATCAACTGATTGATCCTGTTATGATTTCATTTGAGTTAATTTACACACGAGTTTTGATTTGATTCGCTAATGACATGGATCGTTGGTTTATGTTAATACAGTTATATCAATTTGAAAATGATCTTGTTGTTTTCGTATGGATTCGATCGTGTTTCCTGTTGATGAGGCAGCATAAATGATTGCCTATGATTTGTTTAACTGTATCGATTTCAATTTGATAAGAAATGATTTCATTACTATTCGATATGATTTTGTATACCTGAATCGGTAACGAATTAAACAGAGTATAGCTATCTAGTTTACCGTTTGATTTAGTTCGTTCAAATTGCATACAAGTGTCGATTTGAATAAGGTTTTTGGAAATCAAATATATTTTGATAATTTGAATGTATTTTTAAAGATTTGAATTGATTTTGATGATGATTCTGTGTTTGATTTAGACCAGCTACAGAATCGCAAGATTGTGTAGCTAGTCTATAGAGTTAGATTTTTATCATTTTCATTAACCAAATATCATCCTAACTTGTTCGTTTTTTACCTCTTTCAGGTACATCCGAATTGCATTGGGCATGCTGGACAGTCTAGGAGATATTTGTGTGATTTAGTTTTTATTTTAAGTTCCTAGTTTAGTCAGACTTGGGATATTTCCCCAAATTTTATGTAAACAGCTTTGATAACTTCCACAGGGATGTTTTACCCTGTGGGATATCTTTAAATACTTATTATTTTTTGTAATAAGGGGCATCCTCACTTGTGGGAGAACTAGGCTATGGATTTCTGATATAGACTGAGACGAAAGTTGATGTTTTGTTACAGCTTTCGCTTTCTTAATATCAATCTTTTGTTTCAAGTTTGTGCATGTCAGTTTGCAGTTGATTATACACTACTTTAGCTATCATAATCTATTGCAGGATGATGTGATTTGATTAAAGTGTCATCCATATCTGATTTCTTTCATTATTTAAAAGTACAACAAATGTTTGGTTTCAGTTAATGAACCACATATTTCTTTTCTTCGTTAATTGAATCATTATGTATAGATTTATAAATCTAACTATGAAGATTTATAAATCATAAGATTGTTGTAAATTTTTATGTATTGTTTGTCCTGTAATTTTATTTGAAGAGCACAGCAGCTTCTAGTTTACGAGAAGCTAGTGGATAATTCGGTGCGGGTTTCCTCCCTCTGATCAGCTAAGACAGTCATTACATTCAGGAAAAACCTGGAGCGTTTCTTCAGGTTAGTTTGTTATTCATTTGGTAACTTATTTGTTAATATAATTTAAGTAG
Source organism: Picea engelmannii (assembly GCA_009831015.1). Lineage (NCBI taxonomy): Eukaryota > Viridiplantae > Streptophyta > Pinopsida > Pinales > Pinaceae > Picea > Picea engelmannii. The sequence goes on along the minus strand of ML783534.1, from coordinate 305,108 downwards.
TTTAGTTAGATGCATTTGTAGTTTAGATTAGTAGTTAGAGTTAGTATTTTAGTTGTTTAGTTTAGTTAGTTTTTGTTTTATTTCTTTTCATAAAATTATAAAATCAAAAAATAATAGCTCTCGCTGTCTTAGGACAGAATATTAATGAGTTTTTTCAAGTTTCCATTCAAATCTGTAAATTGTAAATATTATTCATTTTGTGAATAAGATTTATTTCTATTAGTAGTTAGATATTTAATTTCTTATTAGCATAGTATTCAATAGTAGATTAGAATAGTTAGATTTGTTTAGTTTGTTTTAATAGTCATTTTAGTTAGATTAGTTTATTAGTTTGTTTTAATAGTTAGTTTTAGTTAGATTAGTTAATTTAGAGTAGTTTTTCTTTTTGTTTTCTTAGGACTTAGATCGGCTAACGGAGCCGCTAAACCCATCAGGGTGGTTCATCCCAAACGGCTTGGGTTATTAGACAACCCCGGACCGGTTCCACTCTCCCAGTTGATGGACGGTCAATTTCGCCCGTCAACATCTCGTCATCAGGATTCCCGATTCCGCGATTCTCGATTTCCCGAAATGGGTAATCTTATGACATGTGGCCTCTATCAATCGGATGGCTTAGATCTATTCTGGGGTTCTCACTATGGAAAATCCTGAACTCTCGTCATCAGGATTCTCGATTCCGCGATTCTCGATTTCCCGAAATGGGTAATCTTACGACACGTGGCCTCCGTCAATCGAACGGCTCAGATCTATTCCGGGGTTTTCACTATGGAAAATCCCTAACTCTCGTCATTAGGATTCCCGATCCTGCAATACCTGATTTCCCAAAATGGGTAATCTTACGACACGTGGCCTCCATCAATTGAACGGCTCAGATCTATTCTGGGGTTTTCACTATGGAAAATCCCGAACTCTCGTCATCAAGATTCCCGATTCCGCAATCCCCGATTTCCCGAAATGGGTAATCTTATGACACGTGGCCTCCGTCATTCGGACAGTTCAGATCTAACCCAGGGCTTTCGCCCCTATACACTGAGGTCTTAACCCTCGGGTAACTCCTGACAGATCCAATGGCTATCGGGTTTTCCAGCCGAGATCTGACGGCTCAGTTTGGTTCCTACCCGTGCACTCTTCCACGATTCCCTGGACGTGGAAAACAAATCAACGGTCCAGATACTCCCATGGACCTTGGAGATCTATGATCCCAAATTCTTCGCTGCCCACGAGGACATAGAAAAAAAAGGGGTAAGGCATTTAACACCTTACTTTCTCCTACCAATCTAGCGGTCGGGTGTGACCGCAGATTTCTCGACGGAATCTCGTCCATTGATCAACACCTATCAGGGATAAGGTACTTAACCTTCCAGCTTCTTCCTCCAATCTGACGGTCGTGAGTGACCACAGATCTCCCGACAGAACCTCATCCATCGATTTGATACTTCTTCCTTATGTGGTCATCTCGGATTTTCAAGAGGATCGTTCCTCCTCATGCAGGGTTACTAAGGTATTGCGCCTTCATGTTCTCTTTCCCAGTTCTTGATGGGCTTTTCAAAGAGGGTATCTCTATGGGGAGGTTTACCCAGGGTGCTATCTGAGGCATATACGGGTACCTTTCTCCCACGAATCAGACATGCAGTCTGAATTAGGTCAGTAAGCATATAAATAGCGATTTATGAAGGCATAAGCCATACGTAGTCTTTCCATTATAAACATGCATCTACTAGTATTGATCAAAACACCATACAGACATTCTTACAATGAAATCATTCATAGTTTCACATCTTATGGGCATAATTATCAGAATAAAAATATATATATCAAGATGCCAGAGGCAAAACACTTATCAGAAATAACACCAGGGGTTAAGAAACTGTTGAGAGGGGTGCTCATTTCCACCCAACCGTAGGCTCAGCGACTCCCAGCGGATTTACCACTATCCACCCCCGAGCTGAGACCACAATGTTGTGAGACTGCTTCTCTATCTGCCAGTGACCAGGAGTGAAGGTTACTCTCCTTCCTCTCTGCTATCACTCACTCTGCATATTGCCAGAGTTCTCTTCCTCCCCTCGCGTCTGCCCCTAATCGCTTCTACCCCATGCCTTATCCTCTTGCGAGGTTATGTGTGGTGCGGTTTCCCTCGTGCTGGTCAGGTTTGACGGCTCTACGGATGGGCGGTTCACCTCCCCATCCCTCATTAATTCCTGAGGAGCCATCCACCTACCAACCTGCAAGGCATTTAATTCGGGGCCAGCGAGCTGCTTTTGGTTCTCCGGGCCAATGGAGTCCAAATACGGTATTAATTCTCAGTGGAAGTTAACGCCACCTTTCCAGGTGCCTTCCACTGCCATCGTGGTCTCTTTTTCTGCACATCCCCTCTCATCAGTCCTGCAATATAAATTCATAATGTTATCCACATTTATTGACCTTTTCCATAAGGTCCATTCACATCACATATTCACATTCATGAGTTTGCCACAGTTCTGGCCAGTCTAGTTATTTTTACAAACTGGGGGAAACATGGTGTTACATGGTGGCTTTCAAACATGATTAAGAGGAGGGAAATTGCAACATCATTTTTTTTACTCATCAAATTGAAAGGAAGAAGGGATGTTTCTTAGCATGGTTATGTAAAAATATGGTTAATTGCATTGATGCAACCCAATTGTTCCAATGCCCAAGTTATAAAATCTAATGAAAATAGATCATTAATGACACAAGTCCAAGACATTAGTGTCCAAAATCCAATCTAAAATTGAGCATCGGTCATAATCAAAGAGGATCTTGTTTTTTTTAGACCAACATTAGTATTCCGATGATAATGATGACAATGTTGTTGTTTGGTAGTAAAAACAAAGAAGTAGTGTCGAGGAAGAACAAAGCTGGGCATTCTTTAAGTTAAAGAAAAGTTGAGACCCTCACCGGGGTAGAAACATTTGTAGACAAATGTGATTCAATAGTTGAGAAAGAAAAGTTGATACCTTTACTGGGGTAAGTTGATATTCTCATTGAGGTAGAAAGATTTCAATAGAAGTGTGATCTTATGTAACAGAGAGAGGCATGGTGATCTACATAAAGAGATGACCTGACATAGAAAAATATGCACTCAAAATTGACTCGGCTTAATTGGACCACTAACAAAGGAGAATACCATAACAAAGGAGAATGTGGCAACAACTACCCAAGTTATTACTAAAATAAATTGCAGAGATGATACCACGGGAGCTCCCAAATGGTTCATTTGATGTCATGGATGTCAAATGAAGCTATTCCAACATAGGCACAAGTTTAATTCATTGTTATTCCCGTTGAACACCTTCATGATTTCAAAAAAATAGAACTGATTCATCCCTACTATGAAATGGATCTTGTTCTCAATCAAAGAAAAAAAAATCCCATGTACGAAGTTGGCATCTATCAAAAGAACCCATGGTATGCACAACCCCCATACTTCTCATGAGATTTCATTTAAGTATTTGCTTAACTTGTTAAATTTTAACTCGTAATTCTGTTTAAACTATATCAATGTTATTTATGTGCTTTAACTTAACTAAAATTTAAATGCACATTAATATTTTAATAGTAGACATTATTTTTTAATACATGTCAATGTTATTTCTTATTTCCACCCAATGGTTTTGAATTCCCCTCCCATGCACTCCCAAACATGGGATGAGGAGCCACTAACAACTCATTCAAAATTATGGGCCATTACCATATTTGGCTTCCAAGCAAGGCCCATAATTATTCAAACATATGCATGAGTGTAATAAAGAAAACAATGCACATTCACACACAAATCATGCATAAAACATACATTTACATACCAAAAAATAGAATTAGATTACAAAAATATAGATACAAAAATAACACTTCTCTTTGAATAGAATATAGTCCAATAAATTGGTTGTATATGAGCAATTTTCCACCTAACTAAGACTTTCCTTGTTGTTCCTCCTTGCCTCAACTTGAGGTGCACCCCACTTGTGCGCCCAACCTCAGACCTCCATGTATGTTTCCTTCGCGTCTTTCTTATTCCTTTGGTTGTGCTTGTTGTTCTCTAATAGGGACTTCAAGGATCCCTTGTGTGAAAAATCATGTCTTTTGGGTGTGTCATGCCCCTTTGTGAATATTCACACTCAACCGAACCATCACACCCTTCTGTGGACCTAATGTGCCCAAAACATATTGTTCACCCATCAATCGTCACATCTTTTGGACCGGTGCACCCCATCCTTGGTCGTGCGCCCCTTGTCTTGTGCTCTTTCTTATGTCGATATTAGTGACTCTTCGTGGGTGTATCAATGGGGTCATCCAACCTCTCTGATGCATCCATGCTTCCAAGGGAAAATGGGTCCACTACTTGGGCGTGCTCCCATGTTGCCCCACCTGTTCCCAAACACAACATAATTCTTCATCGTTCACCGTAAGGGAAGAAGGGTGTGTGCCCCCTTGGGCTCATATGTCACCATCATTCCCCAAGGTACTCCTACTCACAACCATAATAAAAGTTCTTTCCCAACCGTTCACTTCCCCCTTGTTCTCTTCATCTGTCTCGTCGTCGAATATACCCAAGGAGCCCACATGCTCGCTAGGTGTCATAAAAGGCCTTACATTTTTCATGATGTAAACTCACAACCTATGACTTAGATTAGTTTTTTTTTCATATTAATTCTTTAACATGGTTCATTTTATTTCCTCTGATGTTGAGTTCATTAGTTGCACATACTCTGAATAAATTCACAAGAAACAAAGAAATACTACCATGCATATAGAACCAACCAAATTGATATTATTGTGTTTATTGTTCACCCAACATTGCAATTGTCATTACTATAGATGAATGAACAATAATTGTTCACATGGTTCAACCACGCACTTTTGTTTTCATATAATTTAATTACATGTAATCTATGGGAGCACTTTAATAACACAACATCACTTTCCTCCATCCATTTCTCAACTACAAGAAAAAATATTAAATAAATTAATGTGTTTGTGCACACATGCATGCGTGTATGTTTATAAAAAGTCATGAAGCAAATTTCCAAGATTCCATTTGATTTAAGGAAAAAATTGTTTGTGCAAATTTATAGGAAAATTGACCAACACTTTTATTAATCTCCACAATGGTTGGATGATATTCCTTCTAGTAATCACATAAATACTAACAGTGATCCTTATCTACCTTTCCATCAACAATGATCCATACAAGGTGATATCATGATTTCGTTAACATTAAATGTTCTACAAGATTTATGGAGTGCGTAGTTTGGGAAAACTTTGATATTGCATGCAACGACTAGTGGAATCCCATGAGATTACACAATATTTGTAGGAGGTAGGTTTGGGTAAAATAGGGTGCTCGAAATTCAATGAAAAGTGTTGTAGCTACCCTACAATGACACTGACAAAACTATTAGTAGGTGTAGGAATGAGATATAACACATGTTTAGGTGACTATGACAAAATATTACAAGGTGTGAACATTCCAAGGACATGTGATGTCTTAAAATTTCTTTACTCACGTAAAAAAAACAAAAAACAACTACTTCGTCAATGTCCCAAGGAATTAAGAGTGTCTTAATGACTATTTTTCTAGTATCCCAAGGACTAAATTTGTCAAAACCATTATTTTGCTAGCATTCCATCCCAAGGACTTAAAGTTGTTTTAACCACTATTTAGTTAGCATCCCAAGGCATAGAGTTGTCCTAACTTTTTTTTATTATGATCACTAAAAATTATTTTATGTGCACTCCAACAATTTAAAATTGCATTAACATTTCTTTATCCCAAGAACTTAAAGTTGTTTTAACCACTATTTAGTTAGCATCCCAAGGCATAGAGTTGTCCTAACTTTTTTTTATTATGATCACTAAAAAATATTTTATGTGCACTCCAAAAATTTTAAATTGCCTTAGCATTTCTTTAAGTATATCAATAACCATTATATTCTTAGCATCCCAAGGACAATGAGATTTTCCCTCACATTTCTTTATGTTATTCAGTAAACATTATTAGTCCCTGTCGTAGGCATAGAGGGACTATAGCGATCGATAATTCATTGACTTCATATTAGTTTGTCCTTTGACCACAAATATTTGCATAATATCTATTGTTGGAGCTAGGGAACTAAAAACATTGATTTTTATATAATAAAAAGTACCATATATGTAATGATCTGATTGGATAATAGATTGGAGGTCTTATTGTCGGCTTCGTTATTCCCAATGTTTTATATGGTAACATATCCAAACTTTTTGATCATATAGAGTCTTTTTGAATCATATATTTTTCCTATGTATTGCTTGAAGGTGGATTAATGCTAGCATTAGTTTGAATGTTTGTCTTAGCATTTTCTTCTAGCTAAATTTATCCCCATGTTTGATATGCTAGCATATCCAAACTTTGTCCTTCGAATACATTCTCTAGCATATTACTATGTATGTTTTTTACTTTATTCTTGCATTCTTCGAGAGTCTTTGTCATTGTTGCGTACATAAATAGGTCTGCCACGCTGCAGGATTTCTTAAATGTTTGCACATGATGACACTCTTCGATGGTTCTGACAGTCTTAGGTGTTTACCTAACAGGTCTCGCAACCTTAAATGTTTATTGTACAATTTCGTTCCATATTTAATTATGGTGTTGTTTATAGTGAAATTGTACAAAATTGTTCCCCACTGGCATCACTGGTTCAGTGGTTGATGCTTGTTCGTTGGTTTGTTCCATGGTTGCAGTTGCAGTTTCTTGTTCACTGGTTTGTTGTTCTTCAACTTTGCAAGTTGTTGGGCCTGTTGTTGCGGTTTGAAAGTTTTGTGGCTAAGATCTTATCATCCCTCATTGACGGGTAAGTTTATGTGCCATCATTTTGTTGCTATTCCTTTTTTTCTACTTGGTGTCTTGCACCTTCTAGACAAGCTTTTTCAATGACAGGAGTCCCTACCTCGAAATTCTGTTGTAGAACAACTTCCTGTGCGCTCTTATTTTTTGTTCCTGGAAACCATGCATCTTCATATGTCGGTTGCCACGTATTGCATATTGTGCCATAGCTATGTAAGGTAGCTAGAGAGGTAGTGGGGGGGCCTAGAGGGCCCATAGTGATAATAGTGAAGGTCATTCAATGTAAGGTGGACTAGGTCCACTATATTATTAAATAAGACCCACTATGGTAGTTAGATATAATAAATGGGTAATTAGATATAATAAATGTAAGATGACTTCTTAGAAGGTTCTACTTCTAGAAGATTCCTCCTCTAGAATGTTCTTAGGTGATGGTAGAACTATATAAAGGGGTTCAAGAAATGTAATGAGACATGAAGAGAAGTATTGTATTTGGAGATGAAGCTCATTAGGAGGATGCCCCCTCGAAGAGGCAAGTGAACAGGAGAGGATCTCTTCCATAATAGGATCCATTGTATGGTGTTGCCCTACCTCAAGGGTTTGATATAATAAAGTTGTGTTTTTCTATATTGTTCTTCTATATCTTTTGTGGTGCTTTTGTATTCAGTATTGGGTTCTTAACAAGTGGTATCAGAGCACTTTCCTTGGGCAGACATTGTGGGCAAATATTTTTTATTTTTGCAGATTTTTTTTTTCGGAGAAGAAAAAAGAGGGCCGCGACATTCCAGACATTTTCAGTATATTTTTGTGCAAAATTTGCAGAAAAGGGTTGTATATCTGATTTCCTCTCAGAAAAACACCCAAGTTAAAAAAAAAATCGTCTGAAACGAAGTCCGGAAGGTCAAGATATTGAAGTTTTAAAATCTGCAAATTTTCAGGGTTTTTTTCGGCGAAGGGCGGCGTGATTTTTTATTTTATTTTTGTAGCAGTTGGAGGCATAATTTTCCCAAAAAAGTTACATATCTGAGTTCCTCTCACAATTTCACCCAATTTCAAAAAAAAAATCAGCCGAAACGGAGTTCGGGAAGTGAAGTTATGAGCATTTTAACTTCAGCAGTTTTTTAGGGTTTTTCCAGAAAAAGCCACGATTTTCTGCCGAAACTTCTTGGGTTTATTTTTTGAGTTTTTCCATGACGGCTGCAGGACTGAAGAGTTCATAGGGTGCTCAGATGGCTATTTCTTCTCAAACCTTGAAAGAAATTCTTGAATCATTCAAATCCCAATTGGATGACAGAGTGGATGCAATTGCACATGGCCTCACAAACAGCCTCACACATAGCCTCACAGCCAGCCTCACATGTGGCCTCAATGATAGTTTTCATAGTATTCAAGATTCATTGAATGACATGCAGGAGAGATTTCTTATGCAAGGCCTCATGAATGAATATAATCAAGAAAGATATGTTTGGTATGATTTTGAGGACGATTGTGATGATTGGTATA
>ML783534.1:278438-296118 GCA_009831015.1 Picea engelmannii | reverse complement strand
ACATGAAGAGAAGTATTGTATTTGGAGATGAAGCTCATTAGGAGGATGCCCCCTCGAAGAGGCAAGTGAACAGGAGAGGATCTCTTCCATAATAGGATCCATTGTATGGTGTTGCCCTACCTCAAGGGTTTGATATAATAAAGCTGTGTTTTTCCATATTGTTCTTCTATATCTGTTGTGGTGCTTTTGTATTCAGTATTAGGTTCTTAACAAGCTATTTTGAAAATTTCAATGCAAAGGGGTTTAGAAAACGAATCCGGGGTTGTCACAAGGGGTAACCATCCACCGAGGTGTAGAGCCAGAAAATTCTTTTATTCTCTAGGTCAAAAAATGATGTCCACATGTTGCCTTTGTCCTGTCCTTTCTATTTTGTGGAAATTTTTCTGCTTCTGAGAAGCTTGTAGGATGTACACCATTGGTTCAGTGGTTGACTCTTGTTAGTTGGTTCGTTCCGTACGTCTTGTTCTTGTTTGATTGAACTTTGCAAAGTTGAGGTCCTGCAATTGCAGTTGCTTGTTCATTGGTTTGTTGTTCTTCAACTTTGCAATTTGTTGGGCCTATTGTTGCAGTTTTCAAGTTTTGTGGTTGATATCTTGTCATCCCTCATTGAAGGGTAAGTTTTTGTGCCATCGTTTTTTTGCTATTCCTTTTTTTCTACTTGGTGTTTTTACCTTCTAGACAAGAGTTTTCAATGACAGGAGTCCTTGCCTCGAAATTTTGTTGCAGAAAATCTTCATGTGTGCTCTTATTTTCTGTTCCTGGAAACCATGCGTCTTCATATGCCAGTTACCACGTCCTTCATATTGTTCCATAGCTATTTTGAAAATTTCAATGCAAAGGGGTTTAGAAAATGAATCTAGGGTTGTCACAAGGGGGAACCATCCATCGGGGTGTAGAGGCAGGAAATGCTCTTATTCTCTGGGTCAAAAACCTACATCCACCTATTGCCTTTGTCCCATCCTTTATATTTTGCGGAAATTTTTCTTCTTTTGAGAAGCTTATAGGATGCACACCATGAATTTGAAAATAATAAGGTTAAAGGATACATACCGGGATTCGTACGCAGTTCTGCACTTGTAGTTTTCTATTTTTACTTTTTTCTTGTTTTTTGTTTTTGTTTGATTTTTATTCTTTTTTTCCCCTTCTCTCTGCTTCCATACAAACTAAAAGTAGCTAAGAAACATCTTCAAAATAATAGTTTGAAAGATGAAACAAGTAATAGATGTTGACTCGTATGAAATAGATACACATGGCATTATATTTGACAACATTGACGAGGTGTTGCATAGCAATGGGCTTTTTAGATTGGATGCATTCTTGTATATTGTAGGGGATTTCATTTTTTATTCATTTCAAGTTCTATTGCATTTACATTATTCCTCAACCAACCTGTGCAATGGATTGATAGATTATTTCTTGGTTTGTTTAAAAAATGGCGACGCTAAGGCATTGGAGTCATATGAATATGAACTAGAATCTGATTTTCTTCGGCAGTTGCATGGAATACATGATGTTTCTGTGTATTTTTCAAAGATGCGGTTGTCTGCATCTCCAATTATGCCTGCACATGAGAGGGGGCTTTGGGGAGATACATTTTGTATGCGGTGGTTGTCTAATTGGCTCAATATATCAATTGGAATATGGTCATTGACAAGAAAGACAAGATATCTATTATTCAGCAAAACTGCATCTAACAATCCATATTGCATCTTGTTCCATGATGTCAATGTTGTCAGTGGTCATTATGAACCATTGTTGTATAGAAAAATGTCCATATGAAATATTGTGGGACCTCATATTTACTTGCCCCTCGTTTTCAAAGACTTTGAATCACAATGGAAACGGATTATGCATCGCATAGACTGCCATGGTTTGCAGCTAGTGACAACTGTTGTATCTAGTTGTGGAGATAGTCTGTTCAATGTAAATTTTTGTTTGGTAGCAACAGAGTTCGATGCACAGTCGTTGCATATTTACACTATACAGTCCTTTTTCAATGCAATTATAGGCGACAGCCAATAGGCTTTTAGCTACTTACATCAACACCTTTCACCATATCTCCTAGAAAATGTGTTGGCAATTGCAAGCTGGCAGGAATACCTTGTAAACATGGCACTTCCATATGAAAAAGGAAATGTCGAGGGTTGCAGATTCTGTTTGCAATGGCTATCTATCATATTCAGAGTAAATATACAGGTATGGTCGGCCCTGCCAGATGGCATTGTCCATTCCTAGTCTATTGATTCAAATTATGATCGAACAATTGGCATCCTCTCGTTGAAAACAGATACAACACATATCCATTATCAACCTTTGCTTGGACATATCAATGTCCATGCCACCAAAATTGCATCGAATCTGCATAGACGTGGCATGCATTTTAATGAGAATGAAAATCCTCCCAGTTGCAATAAGGCAATACAGGGCTTAAACAAAAAATGTAGACTAAGTTATCACAACTTGAAAAAAATCATGCGTGAAATTATTCCCAGTTGTGATGAGGCCATACAGGGCTTAAACAAAAAACATAGACTAAGTTATCACAACTTGAAAAAAATAATGCGTGAAATTCGTCCCAGTTGTGATGAGGCCATACAGGGCTTAAACAAAAAATGTAGACTAAGTTACCACAACCTAAAAAAGTTCATACGTAAGAGAGAAAAAAATATTGGTGGTATAGGAACTACTGGTGTTCCAGTGTCCAATGTCAATGCCATCCAAACCACATCGAATGTGCATAAGCGTCGCATGCTATTTAATCACAGTGAAATTCATCCCAACTACCATTAGGTCATCCTACCCTTGAACAAGAAACATACACTAAGTTACCACAACTTAAAAAAGGTCATGCGTGAGAGAAAAAAATACATTGCTACGATTCCTTTTACAGAGAAACTGACATATCACAATCTAAAAAAATGTGTTTGTGCACAACACAACAAAGACATGTATGGTTGCATATCCCACAATGTTCATGCAACTGTCCCAGAGGAAAAAATCACATTTCGTGGGCTAGAAGCAACATCATGCACTGCTTCCAATGAAAACAAGCAATCACTTTCTACCCATGCTTCCCTGCGAAAGAAATATGCAAGATAGACCTACATGAAACAAATCAAAGACACTCCCTCCACTGCATGTGCAATTTGCGATCAATTGAATTTCGCAAAAAACAGTAAGTCTGTCACGCCTGATTTGGAGGCAGAATACCTCCGCTTGACAAAACATGATAAAACATTTTCCAGTGGCAAACTTTTTCTTCCATGCAAACAGTCGCTTGAAAATGGAAAACTTCCACAATTTGCAACCCCTGACCAAATAAGATGTAATACACCACTACCAGATGTAAGTGCACTTACGAAACTTGAAGAGAGACTTGTGTCTCTGTGAATTTCATTTGCACAAATCAGGCCATGGGGCTATAAACGACCCCAGATGGGCTTAACAATATCAATTATTAATGTGCTTGTTCATCTAGATGTTGTGCAAAAATCCTTGCCACAATTCATTAGTGATACACTGACAATTGTTGTGGCTCTCAAAAGATGCTTGCAATACAAAAATGCATATCAGACAAGCAAAGTGTGTGTGCATGTTGTTATGAAAGCATTAAAGGAATTATGTTCCAGGTCCCTGCACAAAGCACAAAACATTTGTATAAATGAGAATTGGAACATTATTATTGGAGAAGAGGATGAAAACTCTACAGAGACTCTGGAAAATGATAGTGAATTTGATACAAGTGATGAATCGAAGAATGAAACACCTGTTTAGACATTGGTGCATGGATTCACTGATTCACAATGCATTCGTGACTTGCAAGACAAGATTGTCGAAATTGCACCTACTGAGGGGAAACGTCCACTTGGAATATTCAAGACAGATTCCCTGAGGAAATGAAATTCAGAACACTCTTCTATGGATATCCATGTCCCGTTGACATTACAGAACAATTCAGTTATCATAAAATAGTTCGATGGGAGTTGCTACATTCAAGTGGTGACTTCTCCTGTCACATAACAAATTTGTTTTTCAAAAAATGCACATAATAATAGAGCAAGTTATTTCTTACATGTGGGTCCAAATAAGAAAAGGCTAGTTACAAGGAAGAAAGTTGTTGGCCAAGGATGTCAAGTACAAAGTAAACCAAGAAAAAATTCTGAAAACTGATATTGGATACATAGATTTCAAAAACATTCGCATCTCTCCTAACTATTTGCAACAAAACATGAAAAATATTTTTTCAATGATCCGGCAATTGGGCCAGCCAACATTTTTCATAACATTTACAAGTGCAGAGCATTGTTGGGATCCATTGGTGGCTATCGTATCTGACTTGCATAGAAACAGGAAACATAAAAAACAAACCGATACAATGGAAAATAATGGCATTGACTACCTCATAAGAAAAGACCCAGTCACATGTACTCGCTACTATAGACATAGAATAAATGCTTTGAGACAATTTATATGCCATGATGAAACATTTTTCGAAAAAATATCAGACTACTTTTTTGTGACTGAATTCCAGAATAGGGGGAATGAACATGACCACGCATTGTTGTGGATAGAGGGTGCACCAGTCTATAGAGATGACCACAATTCACAGATCGAGCAATTTGTGGACAAATACATAACATGCAACACAGATAATTTGGATCCAAAACTTTCCAAAGTTCATAGACATTATCATACAAGAAGTTGTAGAAAATGAAAAAACTCGCATTGCAGATACAACTTTCTCGTGCCGCCAATGAGAGAAACAAGAATCATAGAGCCACTTAGTTTAGAGGACAATGTTGTTGCTGAGAAATATAAATCCTTGTTCACATTTCTAGAACAAGGAGAGTTTGACGAGTTGATGAGATTCGATGACTTCCTGACAGAGATAAATCTATTAGAAGATGAGTACATCCAAGCCATACAATGTACGCTTAAACAACCAACAGTTTTCCTTAAACGAAAACTTTTCCATATTTGGAACAATATTTTCTCCAAGGACATGCTAGTCATGTGGAATGCAAATACAGATGCGTGGTATGTCCTAAATTCATATGCTATAGCATCGTACTGTACCTCGTATATGACAAAGATTGACAAATCTATGACAAGTTCATTCAGAAGAATACGTAAAGAACATGAAAGAAGTCATATTGATTCCATACAAATGATACGTACACTTGGAAATACATTGCTTAATCTTCAAAAAATGTCTGCTCAACAAGCAATCCACATTGCACTTTCCCTGCCCCTCAATTGTAGTTCAAGAAAATGTGTCTTCGTAAACACATCTCCACTTGAGAAATGCACATTTGTGCTTAAACCACTAGTTTTGCTAGAACAAGAGCCTGGAAATTCAGAAGACATGGTATGTCGCTCTATTATTGATTATTACCTCCAACGCCCATCTCCTATTAGACATATTTGCTTAGCAGAATTTGTATCGCATTACAAAAAAAATGGTGCGCCCATATCAAAACGAAAAAAAACCCTTTGTGATATGGTTTGTCAAATACAATAAACATTATGACTATGAAAAATATTATAGAGAATTATTGTTTCTATACATTCTTTTTGATGAAAACAAAGAGACATTAAAACATAACTTCTCTACATGGGAAGCCGCGTATGTTGCCTCTGAGACTATAGTGCAAATCAATGAAGCTATATTTACTTACAATGTTAATCCAACATGAGGTGATCTAGAAATTGCAGTTAATGAGCTAGAAAACCCTGACAATCTTGATGAGACATTCACAAACCAAAAAACAACCAAAACTCCTTGCGAGTCTTATGACTTGCAAGCAGATTTGCCTCGTCCTCGAGCAGGTGGCAGTGAAAAATGTGTCAATATTGGTTTTCAAGTCACAAAACATCATTTCCTTATTGAAAATAATGAATACCACAGAATAAGACGTCTTTTGAATCGAGAACAACAAACAATTCTAAAGGACATTATGCTTAAAAAATGCTTGAACATGGACACTCCTGTGCACTTTTTCCTTATAAGCGGAGCAGGGACAGGCAAGACATTCACATCGAAAGCACTGTTCAAAATGCTTATACGAATCTATAATTCAAACAATTCCTCTGATCCTATGAAACCAAAGGGCCTAATAGTTGCATACACAGGAAAAGTTGCATATAATGCAGGTGGAACAACAATCCACGTTGCATTTTTAATGCCTTTTAACAAGTCACAGTTTCTTCCACTTAGCAAGGAAATGTTAGATACATTGTCTAAGATTTATGACGAACTCCAACTTGTCTTTATAGATGAAGCATCTTTGATTGGGAGTCGCTTCTTGTATTCTATTGACAACCGACTAAGAAGAATAAAACATGTGCACACGAAATACTTTGGAAACATTGACATGACATTCTGTGGGGATCTTTACCAGGCACAACTGATCCAAGATTCTTTGATATTTGAACAACCTATGGTCAACATGAAAACAATGACGCATGACTTCTAGAGAGACAATATTAAATTCTTTGAATTGCATAATACAATGCGCTAGACAAATGAAACATTTATTGCAATTCTGAATAGAATGTGGATGAGCAACCAAACATATGATGACTTAACATATATGAATTCGAGGTGTTTTTGACCTGCACCAATAGACCCAACGTTCCCTTACCTTTTCTACACAAATAAGGATGTTGCAATGTGTAACAGGAACATGCTATCGCTCATGTCTGGCGATGATATCATCATCAATTCAATTGACCTGGAAGAATACAACCATGGAAATGTGCCACATCATGAACATACCGCCACTTTACCTTTGCAACTTGTCCTGAAATTAGAAATGTTGGTTGAAATATATTCCTGCAACTATGATTCACATGATGGCTTGGTCAATGGTGCAGATGGAATACTCAAAGGCTATATGAAAATAGAAAAACTTGATGTCCTTTGGATTAAGTTCCATGAACCACATATAGGAAAGCGACAAGCAAGCAAGTTGTCTTATCTATATAATTCAAACACTGCAAGTGATTGGACACCTATTTTGCGAATATCAAAGCCATTATTGACATTAGCAAAGACAGGTCGACTGAAGATACAAAAACAGTTTCCAATTAAACTCGCATGTGCACGTACAATCCACATATCACAAGGACTAACACTTGATAATGTTGCATTTCATCCCGCTGGAATTCAGATACATGGACTTGTGTACACAACATTGTTCTGTGTCAGAAGCATACACTCCTTGTATTTACTAAGTCCTCTTACAAAAGATAACTTCAAAGTCAAACAAAAAGTTGATATTGAAATCGATCGCCTCAGGACTACTGCAAAATGGAAACTGCAGTATGATTACCAATCCATACAAACAAAGTCATCTGTATCAATTATCTCGCTTAACACACTCAACTTACATGCACACCTGGATGATATACTCAATGACTATGATACAATGCAATCCGATATTCTATGCTTGCAGGAAACATACATGGCATTATGCATGAAAAACAAACAATTTCCAAATCACAATTGCATATCAAGTTACATTACACATGGGGTGATGATATTGGTGGAAAAACATGTACAAATTTTGCACCATGTACATTTCTAAGAAAAGAATGTTGAGATGGTGCTTGCAAACATATTTAACCATGGAACAGAAATTGCAATACTAAATCTCTATGTTTCTCCCCATGCAACATTCTCCAACATACTAAATGTTATTTCCAGTGCATTAGGTCATTTCCATCTGAACAAACCCATTGTGCTTGTAGGAGACTTCAATATTGACATGCTACAAAATAATGTCGGAACAAAAGAATTGGAAAACTACATGTGCAAATACAACCTCCGCTTTCTTTTGAACAACACAAGCCATGTGCAAAACGCACTTATTGACCATGTGTGGTAAAATGTGCCCATTCCTCAATACAACATATTTATCTTAGACACATATTGGTCTGATCATGATACAATTGGTATTGCACTTGAATTATGAAATATACACCAAACAAATTGCAAATTCATATTTCTATTTTTCAAAGCATATCTGTATAGCTTGTTACAATTTTTTTTTTTTATCCAGCTTCTTAGTTTTCCCTGGTTTGTACACATACTCGTCTGGTCACCACACAGTTGGTGTTGCACTTAAATTATGAAATATACATCAGGCATATTGCATAATCATATTTGTATGCTTCAAACCATATCTGTCTATCTTGTTGTTGAAAATCGAGATATCCAATTTCTTATTTTTCCCTAGTTTTTAATTTCTTTTGGTCACAAATTTTTTTTTTTTCAAAAAAATAATATATATATATACACACACACGGAAACTTGAATGAACTAAAAAAAAAGGGTACATTCTTCTAACACTATCTGTTACTCTATTCCTCTTATTTTATTTTATTTAGTCTATGTATATAGTTCCTTCTTTTTTCTTTACATGTCAACTTATGTTCATGTCCATTTTGTTTTGTGATTTTGTTCATAGAAACAAACAGGAAAACTAGACACCGAAAAGAACTCCTAACCAGGAATGTAAAAGAATCCATGCAAAGGTGCGTTTTTTCTACCCGTGTTCCATAACTAATGGTTTTTCGTTTACTCTATCTATATTTGTTGAACTGGTTTGCAGCTCTATTTTATTTTTTCCCTCCTTGGACACTCCATATCTTCCTATACATTGACTTGTCTTCATGTCAATTATATTTTCTTTGCTACTATCTTGAAATAAATAAAATTGTACTCCATCTTTTCTTTTCATGTGTTGCTACATAACAGTTTGCTTTCATGTCGATTCTTACCTCCCTTTCTTTTCCATGCTCTATACTTAGTCGTTCTCGCCTTTTTTTATTCTCCTCTATTATCCATTTCTGATTCTATACTTAGTCCCATGTCTATGCTCGTAGGTTCCCAGGACGGCAGAGAGGCAGATTTCATGTCCATCTATATCTCTATATCACGAGTCCGATTGATGGCCGTTCATTTTCATAGTTCGTGAATTTTATGGTTGTCGGTTCCTGTGTAGGCACCATCAAACTCTCATGGCCCGTGTGCGTGGTATACATATTGAGCCCGAAACTTCAGTGCTCTACAATTCCACCCGGACTTGAAGCTTGTGACTCATTTTTCCCAGCATCTGTTGATATTTCAAAGTATCTATTGATATTTTTCCCAATTTGTCTCAACAGTTAGCCAATTTTATGGCTGCAGGTTCCCTCCCAATGCATTATTGAACTCCCATTCCCATTACAATTCCACCCTAGGCTCCTCCAACTCCCAAGCCTTGCTCTTTATTGAACTAGCAATTTGTATACCCATCTATATCTTGACATCACGAATCCGACCAAGCGCTTATGTTTCCTTAGCCAATTTTATGGTCACGGGTTCCCGGCTATGCGTTATCGCACTCTCATTCCCCATGTTACGAGCATACATCTTCCATCCAAAACTTGGGTGATCCATGTCTATGCTCGCGGGTTCCCAGACGGTGGAGTGGCAGATTTCATGTCCATCTATATCTCTACATCACGAGTCTGACCGACCGTCGTTCATTTTCATAGTTCACAAATTTTATGGCCATGGGTTCCTGTATGGGCGCCACCAAACTCTCATGCCCCATGTGCGTGGTATACATCTTGCACCCAAAACTTTGGTGATCTACAATTCAACCCGGAATCAAAGCTTGCGACTCATTTTTCCCAACATTTGTTGATATTTCAAAGCATTTGTTGATATATTTCCATGTTCGTCTCAACAGTTAGCCAATTTTATAGAGCATGTACAGATCCCGCATTCCATACTTATCCACTTGTTGGATCCCAGGTTCTCAGGCTAGCGGGATCAAAATTGGGCCTCTATTGTTTTGTGTCCTACAAATAGCACCCAAGAGTTTCGCGATATACGACAGGCGGACTTGTGGGCTGGTTGGCTCAACATTGCACTTCTATGGTTCTGTGTCCTCCAAACAACACTCGGAGTTCTGCGATATACAAATGATGGACTCTAGGGTTGTCGGGCTCAATATTGTGATTGTATAATGATGGTGATCCCTATCAACTATCTTACACTATGTACCCATCTACAATTCGACCCCAGACTCCTCGAACTCCCAAGCCTCACTCTTTATCGAACTAACAATTTGTATATCCATCTATATCTTGGTATCACGAGTCCAACCGAGCGCTTATCTTTCCTTAGCCAATTTTATGGTCACGTGTTCCTGGATACGCGTTATCGAAATCTCATTCCCCATGTTGTGAGTATACATCTTCCATCCAAAACTTGGGTGATCCATGTCTATGCTCGTGGGTTCCCAGACGACGAAGTGGCAGATTTCATGTCCATTTATATCTCTACATCACGAGCCCGATCGACCACCGTTCATTTTGATAGTTCACGAATTTTATGGTCGTGGGTTCATGTGTGGGCACCATCCAACTCTCATACCCTGTGTGCGCAGTATACATTTTGCACCCAAAACTTCGGTGATCTACAATTCAACCCGGACTCAAAGCGTGCAACTCATTTTTCCCAACATTTGTTGATATTTCAAAGCATCTGTTGATATATTTCCCTCTTCATCTCAACAGTTAGCCAATTTTATGACCACAGGTTTCCCCCCAATGCATTATCGAACTTCCATGCCCCGTGTTCGGATAACATCTTGCATCCAAAACTATGGTTATCTATAATTCGATCCCAGACTCCTCCAACTCACAAGCCTCAGTCTTTATCGAACTCACAAATTGTATATCCATCTATATCTTGACATCACGAGTTCGCTCGAGGACTTTCGTTTCCTTAGCCAATTTTATGGTTGCGGGTTTCAGTGTACACGTTATCAAACTCTCATTCCCCGTGTTTTGAGTATACATATTCCATCCGAAACTTGGGTGATCTGCAGTTCCAGTGCGGACTCCGAGGTTAAAAAAAGTACCAAATCATATTTAATTCTCGTCCATGCCCACCACATTCACCCCTTCCCAATAGACATTAATTATGATTTTACTAGTGACAGTTCACAGATGTTCAAAAATATTGGCATTAATAAGCGAAAAGCTCAAGGTAATCTCCCATGAAAATGCATTTATGGGAAAATATTATGGAACCTGATTAGTTTCTTCGGTCAATCTCTAATTCGCAAAAAAATGATGGTTGTTTTGGTTTTTTTAAGACGTCATCGTATCAATAATCCGATATTGTGTTGGCCCGTTGTCATCTACAAAGGTGTTCACATGATGTCGCTCTTTAATATTGTGCACATAATTTTAGAACCTTATAGGTTTGCATATCTGAGGCTCTGCTTTCATATGGAAATGTCGCTCCACCATTCCAATTTGAACATAGTTTTCATTTTGGGCCACATAGAACAACAATAAAATAAAATAATATGGAATTTGTTTAAGTAAATATCAACAAATTATCTTCTGACTTGAACCTGTTTTTGTCAAAATCCATGTATATTACACAGTTGTCAATGTTTTCCCCACTTTTCAATAGTTTCTCGATTTCCCTGCCATCTTCACACGCTTTCCCAATGAAAATTGATGACGCTTTTATTAGCTTTGAAAAGATTGGCATTAAAAGGTGAAAAGGTCGAGGGAATATGCCATTAAAACACATTGAACCAATATTTACCAGAGATTGTATTATAATGTTGCAGCGTCCATTTTAAATACAATAAAGAGCAAAGGAAGGTTTTCATCACCTTATGGTTGCAGCTCAACACCATGTCTGTGGAGATACCCTAAATATTTTCAGGCACATGGACCAACGTTTTCAGTGGTCCATAGCTTATGACTATTGCTCATCCACTTCTTCCCATATGAAAGTTATCTCGAATCTAAAATTGCAACGACACATTGTATCCCCGTGTTTTTTTTTTTTTTAACTTTAAGTACTTGGTCACATGCTGCGGCGAGAACTATATTCCAAACCAATAGATTGTCCAGATGGGCGACCATTTCCAAATCTCCCTATCGCCTAAAGTATTTCGAAATATGTTAACACTTCCCGACCCAACGCCTACTTTCAAGGGCGAGAATTGCAAGAAATTATTAAAGAAACATGGCAATGAACTAGACCTCTTGCCGAAGTTATTACAGGACCCAGCGCCCACTCCCCGGGACATGGCCATATTACAGGTCAGTGCATGTAAAAACCTTTTTTGGCAGGGGGAGATTGCATTACTTTTCACGAGGACAACGAGACAAGCAAGTGCAACCGACATCTCTTGGATGCTTCTGTATATTTTATATTTTACGATCAAGTAAGAAACCATCTTCCATTTCCCCAAGCTGATTTCCATTCAAAAAGCTTCCCATTTATTGCAATATAGGAGGCAGAGGAAATTCTTTATGCCACCTTATTTAATTTTTGTCATGCCAAATTGCTATCCATTTCCTGGACTATCTATGTGTAGGAAGTTGAACTCTGAATTTGACCCATTAACATTCTCGCGCTAGAAATTATGGAGACACGACGCTTGCCAACTATTTTACAAAGTCTTCAATTATTTTGTTTCATTTTTTAAAGCGTTGATATTTGGAAGGTATTTCTCCTGGTTCTCTGGTCAGCCGACAATATTTCTGTATAGGAGGGACCCAGTAGAAGAAATGGAGAACTATATTGTTATAAGGATTTTTGGGTCTAAACAAAATCATTGCTTCCTTCCATGTCACATATATGCCACAATGTTTCTTGCTGGAATAGCAGGGGAGCACATCTATTGGTTTTTTTTTCTTGCAAAAAGGAAAGGACAATTCATGTCTATGCCTTGGAAAGTCTGAGATTTCATGGTCAGGAACCACTTCATCAGTTATTTCACTTACACTATCCTGAATGGACTCTGAAACAGTATCAATGATTCGCACAAGCAGAACTGAAAAGACCCGGGTGAAAAAAGTGACTAATCCCCGAATCCTCGACTACCACAGCCAAGACCATAGCATCTCGTGGTAGTACTCCAATGGATTACCCAAGTAACAAAGTCACACATAGTTCTTCAGGCGGAGGAGGAGATAAAAACCCTCCCTTCGAAAAAATTGAAAGTTGTCAAAATCTTCCTGCGAGCAAAAAATGGAAAACAATAGTCCAAGAACAAGAGCGACTGAGGGGAGAAATTGATATCTATGATCTCTCCCTCGAAGATATGTAACTTGAAATTGACATTGAAAAATTGTTCCCTGACGATGATCACTTAGACAACACTTCTCCTCACAATCCCAGGATGGACATACTTGGCATAGATACTTTGGACGAAGAAGAGTGTTTTGCATTTCAGAGCGTTGTTTTTGACAGGGAATCAAAAAAATTGATTTTTGAGAACAGAGATGTAAAGAATAATAAAGGCACATCTCGTTCAGAGTTCAACCTATGCAACATGTGCCCTTCCCAAATATCCAAGATGCACCAAACAACTGGAGATGTTGTAGACAACTCTATTAGTGGCCTTGAAACAGAGAACCTCATGTTAAAGACGTGAATCAAAGAATTGGAGGAAACTCTAATGCCTCTTCCACTGTTTGCTACTCCTTTGGCAATGATCGGGTCCACCACACTTGCACCAAAGTTAAAAGGATCAGTAATCCTTCTCACATCGGCCTGAGACTATGTGGAAAAGAATATAAACAAAAGAATGGAATTAATAACAGAAGCTTGGGAGATGTGTTATAACCCTAAATTGCACCACACATGCTTACCTGGCATCAGGCCAACTCATATCCCTTCCTTGCCAAAGCCATGCTGAACAAACTCTTGAAAATCCTCTTAAATCAAGTAGCACGCGCCCTAACCTACTACTGCATGCATTGGAACGCTGGCAGGCCTACCACAGCACGCGTTGGAACACTGGCAGGCCTACTACAGCCTGCGTTTACCTAACAAAGCACAAAAATAGGAAAGTTTCCGACGGGACAAAAAGCTATGGGTCAGTTAACTGAAAATCTCGGCCATGCATGGCCGAGAGTTCGTCCAAAACCCTAGCTCCTTCTAGCCTATAAAAGAAGGGGTAGGGGTACTATTTGGAGGAGGAAAATTATAGCGAAGAAACTCTGCCCATTTGCCAAATCCTTTTGTCCCAACCCTTTAGCCTTTCCTCAAGCCTAAGGAGAATTAACGCAAAGCAGTTGGAGGAAAAAGAAGAGGAGGAGCCCAGGATCAGGATCAAGGAGCGGTGGCCGGTCTCTATCATTATTGTAAGTTGATTCATCTTGAGATTAATAAAAGAATACTTTTCCCGTCCCAATGCATGAGTTATATGTGATTTGTGTAATTTATGCTTAGTTTCTAATCCTCAAGTAGAAAAATAGCATGCATGCGTAGTGTTTTGTCTTGATTGCAGGTTAACTTTGGAAGGAGCAGCGCAAGTAAGCGGGCAAAGCGCAACAGAGGATCTACACCAAACATCAATAAAAAGGTTAGTAGTTCCTTTCCATGCATGTGTCTTGAAAGAGGGGTTTAAGTTTTGGGGTGGTAGGTGAGAAGGTCATTTCTTAAAGGTCAAAATATGCATGCAAGTTCAGCCCTAGCTTGCTAGTCCATAGGGTATTATTTCTCAACAACAAAATTGGCAACTCCACTGGGGACGATACTCTTAGGGTTTCCGGATTTAGTTGAGGTTTTTGGGTAGTTTAAAGGATTGGATTTTCTATTTCTTTGTTTTTCTGTTTTCTGTTAGGTCAGAGCTAGCAGGGAACCTAGTTCTTTATACCAGTTTTTCCTTGACTGTTTCTTGACAGTAATTATCGGGACCCACAGAGGTACACGCGGCCTGCAGAAGGCCTGCACGCGTGTAACCCATGCCCTAACCTTCTATAGCCCGCATTTGAACACTTGTTATAGATGTTTCAGTAGCGTGTAGGAGTCAGAAAGCTTGAGAGGTAGTCCTCCTCTTCCCTGTCAGAATTATACATTCTCAGGGGGCTTTCTGGATTCTGTCTGAGTCTTGCTGGTTTGTAGTCTTGTCTCAGTTTGCTTTATTGCATTTTGTTATTCTTTGTAATCATTTTTCTTTTCTGTTGGAAGAAGCATCCAAGCCTTCAAGAGACCCTGGTTGTCAATACCAGAGGCCTCTTCCAGGTCTAGGCTGCCTGTTTTTAATTTTTTCTTGGATTTTATACCTACACGCGGCCTGTGCCAGTTCAGCCCGCGGGTACCCGCACATGGTTATAGCTCAGCACGCATTTGCACGCGTGCTATTTCAGTGACAGTAGCGGGCTTGACAGGTTGCTTTTCAATCAGGGTGGGGCAGTCATCCCCTCCTGTGGTGAGAAGTGTTCCTCTCAGGAGTTTGAGTCTAGGGTTGCACAGTCAGTAGGTTAGGGCCTCTTATCCTTAGCCTGCTTTTTCTTAGTTGATATTGGATAGAAAAGATAAAAAATATAAAAATATAAAAAAAAAATTGTGTTTTATGGTTTTTAGACAAGCGTAAGAAGCAGTGCTTTCTCGATTGCCATTGTGTGTCTTTGCTCTGTTTCTTTGCGATCTGCGCTTTAAGCCAGAATTTTATTTTGTTTTCTTGGTTTTGTGCTTGTTGGCATTTTCCCTTTGTTGCTTCATTTAGCACTCAAATAAAAAATATATATATATCGCTTTTTCATTTTCTTCTTTGTTTGAAGATTGTGTTGTTGCATCAATAGCTAGGGAGAAGTATTTTTGTCCATAAGTTTTGGCAGTGCATTTAGAGCATAAGTAGCTCATAGTTGAGCGAAAATTCCTTTATGTTTGTTGCATGAAATCTTAGCAAAATTGAAAAGAAAAAGAAGTCTTTCTTTGTGAAAAGTTGTTGATTTTTGCATTCAGTAAAAGTTTTGTGTCCGACATTTTTCCTTTGTTTTTTCTTTGAGTCTTTACACACCATCAGTTTCACCTTCATACCTTGTGACATAAAAAATCCCATAAAAGCAACACTAATTTAATATCTATTAGACCTTTTGTTTGTAGGGTTCATACACTAGCTCAGGACTAGGGCCTTGGAATAGGTTGGAGAGGAAACTCTCCAAGGCCACTCAAAAACAAACATTGGAGTCTGTGATAGGGAGCGTAGAAGTCTAGTTTCGTGGAAGTTATCCGGGACCCCCCTCTAACACAGGGAATAAACATGAGGTTGCGTAAGGAAAGGTAGGGGAGATAACCCCTCCAAAGCTGGACTGAGCATAGTGGAGAACACATATCGAGGATTTGTCTTGGGATTCCGTTGTTTGCATTTGCCACAGAGCTTCGTGGATCTTGAATCCGTTCAAGGTCCTCAGTTGTCTTCCGGACCATTTTCTCTCGATACCCTGGACAGGTTTCGAGCTTGATACCCTTCTCATTGTGGTCTACCCGACTATCGACTGTACCCGCCTGGTGACTGTTCGCGTGCTGGCAAACTAGTTGCTAATCTTTTTAGGGACATACACAGGTGACTGCGGGGATATACCGCGGTACCTAGGACAGACATCGGGCCACACTTTGCAGAGTATACCTGGAGGGTGCTTCCGTTTTCGAGTTGCACTTGCACTGGTAAGTTTCTCTAGTGTTGGTTGTTGTAACTGTTCTTCCAAATAGTTAGTGATTGCTTGTCTTATCTCGTAGGGGATTCTTTTTTTAGTGTGTGTTACTGTTTGATCATGTAGAATACCTTAGCGTGTCTTGGATCTTCTCACATAGTGGAGGATCCTGAGCTCCGCCAGTCACGAAGGCTTTTGGGCCTGTCGTCGGTTATACTGGAGCCACCCCCGCCACCATTGAGGTGGAAGCTAGACCAACAAGGGTCTTTCAAAGCAACCGGGTTACAAACCATTGTGCCCGAACAACTCCCGAAGGAATCAATCACCAATCTTGGCTCGGTTGAAACCCCAACCACTGATACTTGGTCATCGGTCATTGTACCCATCCAGTTTTACGAACGCCTATCAGTGCCTCACACAGTTATGGAACCAAACACTGTTATTTCCTCTGGGAATTCTTCCATTCCCACCACCGTTGCTACCACAGGAGAAGCATATCCTAACTTGCCGTCGTCGGTCCGGGCCACCACGGTCTCGGCCGCAACTACGTCGCATAGTGGACCGACCCCATCTATTGCAGGGGCCACAAACCCTTTCACACCTAGTGTGACAGGCTCTCCGTTTTCATACGGTATGCCTAGTTCAGGTATAATTCCTGCACTCACTCACTCCACTTTACAAACTTTGGGTCTGGGGGCAGGGAGCTCTAACGCTCCTCTGCAAGGTCAACTTGGGGGCATTCATGTCCCTTTTAATGCTTTTCCTTACACTGGAGGTCATATCTCTCCTTCGTCCCCTTCACTTGGTGATCTGCATCAGCAGTCCGTCGGGCAGCCTACACACACGAGTTTCTTTGGAGCCGGGAGTCAAGGAACACCTGCGCAAACACTGTCGGTAGGTTCATCACCGTTTGTTTGGAATGGGACATTTGGTAACAACACTTTCTCATCCACTTCTCTCCCATCTGGGGGCACCCCCATCTTTGGATAGTCTACTCCGGCGCAGGGTACTATTCTTGCGCCGGGGGCACATATAGCAGGACCTTGGAACTCAGGACAAGGATTCGTTCCTTCCTCTGGAATGTCGTTCTGGGGTAATTCTTTCCACAGTCAATGGAACCCTGGACAGACTTCTATGCCTCTCCCATCGGGACCGGCATGGGGTAATCCTTCCCAAAGTCCGTCAAACACGATGAATGCCCAACATC
>ML783534.1:248330-277972 GCA_009831015.1 Picea engelmannii | reverse complement strand
AACATCCTATGTCCTTTATGGGGAATCAGCCAATGATGTCTCCACAGATGCAAAATCCTTACGCTGGTCAGGGCCATGGTTTCTACCAAAATCCGGGCCAGCAACCAAACTTTTCCTGGCAACCTGGTGCCAGTCAAACTCCAGGACCCTTTTTCTTAGGCTATCAGCAGCAACCCAAACTACCCTTCCTGGAGATGTTACACTTGCCCAATTTGACAAGGTTGTTAAATGATCCTATTTGTCACGATCCACGTTGGCCTCCTATGCCAACGAAGTTGCCTTCAGATATTCCAAAGTTCGAAGCCAAGCCTAATGAAGATCCAGGTGATCACGTGACTACTTTCCACCTTTGGTGTTCATCTAACTCACTGAAAGATGACTCCATCCAGTTGCGATTGTTTCAACGCACTCTTATCGGGAGTGCCACAAAATGGTACATCGATCTTGATCGCTCATGATATTCTTCTTTTGGCGAACTGGCTATGGCCTTCCTTAACCATTTAAAGTTACCTGTGAGATACGATGCGGGCACATAGCTGCTTGCCAATTTTGAACAGACAACAGCGGACCATATCTCTGATCATATCCGAGAGTGGAGACGCCGAAAGAGTCTAATCAAAGTACCAGTTCCACCAGCATTCCTTCTTGAGTGGTTCCTTAAGTCTTTAGTACCGCAATTATCCAAAGACGTCGCAACTTCTGGGGTTTTATCCGAAGAAGATGCCATCATGAGGGCTCAACAGTTTGAGCTCATCTATTCTCAGTCGGGTTTATTATACAACATCATGTCGGATGCACCACGATCGATACTGGATAAAACTAGACAGAGAGTCGGACCACATGCCGATGGTATCGTTGGTTCGGCACAAACCAAGCCCGCTGAGAAATTGAAAGAACAATTGCAGCAGTTATCTATACAACACTCAGCGGCCAGCCAGACTACTGCTTTGGCTGCTCCTCCTACCCAAATGTTGGAAGTACACTCCATGCAGATGACTAACCCAAAGGCCCCCCACCAATCTGAAGGGAAGAAAAAACAACGCAAGAAGGGTAAGGGGGATAAAAAAACCCACTGATAATGTTGGCGAGGGCACTACGGAAAAATGGAAGGCGAGGTATCCATGCAACTTGTGTGCGGAAGACCACCCGACCCATCTATGTCCTCGACTTGCAGAGGCCCAGAAGTTTGTCACACAGCAACAAAAAGACGTGTTGACTAGTCCTTTTCAGCATGGGCAAAACTTAACTCAAGCCTCTACAAGTGCCGAAGGGGGCAGCCAGGAAACCTTCCCTCCTCCAAACAGTTCCTCAGCCGCGAACGTATATATGGTTAGGGGTGATGCGTTAATAATGACTAGAGCACACGACTATAGTAAACCAAGCGCCTCTGAGAAAGGTAAAGAAGTTGAGATCCCATCTCTTCCTCTATAGATCGAGAAGACGTTGGGTGAAACAATGACACGCATCCCAAAGGGTGCATTTAAGAAAGCTTCTCACAACCCAAACGCAAGGGCCGCCCAGAATTACTCTGTGGTGGAAGATTTATCACAAACCCCTTGTGCAATGTCCTCTTTGGAGGTCCTCCAAAGTTTCCCTGCTCAGAGGAAAGCCTTGTTGACTACTTTAGGCTCTACTAAGACTTGTAACCTGGGTACCATCATGTTAGATACGACTGACTTGAAACCTCGTATGCCTTACCACGTCGCGTTTCAGATAGTAGTGGCTCATCCCACGAAAACTTTTACACAGAACATCTTCCACATGGTAGTCGACGAGGGTGCTTCGACTTGTGTTATGTCGCTAGCATGTTGGAAAGCCATTGGTCAGCCCGCATTGTCTCCGTCACCTACTCTCCTCACTGCGTTCGACGACCGTTCTTTCCGACCACATGGCATCGTTCCTTCTTTCCCTGTGCAGTTGGGAGGGAAGACCGTGTGTGTTGAAGTAGAGGTAGTCGATGCTCCCCTTGACTATAACCTCTTGTTAGGTCGGAGTTGGACTTATGCTATGCAAGCTGTGGTCGCTACAGTTTTCTGAGTCTTGTTGTTTCCACACGAGGGTTGGATAGTGACCATTGATCAATTGTCCTTCTCTAGACCTGACCCATCTTTGGGGGCATCCACGGTTCCCAGGATTGATAATCCTCAGCCCAGTGTCGTTAACGTAGGAGTTGGTTTGTGCCCATCTTTGATGGGTACCTTTGATTACCCACCTCCTCATAATGATGTCAAGTTTATATCGAATCACCATAAGGTTGATATTTTTCAAGTTTCGTCGTTCCGCATGACTTACTTTGAGGATCCGTGGATTCTTCCTTCCTCATCAGCCACGATGGATGAGACAGGGCACTCCGTCATGTCCATGCCCTTGTCGGCCGCTGAAGTAGCGTACTCTTTAGTCCAGCAAGCTTCAGCTAACTCTGATCTGACTCCCACACAAGGTTTTGATCCACTTCCAGAGCCTATCTGGGGTCAGGATTCTCTCGCCAACGTCGATTCGTTAGACTTAGTCTTGCCTTCTGACGAAGCAGTAATCGAAGCAATGACTAGTCCGGACAAACCTTGGGAAGATCTTCATTACAGATCATATTTCCTCCCAAAGTTAAGCCGAATCAAAGCAGAAGAATTCACCGTGACTATGACTGGAGATAGGTCTTGTCATACCAATCCCTTATCTACACACAAGATCTATGTCGAAGGTAATATGGCAACCATTTCTGAAACGATACCTATCAATATCTCCAGAACCCCTGGCATCATAGACAATTTTTTTGTCGGAGCATACAACTCAGGGATGATTTTAAGGATGGAAATTTATTTTAAAATGTAGAAACCTTAGCGAATCTTACTAATCCTTCATATGCCAACTATAAATATTTAGCGATATTTTTGTAAAAATATTCAAATTTCTAAGGATTTAATATAGTTTTTATAAAATTTTGGCGATTTTTAAGGTAAAATAATTTTATCCTATAGAATTTGGGCGAATCATTTTTAAAATAGCGAATCTCATTTTTGGAAAAACCATGGAAAATTAGCCCATTAGCGAAATTTAGCCCCTAAAATCATCCATGATACAACTCCCCCGAGGGGATGCCAGGCATCGACCCACAAAGAGTCTATCATGAGCTAACTTTGTTGTTTTTCAAGCTTGCTTTGAGATCCAAAAGCAACATTCGGCGAGACTGCATTTATGCTTTTTGATCTCGTCCGGATTAACTGAGAAAAGTAACCATAACGGGTCTCCTTTAAGCCCTTTTCAGACCCTCTAAATATGAAAAGATTGTCGAGTGATCTTGTGACCTTTCATGCTCGTTAAACTGAAATTTGAAGTCACGTCTGTCTGGCGGTAGTTTACCCCTTTTTCGATCCAGATGGTCAATTGTACGAATAAAGGAATACTCTATTGAATGTCCATTCTTTAGAAGAGTATCCTCAGGTATAATTTTATTCCTTTTTCGAGCCTGAGGGACTAAATTTACGAAAAAGAAACCCCCCCGGAGTCCATAGTTAAGCTCTTTTCAAACTCCCTAAAATTGAAAAGATTGTCGAGTGACCTTATTCTTTCACACTCGTTAAAACGGTCCAGAAGAACATTCCTGACGGAGTCCATAGTTAAGCTTTTTTCAGACTCCTTAAAAGTGAAAAAATAGCCGAGTGACCTTGTCCTTTTCACACTCGTTAAAATGGTTTTGAATTGACGTCTAATCGGTGCTAGTTTATCCCTTTTTCGAACCGACTAGACTATTGACGAAAAAGGTACCCCAATGGAGTTTCCTTTTATGCTTTTTCAGACTCTCTAAATATGAAAAACCACCGAGCTTACCTTCTCTGGGCTCGTTAAACTTACATTGAAGGACATTACCATTGTGTGTTCTATCAACCACATTTGCATCCTTTACCCATCAGTCTAGTAACAGTTTGCCTTTGCGTCTTAACACCTTTGGCCACTGGAGGATTTTTCCCGAGTATCATTTCCCTAGAACATCAGTCTTGTCCTTGTGCCTTGAGCTTGTATGTTTGATGTACTCGTTCCTCCATTGTAACGTAATATTCCTTTATTATTTTTCAAAATAATAAAAAAGAACAAAAAAAAATCAAATATACCCCAAAAAGAGGATGGGAAAAGTATTTTCTTTATTGGCAGCATCATGCGTCGCCCTTGGATAAAGCACATCTATCCGTTTGATTCATTAGACTATGGGATGTAGTACGACCTTAGGAAGATTTGCTCGTTATATAGAGTTGTGTCCTCCACCGTTTGGTTACTCTTCCAAACATATGGAGAGTTTGCGTTGCCTCCTGCTTTGTAGACTTATGATTAATAGATATGATGCCTGAGTCTTATCACTTGTCGTGCTATTATCCAAGGGAAGTTTATCACTAAGCTTGAGTCAGCCCCTCTGCAATATGTCTCTTGTCTGCATACCCAGCCATCCTGAACGTCCAATCAAGCCTTTGTTCGAAATCACTGAAGCCTTCAGTCCGATCATCAAGATTATCAAGTCCATAACCGACGAGCCATCGAAGACCTCTAGGTAGTGCAGTCGTACACTCATATTACACTTCTACCTGAGTTTTAGAAGATTTCTAAGTTGTTGCTCGAGCTCTGAAGTACAGCCATCAGGCCGAATCAGCTTCTGGGAGATGGATACTTTATATGTATATCTTTCTGATTTCGAGATGTAGCTTCGATGTGTATTATTCACGGCTACTCTTCATAGTTGTTTGACATGGATCTACAGTGTATTTGATTGGTAGCCATGGTTATATTTTATCTCGAGCATGGGTATGCCTACCTCGGTGAGACATTTGATATTTTTTGCAGACGACACCTCCTGATTCCTGATTCCTGGGCTCACTCATTCAGCGTATCAGTACAGATTGGTAAAGAATTGGTAATGTATTTCGGCCATCAGATGCTCCTCTGACCTCACACATTAGGGGGCATCTGTTATAACCCTAAATTGCACCACACATGCTTACCTGGCATCAGGCCAACTCATATCCCTTCCTTGCCAAAGCCATGCTGACCAAACTCTTGAAAATCCTCTTAAATCAAGTAGCACGCGCCCTAACCTACTACTGCACGCGTTGGAACGTTGGTAGGCCTACCACAGCACGCGTTGGAATGCTAGCAGGCCTACTACAGCCCGTGTTTACCTAACAAAGCACAAAAATAGGAAAGTTGCGGATGGGACAAAAAGCTATGGGTCAATTAACTGAAACTCCCGGCCATGCATGGCCGAGAGTTTGTCAAAAACCCTAGCTCCTTCTAGCCTATAAAAGAAGGGGTAGGGGTACTATTTGGAGGAGGAAAATTATAGCGAAGAAACTCTGCCCATTTCCCAAATCCTTTTGTCCCAACCCTTCAGCCTTTCCTCAAGCCTAAGGAGAATTAACGCAAAGCAGTTGGAGGACAAAGAAGAGGAGGAGCCCAGGATCAGGATTAAGGAACGGTGGCCGGTCTCTATCATTATTGTAAGTTGATTCATCTTGAGATTAATAAAAGAATACTGTTCCCGTCCCAATGCATGAGTTATATGTTATTTGTGTAATTTATGCTTAGTTTCTAATCCTCAAGTAGAAAAATAGCATGCATGCGTAGTGTTTTGTCTTGATTGTAGGTTAACTTTGGAAGGAGCAGCGCAAGTAAGCGGGCAAAGCGCAATGGAGGATCTATACCAAACATCAGTAAAAAGGTTAGTAGTTCCTTTCCATGCATGTGTCTTGAAAGAGGGGTTTAAGTTTTGGGGTGGTAGGTGAGAAGGTCATTTCTCAAAGGTCAAAATTTGCATGCAAGTTCAGCCCTAGCTTGCTAGTCCGTAGGGTATTATTTCACAACAACAAGATGTCAAATAATATGGTCTCTTTTGGAACAAGAGTGCATGCTTTTCATGAGTATCTGCAAGCAAATCTCAAGAACGAGAAAGGTTTTTATCTCGATGCAGTTTTACCATTTGGTTTTGAAGTTACTGGTATGACGAAATCCAGAAGAAGACAAGAGGATCTCCCTTCCCTGGATCAAATAGATCAGCGAAACACATGCTGGAAAGAAAAGGTAAAGAAACTGATTGGTATTGTTCAAGAATGTAGCCAAACCATATCTAAAAGAGACAAACTATTCAAGAAGCTAACTGAGATATATCTAGTTGGCAGCACCAATGAAGTCCAGGACCCAAAATTGATATTAAACTCATTGTTTTTAACCAAACATGCATTTGATGATCAAGTTCATATCTATAAAAGACTGTCATTTGAAAATTTCTATGGCATTCTTGAATATGGTGAAGATGACGTGAAAAATTGGCTAGTAGGTTATGCAATTAGAAACAAAAATATTCAAGAATCATTTCACAACTTGTCTATTGATATAAGGGACTTGGAAAGTGAACTCTTCAATATAAAAATCTGGCATGAAATGAACGTGGGGCCGATGAGGAGCTACATCGAAGAATGGTTGAAAAACGTTGTCGATCGGATTACCAATGAAGGTCAAAGCCGAGAAAAACCATAAAAGGACATCGGCGAAAAAATGACAAGCCATGGCACACCATCATAGTAAGTTGATGTTGATTACATTCTTTTGTCTTCATCCACTTATTATAACAAAGCTTTAATCCACATCTGACAATTTTCTCTTTCTTCTTGCGAGGTTTTGTTGTTTTCCATCGTTGACTTTCTTCTTTCTACAAACTTCATTCTTGTACATATTTGCTTCGTAGTCGGCGGAAGTTGCAATCGGAGTCATTCTGGCAAACACATTTTTATTTCACAGAATATGTATTGAACTATAGTTTTTTTTTACAAATTCGAAGACATCTTTTTTGGGGGGAAATATTCTCAAATGTATTTTGTGACCTAGTTTATCTAAATATAAATATTTGGGGTTGTTCTATTGATAATCAATGTTTGGTGTTGTTATTTGGAATTTGTATTTCTTCCTAAAATTAAATCATTTTGTTGTACATGTTCATGTTCTATATTGTGCATGTATTGCAGATTCCTATATTTCAAAATATTCTTCGATATACAAAATGTAGAGTCATGTGTTTTTTTCTTTGTTCCTTGTAGGTTTGAGCAAAAACGATCCAAGCCCAAAACACCATTCAAATTAGAACATGATTTACATTTGGACCACAAATAATCTAGTAAGATACATTAATATGGATATATTTTAAATAAACATAAACAAAATCCCTTTAAACTTGATCCTGAGTCTCTCGGGCTCCTGGATTGTCTACGGGTTGATCGATTACCGGACTATCAAATCCTTGTTTCCATCTATATCTTCACATTAGGAACCCGACCGATGACCATCCCTTTCAACACTTGGCCAAATATCTCACCATGGTGGCCCAACTTATCACATTCTTATCACGTGTGTTTCGTTATATACATATTGCACCCAACACTTCCGTCATATACATTTTGCAAACAACAATTTTGTGATAAAAGATAGTATAGAAGACATGAAAGAAGGGTTAATATATTGACATTTGTGATATATATCCCATTTGCTCGCAAGATCTTTTCTGCATGTTTCTGGAGAAATTATATATTCTTTGATATACAAAATGTAAAGTCATGAATTATTTTTCTTTATTCCTTGTAGGTTTGAGAAAAACAAATCCAGCCCAAAACACCATTCAAATTTGAACATGGTTTTCATTTGGACCACAAATAATCTAGTAAGATACACTAATATGGATACATTTTAAATAAACATAAAAAAAAATCCCTTTAAACTTGAACCTGACTTTCTCGGGCTCCTAATTTTAAATAAACATAAACAAAATCCCTTTAAACTTGAACCTGATTTTCTCAGACTCTTGGATTGTCTGAGGGTTGATCTGTTAGTAGACTCTCAAATCCTCATTTCCATTTATATCTTCACATCAGGAACCCGACCGACGACCCTCCCTTTCAACACTTGGCCAAACATCTCACCACGTCGTCCCAACTTAGCGCTATCACATTCTTATCCTGCATGTTCCGTTATATACATCTTGCACCCAACACTTCTGTCGTATACATTTTGCAACCAAAACTTCCATCATTTACATTTCGACGCACTATTATACATCTTGCACCCAAAACTTGCGTCATCTATAGTTTCGTTGTATACATCTTGCACCAAAAATGTATGTGGTCTACAATTCCTCCTCATATTGGAACATGGTCTACATTTGGGACACAAATTATCTATTACAATACATTAATATAAATACAATTCAAATTAATGGTCCTATATCATCACATCATGAGCCTGACCGATCACAGTTGCTTTCAACACTTAGCCAATTATCTCTTCGCGGGGTCGCGCCTTAGCGCTAACAAAATTTTATGCCCCATGTTCTGTGATATACATGTTACATATAACATTTTCGTGATATACATTTTGCAACAAACACTTTCTTCATTCAAAGTGGATGTTAGCGGTCGGCCGCAATCATGATATAAAAGCACAAGCTCAAATGTGAATCGGTCCATCCGCCAACGCGCCCATTGGGACATCTTCGGAAAAATGACTAAGTAACGAGAAAGATAGTAGAGATGAAAAACGATCTTGACAAGGCCTGTCGAGGAGACGTAAGGCCCCACCTGTCAAATTGTATATATATTATGCTTCTACTCTTGACAACTCAGTGGTTCACTTATTGCCATTAACAACCAAAAAAACCTATTCAGCAACGATTTACGGGAGCCCAACCGACCCTCGGGTTGGTGCTAGTATAGATCTTGCACCCAAAATTTGCATCATCTACAGTTCCTCTATATACATCTTGCACCAAAAAATTTCGTTGTCTCCAATTCCTCCACATATTGCAACATGGCCTACATTTGGACCACAAATTATCTATTACGATACATTAATATAAATACAATTTTATTAAATATATTTAAACTTGAACCTGACTTTTTTCGAACTCATCGATTGGTCCTATATCGTTACATCACGATCTCAGCCGACTGCAGTTCCTTTCAACACTTAGCCAATTATCTCTCCGCGGAGTCGCACCTTAGTGTAACGTAATTTTATGCCCCATGTCCCATGATATACATGTTTCACACAACACTTCCCTGATATACATTTTTCACACAAACACTTCTTTCATTTATAGTTCGACGTGCTATTATAGATCTTGCACCCCAAACTTGTGTCATCTACAGTTTTGTTGTATACATCTTGCACAAAAAAAATTCGTGGTCTACAATTCCTTCACATATTGGAACACTGTCTACATTTGGGCCCCAAAATTATCCGTTACAACACATTAATATAAATATAATTTAAATTAATGGTCCTATATCGTCACATCGTGAGCCCGACCGACCACAGTTCCTTTCAACACTTTACCGATTATCTCTCTACGGGGTCGCACCTTAGCGCTAACGAAATTTTATGCCCCATATTCCTTTATATACATTTTTCACCAAACACTTCCATAATTCAAAGTGGATGTTAGCGGTCAATTGGAGTTGTGATTTAAAGGCACAAGCAGAAATGTAAACCGGTTTGTCCGCCAACGCGCCCATTAGGACTTTTTCGGAAAAAGGTTAAGTAACGAGAAAGATAGTAGAGAGGAAAAACGATCATGACAAGGGCTCCCAAGAAGATGTAAGGCCCCACCTATAAAATTGTATATATATTATGCCTCTACTCGTGACAACTCAGTGGTTCTCTTATTGCCATTAACAACCAAAAAAACGTATTCAATAACGACCCTCGGGTTGGCGCTATTATAGATCTTGCACCCAAAACGTGTGTCATCTACAATTTCGTTGTATACATCTTGCACCCAAAACTTCTGTGGTGTGCAATTCCTCCACATATTGAAACATGGTCTACATTTGGACCACAAATTATCTATTACCATACATTAATATAAATACATTTTTTAATAAATATACTTAAAATTGAACCTGAACTTCCATACTCTACAATTCGTCGCGACTTGACGCTATCGATTTATTATGCCCCATGTTCCGTGATATACATGTTGCATACCACACTTTCATGATATACATTTTTCACCAAACACTTGCGTCATATACAATTTGAACTCAGTTATAAAGCCCGCCTATCCGAAAATCCGCGATTTTAAAAGTGGCTAGGCATCGAATGGTTAGTGGTTGGTCGGAGTCATAATATAAAAGGAAAAGCGCAAATGTGAACCAATCCATCTGCCAAAGCGCCCATTGGGACATTTCCGAAAAAGCAGCTAAGTTACGAGAAAGATAGTAGAGGAAAAACAGTCGTACGGGCTTCAAAATAGGGTGAAAAGGGCTCTCGAGGAGACATAATGCCCCGCCTATCAAATTGTATATATATTATGCTTCTACTCGCGACAACTCAGTGGTTCGCTTATTGTCATTAACAACCAAACAAAACTTAGTCAACAACGATTTATGAGAGTTGTTTACAATTCCTCCACATATTGGAATATGGTCTACATTTGGACCACAAATTATCTATTACAATACATTAATATAAATAAAATTTAAATTAATGGTACTATGACTTCATATTAGTTTGTCCCTTCAACACTTTGCCAATTATCTCTCTGTGGGGGCATGCCTTAGCACTAACGAAATTTTATGCCCCATATTCCGTTATATACATGTTGCACACAGCATTTTCGTGATATACATTTTGCACCAAACACTTCCGTCATTCAAAGTGGATGTTAGCGGTCGGTCGAAGTCACTATTTAAAGGAACAAGCACAAATGTGAACTGGTCCATCCACCAACACGCCCATTTGGACATTTTCTGAAAAACGACTAAGTAACGAGAAGGATAGTAGAGAGAAAAAATGGTCGTGACAAGGGCTCCCTAGGAGACATAAGGCTCTGCCTGTCAAATTGTATATATATTCTACCTCTACTCATGACAACTCAGTGGATCGCTTATTTCCATTAACAACCAAAAAAACGTATTCAACAACGACCCCCGGGTTGGTGCTATTATACATCTTGCACCCAAAACTTCCATTGTCTACAATTCCTCCACATATTGGAACATGGTCTACATTTGGACCATAGATTATCTATTACCATACATTAATATAAATACAATTTTTATCTATTACCATACACATCGGTAGTTTTTATCTCAATGCAGTTTTACCTTTTGGTTTTGAAGTTATTGGTATGACGGAATCCAGAAGAAGACAAGAGGATCTCCCTTCCCTAGATAGAATTAGACCAGCTAAACACATGCTGGGAAGAAAAGGTAAAGAACCTGATTGGTATTGTTCAAGAGTGTAGCCAAACCATATCTAAAAGAGACAAACTATTCAAGAAGCTAACTGAGATAGATCTAGCTGGCAGCACCAATGAATTCTGGGACCCGAAATTGATATTAAACTCGTTGTTTTTAACGAAACAATCATTTGATGATCAAGTTCATATCTATAAAAGATGACGTGAAAACTTGGCTAGTTGGTTATGCAATTAGAAACAAAAATATTCAAGAATCATTTCACAACTTGTCTATTGATATAAGGGACTTGGAAACTGAACTCTTCAATATAATAATCTGGCATGAAATGAACGTGGTGCCCGTGAGGAGCTACATCGAAGAATGGTTGGAAAAAGTTGTCGACCAAATTACCAATGAAGGTCAAAGCCGAGGAAAGCCATAAAAGGACCTCAGCGAAAAAATGACAAGCCATGGCACACCATCATAGTAAGTTGATGTTGATTACATTCTTTTGTCTTCATCCACTTATTCTAACAAAGCTTTAATCCACATCTGACAATTTTCTCTTTCTTCTTGTGAGGTTTTGTTGTTTTCCATCACCGACTTTCTTCTTTCTGCAAACTTCATTCTTGTACATCTTTTTTTCGTAGTCAGTGGAAGTCGCAATCAGAGTCATTCTGGCAAACACATTTTTATTTCACAGAATATGTATTGAACTATAGTTTTTTTTTACAAATTCGAAGACAGCTTTTTTTTGGGGAAATGTTCTCAAATGTATTTTGTGACCCAGTTTATCTAAATATAAATATTTGGGGTTGTTCTATGTTGATAATCAATGTTTGGTGTTGTTATTTGGAATTTGTATTTCTTCCTAAAATTAAATCATTTTGTTGTACATGTTCATGTTCTATATTGTGCATGTATTGCAGCTTCCTATATTTCAAAATATTCTTCGATATACAAAATGTAGAGTCATGTGTTTTTTTCTTTGTTCCTTGTAGGTTTGAGCAAAAAAAATCCAAGCCCAAAACACCATTCAAATTAGAACATGATTTACATTTGGACCACAAATAATCTAGTAAGATACATTAATATGGATATATTTTAAATAAACATAAACAAAATCCCTTTAAACTTGACCTTGAGTCTCTCGGGCTCCTGGATTGTCTACAGGTTGATCAGTTAGCGGATTGTCAAATCCTTGTTTCCATATATATCTTCACATTAGGAACCCGACTGATGACCATCCCTTTCAATACTTGACCAAATATCTCACCGTGGCGGCCCAACTTAGCACTATCGCATTCTTATCCCGTGTGTTTCGTTATATACATCTTGCACCCAACACTTTCGTCATATACATTTTGAAAACAACAATTCTGTGATAAAATATAGTATAGAAGACATAAAAGAAGGGTTAATATATTGACATCTGTGATATATATCCCATTTGCTCGCAAGATCTTTTTTGCATGTTTCTGGAGAAATTATATATTCTTTGATATACAAAATGTAAAGTCATGAATTATTTTTCTTTGTTCCTTGTAGGTTTGAGGAAAACAAATCCAGCCCAAAACACCATTCAAATTCGAAAATGGTTTGCATTTGGACCACAAATAATCTAGTAAGATACACTAATATGGATACATTTTAAATAAACATAAACAAAATCCCTTTAAACCTGAACCTAACTTTCTCGGGCTCCTGATTTAAATAAACATAAACAAAATCCCTTTAAACTTGAACTTGATTTTCTCAGACTCTTGGATTGTCCGCGGGTTGATCGATTAGCAGACTCTCAAATCCTCATTTCCATTTATATCTTCACATCAGGAACCCGACCGACGACCCTCCCTTTCAACACTTGGCTAAATATCTCACCACGTCATCCCAACTTAGCATTGTCACATTCTTATCCTGCATGTTCCGTTATATACATCTTACACCCAACACTTCCATCGTATACATTTTGCAACCAAAACTTCCATCATTTACAGTTCGACGCACTATTATACATCTTGCACCCAAAACTTGTGTCATCTACAGTTTCATTGTATACATCTTGCACCAAAAATGTCTGTGGTCTACAATTCCTCCACATATTGGAACATGGTCTACATTTGGGACACAAATTATCTATTACAATACATTAATATAAATACAATTTAAATTAATGGTCCTATATCATCACATCATGAGCCCGACCTATCACAATTTCTTTCAACACTTAGCCAATTATCTCTTCGCGGGGTCGCTCCTTAGCGCTAACAAAATTTTATGCCCCATGTTCTGTGATATACATGTTGCATATAACATTTTCGTGATATACATTTTGCAACAAACACTTCTGTCATTCAAAGTGGATGTTAGCGGTCGGCCGCAGTCATGATATAAAAGCACAAGCTCAAATGTGAATCGGTCCATCCACCAACGTGCCCATTGGGACATTTTCGGAAAAATGACTAAGTAACGAGAAAGATAGTAGAGATGAAAAACGATCTTGACAAGGCCTCCCGAGGAGACGTAATGCCCCACCTGTCAAATTGTATATATATTATGCTTCTACTCTTGACAACTCAGTGGTTCGCTTATTGCCATTAACAACCAAAAAAACGTATTCAGCAGCGATTTACGGGAGCCCAACTGACCCCTGGGTTGGCGCTAGTATAGATCTTGCACCCAAAACTTGCGTCATCTACAGTTCCGCTATATACATCTTGCACCAAAAACTTCTGTTGTCTGCAGTTCCTCCACATATTGCAACATGGCCTACATTTGGACCACAAATTATGTATTACGATACATTAATATAAATACAATTTTAATAAACATATTTAAACTTGAACCTGACGTTTTTTGAACTCGTCAATTGGTCATATATTGTTTCATCACGATCTCGACCGACCGCAGTTCTTTTCAACACTTAGCCAATTATCTCTCCGCAGAGTCGTGCCTTAGTGCTAACGTAATTTTATTCCCCATGTTCCATGATATACATGTTGCACACAACACTTCCCTGATATACATTTTTAACACAAACACTTCCGTCATTTACAGTTCGAAGTGCTATTATAGATCTTGCACCCCAAACTTGTGTCATCTACAGTTCTGTTGTAGACATCTTGCACCAAAAAATTTTGTGGTCTACAATTCCTTCACATATTGGAACATGGTCTACATTTGGGCTACAAAATTATCTGTTACAATACATTAATATAAATACAATTTAAATTAATGGTCCTATATCGCCACACCGTGAGCCCGATCGACCACAGTTCCTTTCAACACTTTGCCAATTATCTCTCTACGGGGTCGCACCTTAGTGCTAAGGAAATTTTATGCCACATATTCCTTTATATACATTTTGCACCGAACACTTCCATAATTCAAAGTGGATGTTAGCGATCAATTGGAGTTGCGATTTAAAGGCACAAGCAGAAATGTAAACTGGTTTGTCCGCCAACGCACCCATTAGGACTTTTTTGGAAAAACGGCTAAGTAATGAGAAAGATAGTAGAGAGGAAAAACGGTCATGACAAGGGCTCCCAAGAAGACATAAGGCCCCGCCTATCAAATTGTATATATATTCTGCCTCTACTCATGACAATTCAGTGGTTCTCTTATTGCCATTAACAACCAAAAAAACGTATTCAATAACGACCCCCGGGTTGGCGCTATTATAGATCTTGCACCCAAAACATGTGTCATCTACAGTTCCGCTGTATACATCTTGCACCCAAAACTTCTGTGGTTTTCAATTCCTCCGCATATTGGAACATGGTCTACATTTGGACCACAAATTATCTATTACCATACATTAATATAAATACAATTTTTAATAAATATACTTAAAATTGAACCTGAACTTCCATACTCTATAATTCGTCACGACTTGATGCTATCGATTTATTATGCCCCATGTTCCGTGATATACATGTTGCATACCACACTTTCATGATATACATTTTTCACCATACACTTGTGTCATATACAATTTGAACTCAGTTATAAAGCCCGCCTATCCGAAAATCCACGATTTTAAAAGTAGCTAGGCATCGAATGGTTACTAGTTGGTCGGAGTCATGATATAAAAGGATAAGCACAAATGTGAACCACTCCATCTGCCAAAGCGCCCATTGGGACATTTCCAAAAAAACAGCTAAGTTACGAGAAAGATAGTAGAGGAAAAATGGTCGTACGGGCTTCAAAATAGGGTGAAAAGGGCTCCCGAGGAGACGTAATGCCCCGCCTGTCAAATTGTATATATATTATGCTTCTACTCGCAACAACTCAGTGGTTTTCTTATTGTCATTAACAACCAAACAAAACTTAGTCAACAACGATTTATGAGAGTTGTTTACAATTCCTCCACATATTGGAACATGGTCTACATTTGGACCACAAATTATCTATTACAATACATTAATATAAATACAATTTAAATTAATGGCACTATGACTTCATATTAGTTTGTCCCTTTAACACTTTGCCAATTATCTCTCTGTGGGGTCATGCCTTAGCGATAACGAAATGTTATGCCCCATATTTCGTTATATACATGTTGCACACAGCATTTCCGTGATATACATTTTGCACCAAACACTTCTGTCATTCAAAGTGGATGTTAGCGGTCGGTCAAAGTCACTATTTAAAGGAACAAGCACAAATGTGAACCAGTCCATCCACCAACGTGCCCATTTGGACATTTTTTGAAAAACGACTAAGTAACGAGAAGGATAGTATAGAGAAAAAATGGTCATGACAAGGGCTCCCTAGGAGACATAAGGCCTTGCCTGTCAAATTGTATATATATTCTACCTCTACTCGTGACAACTCAGTGGATCGCTTATTGCCATTAACAACCAAAAAA
Source organism: Picea engelmannii (assembly GCA_009831015.1). Classification (NCBI taxonomy): domain Eukaryota; kingdom Viridiplantae; phylum Streptophyta; class Pinopsida; order Pinales; family Pinaceae; genus Picea; species Picea engelmannii. Next base: position 261,895 of record ML783534.1, on the reverse strand, counting down.
ACGTATTCAACAACGACCCCCGGGTTGGCGCTATTATACATCTTGCACCCAAAACTTCCGTTGTCTACAATTCCTCCACATATTGGAACATGGTCTACATTTGGACCAAAGATTATCTAGTACCATACATTAATATAAATACAATTTTTATCTATTACCATACACATTGGTATTTTTTATCTTGATGCAGTTTTACCTTTTGGTTTTGAAGTTACTGGTATGACGGAATCCAGAAGAAGACAAGAGGATCTCCCTTCCCTGGATAGAATAGACCAGCTAAACACATGCTGGGAAGAAAAGGTAAAGAACCTGATTGGTATTGTTCAAGAGTGTAGCCAAACCATATCTAAAAGAGACAAACTATTCAAGAAGCTAACTGAGATAGATCTAGCTGGCAGCACCAATGAATTCCAGGACCCGAAATTGATATTAAACTCATTTTTTTTAACGAAACAATCATTTGATGATCAAGTTCATATCTATAAAAGACTGTCATTTGAAAATTTCTATGGCATTCTTGAATATGGTGAAGATGACGTGAAAACTTGGCTAGTTGGTTATGCAATTAGAAACAAAAATATTCAAGAATCATTTCACAACTTGTCTATTGATATAAGGGACTTGGAAAGTGAACTCTTCAATATAAAAATCTGGCATGAAATGAATGTGGTGCCCATGAGGAGCTACATCGAAGAATGGTTGAAAAAAGTTGTCGACCAGATTACCAATGAAGGTCAAAGCCAAGGAAAGCCATAAAAGGACATCAGCGAAAAAATGACAAGCCATGGCACACCATCATAGTAAGTTGATACTAATTACATTCTTTTGTCTTCATCCACTTATTCTAACAAAGCTTTAATCCATATCTGACAATTTTCTCTTTCTTCTTGCGAGGTTTTGTTGTTTTTCATCGTCGACTTTGTTCTTTCTGCAAACTTCATTCTTGTACATCTTTGCTTCGTAGTTGGCGGAAGTCGCAATCAGAGTCATTCTGGCAAACACATTTTTATTTCACAGAATATGTATTGAACTATAGCTTTTTTTTACAAATTTGAAGACAACTTTTTTTTGGGAGATATTCTCAAATGTATTTTGTGACCCAGTTTATCTAAATATAAATATTTGAGGTTGTTCTATGTTGATAATCAATGTTTGGTGTTGTTATTTGGAATTTGTATTTCTTCCTAAAATTAACTCATTTTGTTGTACATGTTCCTGTTCTATATTGTGCATGTATTGCAACTTCGTATATTTCAAAATGTTCTTCGATATACAAAATGTAGAGTCATGTATTTTTTTCTTTGTTCCTTGTAGGTTTGAGCAAAAAAAATCCAAGCCCAAAACACCATTCAAATTAGAACATGATTTACATTTGGACCACAAATAATCTAGTAAGATACATTAATATGAATATATTTTAAATAAACATAAACAAAATCCCTTTAAACTTGACCTTGACTCTCTTGGGCTCTTGGATTGTCTGCGGGTTGATCGGTTAGCGAACTGTCAAATCCTTATTTCCATCTATATCTTCACATCAGGAACCCGACCAACGACCATCCCTTTAAACACTTGGCCAAATATCTCACCATGGCATCCCAACTTATCACTATCACATTCTTATCCCGTGTGTTCCGTTATATACATCTTGCACCCAACACTTCCGTCATATACATTTTGCAAACAACGATTTCGTGATAAAAGATAGTATATAAGACATAAAAGAAGGGTTAATATATTGACATTTGTGATATATATCCCATTTGCTCGCAAGATCTTTTCTACATGTTTCTGGAGAAATTATATATTCTTTGATATACAAAATTTAAAGTCATGAATTATTTTTCTTTGTTCCTTGTAGGTTTGAGCAAAAAATATCCAGCCCAAAACACCATTCAAATTCGAACATGGTTTGCATTTGGACCACAAATAATCTAGTAAGATACACTAATATGGATACATTTTAAATAAACATAAACAAAATCCCTTTAAACTTGAACCAACATAAACAAAATCCCTTTAAACTTGAACCTGACTTTCTCGGGCTCCTGATATTAAATAAACATAAAGAAAATCTCTTTAAAATTGAACCTGATTTTCCTGGACTCTTGGATTGTCCGCGGGTTGATTGGTTAGCAGACTGTCAAATCCTCATTTCCATTTATATCTTCACATCAGGAACCCGACTGATGACCCTCCCTTTCAACACTTGGCCAAATATCTCACCGCGTCATCCCAACTTAGCATTATCGCATTCTTATCCCGCATGTTCCGTTATATACATCTTACACCCAACACTTCCATCGTATACATTTTGCACCCAAAACTTCCATCATTTACAGTTCGATGCACTACTATACATCTTGAACCCAAAACTTGCATCATCTACAGTTCCGTTGTATACATATTGCACCAAAAATGTCTATGGTCTACAATTCCTCCACATATTGGAACATGGTCTACATATGGGACACAAATTATCTATTACAATACAATAAGATAAATACAATTTAAATTAATGGTCCTATATAGTCACATCATGAGCCCGACCGACCGCAGTTCCTTTCAACACTTAGCCAATTATCTCTTCGTGAGGTCTCACCTTAGTGCTAATGAAATTTTATGCCCCATATTCTGTGATATACATGTTGCATATAACATTTCTGTGATATACATTTTGCAACAAACACTTCCATCATTCAAAGTGGATGTTAGCGGTCGGTCGCAGTCATGATATAAAAGCACAAGCTCAAATGTGAATCGGTTTGTCTGCCAACATGCCCATTGGGACATTTTCGGAAAAACGACTAAGTAACGAGAAAGATAGTAGAGATGAAAAATGATCTTGACAAGGACTCCCGAGGAGACGTAAGGCCCCACCTGTCAAATTGTATATATATTATGCTTCTACTCTTGACAACTCAGTGGTTCTCTTATTGCCATTAACAACCAAAACAACATATTCAACAACGATTTATGGGAGCCCAACCAACCCTCGGGTTGGCGCTAGTATAGTTCTTTCACCCAAAACTTGCGTCATCTATAGTTCCGCTATATACATCTTGCACCAAAAACTTCTGTCATTTGCAGTTCCTCCACATATTGCAACATGGTCTACATTTGGACCACAAATTATCTATTACGATACATTAATATAAATACAATTTCGATAAATATATTTAAACTTGAACCTGACTTTTTTCGAACTCGTCGATTGATCCTATATCGTCACATCATGATCCCGACCGACCACAGTTCCTTTCAACACTTAGCCAATTATCTCTCTGCGGAGTCGCACCTTAGTGCTAATGTAATTTTATGCCCCATGTTCCTTGATATACATGTTGCAAACAACACTTCCCTGATATACATTTTTTACCAAACACTTCCGTCATTTACAATTCGACGTGCTATTATAGATCTTGCACCCAAAACTTGTATCATCTACAGTTCTGTTGTATACATCTTGCACCAAAAACTTTCGTGGTCTACAATTCCTTCACATATTGGAACATGGTCTACATTTGGGCCACAAAATTATCTGTTACAATACATTAATATAAATACAATTTAAATTAATGTTCCTATATCGTCACATCGTGAGCTCGACCGACCGTGGTTCCTTTCAACACTTTGCCAATTATCTCTCTGTGGGGTTGCGCCTTAGCGCTAACGAAATTTTATGCCCCATATTCTCTTATATACATGTTGCACACAACGTTCCCGTGATATACATTTTGCACTGAACACTTCGTAATTCAAAGTGGATGTTAGCAGTCAATCAAAGTTGCGATTTAAAAGCACAAGCGAAAATGTGAACCGGTTCATCCACTAACGCGCCCATTGGGACATTTTCGGAAAAATGGCTAAGTAATGAGAAAGATAGTAGAGAGGAAAAACGGTCATGCCAAGGGCTCCCCAGAAGATGTAAGGCCCCACCTGTCAAATTGTATATATATTCTGCCTCTACTCGTGACAACTTAGTGGTTCTCTTATTGCCATTAACAACCAAAAAAGTGTATTCAACAACGACCCCCAGGTTGGCGCTATTATCGATCTTGCACCCAAAACGTGTGTCATCTACAGTTCCACTGTATACATCTTGCACCCAAAACTTCTGTGGTCTCCAATTCCTCCACATATTGGATCATGGTCTACATTTCAACCACAAATTATCTATTACCATACATTAATATAAATACAATTTTTAATAAATATACTTAAAATTGAACCTGAACTTCCATACTCTACAATTCGTCGCGACTTGATGCTATCGATTTCTTATGCCCCATGTTTCGTGATATACATGTTGCATACCACACTTTTATGATATACATTTTGCACCAAACACTTGCGTCATATACAATTCGAACTCAATTATAAAGCCTGCCTATCCGGAAATCTGCGATCTGAAAAGTGGCTAGGCATCGAATGGTTAGTGGTTGGTCGAAGTCACGATATAAAAGGAAAAGTGCAAATGTGAACCAGTCCATCTACCAAAGCGCCCATTGGAACATTTCAAAAAAAAACAGCTAAGTTACGAGAAAGATAGTATAGGGAAAACGATCGTATGGGCTTCAAAATAGGGTGACAAGGGCTCCCGAGGAGACGTAATGACCCGCCTGTCAAATTGTATATATATTATGCTTCTACTCGTGACAACTCAGTGGTTCACTTATTGTTATTAACAACCAAACAAAACTTAGTCAACAACGATTTATGAGAGTTGTTTACAATTCCTCCACATATTGGAACATGGTCTACATTTGGACCAAAAATTATCTATTACAATACATTAATATAAATACAATTTAAATTAATGGTACTATGACTTCATATTAGTTTGTCCCTTCAACACTTTGCCAATTATCTCTCTGCGAGGTCATGCCTTAGCACTAACGAAATTTTATGCCCCATATTCCGTTATATACATGTTTCACACAACATTTCCGTGATATACACTTTGCACCAAACACTTCCGTCATTCAAAGTGGATGTTAGCAGTCGGTCGGAGTCACTATTTAAAGGAACAAGCACAAATGTGAACTGGTCCATCCGCCAATGCGCCCATTTGGACATTTTCTGAATAACGACTAAGTAACGAGAAGGATTGTAGAGAGAAACAATGGTCATAACAAGGGCTCCCTAGGAGACGTAAGGCCCTGCCTGTCAAATTGTATATATATTCTACCTCTACTCGTGACAACTCAGTGGATCTCTTATTGCCATTAACAACAAAAAAAACTTATTCAACAACGACCCCCGGGTTGGTGTTATTATACATCTTGCACCCAAAACTTTCGTTGTCTGCAATTCCCCCACATATTGGAACATGGTCTACATTTGGACCACAGATTATCTATTACCATACATTAATATAAATACAATTTTTAATAAATATACTTAGACTTGAACCTGAACTTCTGTACTCTACAATTCTGACTTGATGTTATTGATTTCTTATGCCCCCTGTTCCGTGATATACATGTTGCACATCACACTTCCGTGATATACATTTTGCACCAAACACTTGCGTCATATACAATTCGACCTCGGTTATAAAGCCTGCCTATCCGGAAATCCGCGATCTGAAAATTGGCTAGGCATTGAATGGTAATGGTAAGTTGGAGTCACGATATAAAAGAACAAGCGCAAATGTGAATTGGTCCGTCCGCCAAAGTGTCCATTGGGTCATTTTCGGAAAAACGACTAAGTAACGAGAAATATAGTAGAGGAAAAACGGTCGCACGGGCTTCAAAATAGGGTGACAAGGGCTCCCGAGGAGACGTAGTGCCCCGCCTGTCAAAATGTATATATATTCTCCTTCTACTCGTGACAACTCAGTGGTTCACTTATTTCCATTAACAACCTAAAAAAATTTATTCAACAACGATTTACGAGAGCCCTACCGACCCCCGCGTTGGCGCTATTATAGATCTTGCACCCAAAACTTGCATCATTTACGGTTTCGCTGCATACATCTTGCACCAAAAACCTTTTTGGTCTGCAATTCATCCACATATTGGAACATGGTCTACATTTGAACCACAAATTATCTATTACGATACATTAATATAAATACAATTTTAATAAATATACTTAATACATGTTGCACACAACACTTCCCTAATATACATTTTGCACCAAACACTTCCGTCATTTACAGTTCAACACACTATTATAGATCTTGCACCCAAAACTTGTGTCATCTACAGTTCCGTTGTATACATCTTGCACCAAAAACTTTCGTGCTCTACATTTCCTCCACATATCAGAACATGGTCTACATTTGGACCACAAATTATCTATTACAATACATTAATATAAATACAATTTAAATTAATGGTCCTATATTGTCACATCATGAGCCCGACCGACCGCAGTTCGTTTCAACACTTAGCCAATTATCTCCTTGCGGGGTCGCGCCTTAGTGCTAATGGAATTTTATGCTCCATGTTTCGTGATATACATGTTACACACATTATTTCCGTGATATACATTTTGCACCAAACACTTCTGTCATTCAAAGTGGATGTTAGCGGTCGGTCAGAGTCACGATATAAAATCACAAGTGCAAATGTGAACCGGTCCATCTACCAATGCGGCCATTGGGACATTTTCGAAAAAACGACTAAGTAACGAGAAATATAGTAGAGAGGAAAAATGGTTGTCACAAGGGCTCCCAAGGAGACGTAAGGCCCCGCTTGTCAAATTGATATATAATCTGCTTCTACTCGTGACAACTCAGTGGTTCACTCGACCCCCGTGTTGGCACTATTATAGATCTTGCACCCAAAAATTGTGTCATCTACAGTTTTGTTGTATACATCTTGCACCAAAAACTTTCGTGGTCTGCAATTCCTCCACATATTGGAACATGGTATGCATTTGGACCACAAATTATCTATTACGATACATTAATATAAATACAATTTTAATAAATATATTTAAACTCGAACCCAACTTTTTTCGAACTCGTCGATTGGTGCTATATCGTCACATCATGAGCCCGACCGACCGCAGTTCCTTTCAACACTTAGCCAATTATCTCTCCATGCGGTCATGCCTTGAGGCTAACGAAATTTTATGCCCCATGTTCCATGATATACATGTTGCACACAACACTTTCGTGATATACATTTTGCACCAAACACTTCCGTCATTTACATTTCGACGTGCTATTATACATCTTGCACCCAAAACTTGTGTCATCTACAGTTCCGTTGTTCCTTTCAACACTTAACCAATTATCTCTCCGCGGGGTCGCGCAAACGAAATTTTATGCCCCATCTTCCGTGATATACATGTTGCACACAAGATTTCTGTGATATACATCTTGCACCGAACACTTCCGTCATTTACAATTCAACCACATTTTCCACAATTTACCTTGTAACTTGCTTGACAGGGACTACGCTGCCATGCAACACTTGTTTTACTAACGTTGTCATAACATTTCTTTATGTTTTGCTAACATCTCAATCCCCTAATGTTTTCTCAACCATTTTTAACACCCCAAGGATTTAAGAGAGATATCTTTCGCATTTCTTTATAGTTGTGTCACATTCATTAACGACCATTTTACATAATAATAAAAAAATATAAAGAAATATTTTCTCCACTAATAATTGACATTTCTTTATGGCGTGCTCGAAGGTAAGGTAGTTGTTTGGTATGCTACCATCCCAATGTAAATGTTTTAATATCCCATGGTAATTGTTTCCCAAGGTAATTGTTTTAACATTTCTTTATGTTGTGTTTAACGGCAACTATTTTGCGTTATGAATATAAAAAGATATTATGCCCTTGACCCCAATAACATTTGTTTTGGCTTTGACGCCCAATAAGTTGTTTTGTCTTTTTCTATGTTGCGTTCGATGAACCTGCGTTGGCATCGCAACTTGCCAACTATTTAAAGATAGTTAAACATTTGTTAATGTCACTCAAACAACAAAAAGGTGTTGATTCATTTTGTAAAGAAGATTCCGTGAGTCCGAACACGTATGTGTGACAAAGAGCGGTTGTAACAATTCCAATTGACTTAACATTTATTTATGTTCCTCAATCACAACATCCCAAGGACTTACATTTCTTTATGTTTTCAATGACCACTCATCACCGTCTTAACCTTTCTTTATGTTGTTCAATGACCAATGGCCACTCTCCATTAACACTTTTTAGGTGCTCATTGAGAATTTCTTTATGTTGTTTAAAACCACAGACATTTCTTATAGCTGTCCTTACTTTTTTTGCTTTGACCCGAATAGCATCCCGAGGTATTCGAGCTTAGAGCTGTCCTTACTATTTTTTTTATGTTAGCCAAAGCTGTTTCACTTTTATTTATGTCACGCTCAATTACCTAATACTATTTTGCATAATTAATTATTAACAACCCACTTAAAAAAAGTACCATTAATACTTTTTAGGTGCTCATTGAGAATTTCTTTATGTTGTTCAAAACCACTGACATTTCTTTATGTTGTTCAATGACCACTGACCACCGCCAATGACAATTCTTTTGGTAGCATCCCGAGGGCTTCCAGCTTAGAGCTGTCCTTACATTTTTTATGTTAACCAAAGCTGTCTTCACTTTTATTTATGTCACGCTCAATCACCAAATACTATTTTAGGTAATTAATTATCAACCACCCACTTAAATAAAGTATTGATCATTTAGTGAATGCACACTGCTCGACATAATGCATATAATAATAACAAGTCTTGTCTCCACTGTTTTGCAGAATGAATAGAAAAAGAAAAGTATTGTCTCAATTAACCAAAGAAATCATTTTGTGAAATGAAGAGATTTCTCTAGGAACTAAATGCACATGGGCTCTGAATGCCTAACATACAATATGTGTTGAAAGCGTGACATGTGGTTGGTCGCAAAACGGCAGGCTTCTACAGTTGGAATTGGTCAATGTTCGTAAAATAATTAAATAATTAAAAAATTTGTGTCAATTACTTAATGAGTGGGAACAAATACTGCACGATAATCGTTAATGTAAAAGAAATTAAAAATATTTCTTCCAATTATGTAATGAGTGGGAACGAATAAGCAGACTTTCATTTGCAATACTAAATTTTTCTTTGAGAATATTTTCATCTACTTATTGCCAATAGTTTTTATTTGGAATCTAACCCAATTTTTTAACTTAAAATTTTCTAAAATATTCAACATTTATTTTAATTATAAAAAAGAGTATTCAACATTTCTTTTAATTATAAAAAGGAGGGTGATGGAGGGTGATGAGTTTGCCAATATACAATTTGTAAATGAAGTATTGATGGAGGAAATTCAAAGAAATATGAAAAGATTAGCAAAATACAGCGGGAAAAGGATCATGAATCAAAGTAGGAATTGAAAAAGAAAGATGAAGAAATCAAAAGTTACATAAACATAATCAAGACATTCTTAATGATGTCAAGACTATGGAAAAGTATCTACAAGAGTTTGAATCAATGAATAACAAAGAATGTTTTTATTATACACGTGAGTCCTTTATTAAACCAGCCCCATTATATATATATATGCCCCCTTTGGGTCCTATCACACATCCACATTTTTGTCATGCATCCCTAATGCAAATGATTCATATCACGCCCCTTAATTCATGAATTAGTGAAATAGGTGAGGTGAGTTTAAATTGATGGGCATAGCTAGCACAACCCAACATTGGTCTTGGGAATATGGTCAATAGGCTCAAATTGCAAAAAAAAGAAGATAGTTGTTGCTTAAGAAGATCACTATAACCATGTATTGCAAGGAGTTGTAGTGACCATCATGTAGAGATTTCTTGGAAGAAAGACACAAATAATTGAAATCACATATGGAAGCACAATAAGATGGCAATCTAGGCCAATCTTTATAGTCATCTTGGAAGAGAGGTGATAATCATTTATGTTAGACTAGTGTTCTTTCATTTTCTAAAATTATAAGTGAGATCATTGTTGGTTATGATTAGAATCTCCAATCGAAGGTATTGGATCTTGTCAAAGAGGGTTCTTACATAGTATTCAAGATAAATATCTCATAGTTAGCTACTCATTTTTTAGATTCATGTTTCTTTAAGTGTAACCTCTCAATGTGCTTATATGCTAATCAGATTCCCACAAGATGCAACACCTCACAACCCTTCGTGTGATTCTACAATTGAGCAATTGAAGGTATATTTATCCAATATTTAGTGTTTTCAACATTTGAAACCTCCAATTATCAGTATTGAGAAACGGTTATCTTGAGTACACCTTTGTATCGTTTTTCAGCTAGATAGGGAACAACGTTCAAAATAGGGATATGTAGTGGGGCCATATGAGGTTAAAAGTAACAGAAGGTTGGGGTTTTTCGTGTTCGAAATTTGTCAAGACCATGGACGACGCTATTTCCCTCTACTAGGTAAGTTTTTTGCAAAACTTAAGTTATCATGTGACTGAACTTTGCAAGTTAGAATTTGGAATTGCTTTGATTTTTTCACCTTAAACCTAATGCCATTTTCATGATCCTCAAATTAGATATTTTCACACAATATTTATGTCAGTCATTGTGCTTTCTCATTATTATCTTTCTTCGTTGAAATTAATGATTATGATGGGCTGTCTAATTCATTTACATTACAACTTTTCTCTCTTGAAATGTCATTGTCATAACCCTTAGATTGTATATTTTCACATAATATTTATTTCAGTTAATGTGTTTTTCTCATTATTATCTTTCTTCATTAAATGATAAGTATAATGGGTTGTCTAATTAATTTATTCTATAATTTTACTCTTCCATAAAGTCAAAGATAATGATAGTTTTCCTCTTCTGTAGAGACTATGATACAACTCTGATAACTATATGACCATTCCAATGACTTAACATTTCTTTTCTGGAGTAAGCTAACTAGGGAGCAATCTTCCCTCTTTCAGGGAAAAAAATGGCCTGAATCCAGCCATATTTTCAGGGGTAGCTTGAGTTTGTCATCGATGAAAGTTCCATACATTTCAAAACCTTACCCCAGGGGTTTTGCCCCATTTTAAACCAACCCAGATGCTCAGAAAATCGATCAGACTTCTAGATCGACCAAAAATTCAAAACTGCATCGCCAAAAAACGTACCTGAAAAGTAATTCAGGAGGGAAGATTGCTCTCGAGTTATCCGACTCCTTTCTTTTCTTTATGTGGGTCAATGAGAGCATCCAAGGACTTACAGTCATCCTTACTGTTACCCATGATTTTGGTCATCATGATGATGTATTGATGATGGTGTACTCAGGCTCTTCATAAGAACTTTCTCCTGAGAAAAGTTACTTTCTTCTCTTTCTAGAAATATCATTTTTGAAGGAGGTTCGCAGGCTGCTAGTATATTTGCCTACGAGAATGCATGATTCTCGCAGGTTGCCTTAAGCCAGGGTGCGAGAAGTTCGCACTGTGTTGAACTGCTAGGGTGCGAACTCTTTCTAAAGCAAAGAAAAAGATAAATTCTCGATGCTTCTAGAAAGGAATCTTCTAGAAGGATGAGATGGCATTCGAATGGTTATCCTAGTACTGGATTCCCTGATATTTTGGGATCATTCTTATCTAAGTAACTAATTCATTCTCTCCTATATATTGAGGGAATTCTCATGGAAAAGGTTAAGCAAGCAAGGTTAAGCAAGATTTATTAGGGAATTAGTGAGAAGAATTGTGTGAAGGACTGATGCTACAATAGCTAGGAAACTCTAGCAAGTTTATTAAAGGTGGTTGATCTTCTTCATGCAAGTGAGCAAGTGTGTGTGTCGGAGCCAAGGGCCATCGAAAGGAAGTTTGCGAAATCAAGGCTCAGGTTGTAATCTTTACTTTCCATTAATATGATACAGTAATATGTCCCTTTCCCATAAAGCTAATTCCACTTTATTGTATAATTCCTTGATCATATACATAGATTGATTGTTGAATAGATTGTGCTTTCTTCACTCCGGTTGGTTTGTATTGTTTTGGTCTTGACTGTACGAGAGCACTGGAGCGAAGCGGGAGCAACAAAGACCAAAGGAAGCGATAATAAGGTATTTTCTTTGTTCTTGCCTCCTATTTAATTCAATGGTTAGAATCTAGGGAAAGAGTCATGTTCTGTCTTGCTTTGTTCTAGATCCAGGTGGATCTAGGGAGATCGGTTTGTGTCCGCACTTACGGATTTATCCAATAACAAAATTGGCGACTCCACTGGGGAACCATCCCATTTTCTTTGTGGCTTTTGGTATTTTTCTGTGGCCATTTGCTCTGGTTTCACTTTTCTCTTGTTTTATCAATCTTTGAGTCTTCAGGATATCCTGATAGACCCTCTGGGTCTAGAAGCCTTTTTGAATTTTGCTTCATTTTTCAAATTTTTTATTATGTTCAGGAATTCTCGCACTGCACTTCATTGCATCCTGCGAGAATAGGTAGAGTTCGCACTCTGCCTATAGGTTTCAGTGCGAGGTTCTTGCATCCTGCTCAAGGGTCACCTGCGAAAATCACTGATTCTCGCACTGTGTTATATTGCCTGCCTGCGAACACCCTCTTTCAAAAATTTGGATCTGAGTTTTGGCATTTTTAACTGCCCAGATCAGTTTGATTGCCTCTTATGAGTTTCTTGGACCTCTGATTAGTATCTTTCTTGTCTTTGTTTGTATGCATGAACAGTCTTAGGGTTTCAAGGCTTTTCTTGTCATTTTTGGCTTGACTTTCGTTTCTTGGCTTTTCTTGGCAAAATCATTCTCTCTGTTTTCAGAAGCTGAGTGTGTCTGATTAGTTAAGAACCAGTGATTGGTTGAGAGTTAAGTGCTTGGTTTTTCTCATTTGCTTATGGTTTGAAAGATCATTTTCTTTTGCATTTGAAAAGACTACATTGGTTTGCTCTTTATTTTTGCTTTCATTGAAAGAGTGGATTGGGTTATTTGCTTGTTCGTTGATTTGATTTTCTGTGCTCTCATTGGCATAATGAGGGTCCTTTTTGGAAAGTGAACAAAAGTTTTTTCTTTCAAAAAACTTGTTTTTGTTTTTAGAAAACATTGAAAATCAAATTATTGAGATTGTTGAAGTATTTGAAAAAGACACAATAGAGAATTTTCATTTGATAAATGATTGTTTGCATTGGCATTTGAAAGGAAATTTTGCATTGTAGTTCAAGGTTGATCTGGAAAACTCTCTCTCTCCCATACATAGGATTCATTGAACGGAAAGTGATATATTTCATTCTCATCCTTGCATTGTTGGGTCAAAGTCATACAACATAAGTTTCATTTCCGTTACCTTTGAGTAAACAACAGCCTTTAATAACACTGCGTAATCATAAAATTTATCTAGTAACTCTTTTCTAGGGATCTTTTACACCAACATTTAGCTAGGCTAGCGCTTTGGAGTAGGAAGAAAGATACACTCTCCAAAAGCACAAAACACACAATAGCATCTTGTGTAAGGGATTGTTAAATTCCATTTGCAACATCTTGTCCTGGGAAGCCCTTCTCACACAAGGGTCAAACACTAGGTCGCATTGATATTGGCAGAGTTACTCACCCTGCTTTGTTGATATCAGTGTAGAGATTGCACGTATTATGGGGATCACT
>ML783534.1:227058-248280 GCA_009831015.1 Picea engelmannii | reverse complement strand
GTTAAATTCCATTTGCAACATCTTGTCCTGGGAAGCCCTTCTCACACAAGGGTCAAACACTAGGTCGCATTGATATTGGCAGAGTTACTCACCCTGCTTTGTTGATATCAGTGTAGAGATTGCACGTATTATGGGGATCACTCAGAGGTATACCCACAATGATGAGTGGGAACCTTTTGAGTTGATTGCGGGCTAGATAACCTGCCCTTGCGTGTGGATCGGACTGTCGACTGTTCCCCCATGCTTTATTGTTGTTGGTGGTGACCTTAGTGGCCTATCTCTCTAGGTTCTTACCCGAGGTGACTATGAAGGGGAAAGTCTTCACGGTACCTGGAATTGACGTTGACCAAACTCACTCGGGCTCCTTGGAGGGTATACCCATGATTATGTGTGGGATCTTGCACCAGGGTGTAAGTCCGTTAAGCAGGTCGTCAGCGTAACTTTTCCACCCTAGCCCTGCCCCTTCTCGTCTCGTTGTTGCGACGTTGGATTTCATCACCAACTAGTGGCTTCGAAATTAGAAGGTCTTGTTTTCCTGGTGATTGCTTCCTAGATTTTTCTTACTAGCGCGTGTTGTTTGTTTCTCGAAGTTGACCATAGGATTTTCTTCGCAAAGTTTGTCACTCGTTTACAATAGCTCCTCCACGTCGTTCACGTAGAATGCAGGGTTTATCTCCAGAACATCTGGAAGGTCCACAACCCTTGCCCACAAGCACACCTGGAGGCTCTCTGACGCAGAGTGAAGGCCCAGTTGTTATCACACCTCAAGTGGAACAAACTGACTCTTTAGAACGTTTTTGAATTACAAATACTCGAGAGGACTTTCGACTTCCTAGTGATTCTTAGCGCCCTTTTAGACGACTAAATTCTTCCGGAGACTTAGTTGTTACCTCTTCTAGATCACCTGTTGGGCCTTTTCCCAGGGTCGAAGGACAAGATCCTTTTTGGTCTGCAGGTGATTTTCGAAGGACCCTTTTTAGTCCTGGTTCACCTGTGGTCTCCGAAATCAACCCTCTGGTGTTTTCTGAGACAGAGACTGTACCTTTGACTACCACTTATCACTTTACTCTCCCTACGAAAATGGCCCATCTTGCGAATACTACGAGTGTCCCAACCGGGTTCACTATAGCTGGTCTTGCTCCTATAAACACACAGCGGACGCCCAATGTTACTCCAACACTACCACCCGGCTACCATTCGTTGAATTCTTTGTTGAATGCTTCTGTTCCAACACCTCCGCAAACCCCTGTCGGTTCTCCAGGTGGTCCTTCTCTTCCTGGGCACCCTATTCCCTGTTTTATTCCAACACTCCCTCAATTTCCTTCTGACAATCCTAATCCTAGTGGCACTATACCGTCCATTCCACCAAACTTGCAGATTCCCGTTGGTGGACAAGGTGGTACATCTCAACTTCCTCTTACCGTACATTTTCCAATTACTACACAACCTTTGATTGGGACACAACTTCTGGTTGGAACACCACCTACGATAGGGGGACCAACCCCACCTTTTGGACAAAATATACCTCCTTCTTTGGCCCAGTATTGGAATCAGATGATACAAAATCCTCCTCAAACGACTTGGGGGCAGCAGTTGCCTGTCCCTACTATAGGCCAACCATATCCAGGTATACCCAATCCTATTTGGGGTCAGGGTCAGAATGCTCAAACTCAGGTCCCTGATCAAACTCAAGGTTACAATCCCTGGAACTACTATCCTCTCCAACCACCACCAAATCTGCCTGGTTCTTCCCATTATGGGTATACTGCTTACGATCCTACTAGTTTGCCGACAGGGCTTCCACCCCAAAGCCACCAGTACCCACAGGTAAATCGACAGTTACCTTTTCTTGCTACTTTGGATTTGTCGGATTTGTCTAGGATTTTAAATGATCCTATTCGTCACTCTCCCCAATGGCTTGTTATTCCAGCTAAGCTTCCATCGGACATTCCTAAATTCGATGGAAAAGTGGGAGACGACCCGAACAATCACGTTATGACTTTTCACCTATGGTGTTCATCCAACTCATTGATGGATGACTCTATTCGTTTACGTCTTTTTCAACGAACCCTTACCGGTTCTGCTGTGAATTGGTATATTGAATTGCCACGAGGTTTCTTCTCTGATTTCAACACCCTAGCTATGGCTTTCCTTACACATTACCAGTTACCGATCCGTTATGATACCGGGACTGAGATTTTGAATTCTTTCAAACAGACTAAAGGCACTCATATATCTGATCATATTCATGAGTGGTGAAGGAGACGACGTCTCATTAAACTTGAGATTCTTGATCAGTTACTGGCGGAATGGTTTACAAAATCCTTTGTGAACGAAATTGGTAAGGACATTGCCATGGGTGGTGTTGTCACGAAGGAGCAGGCTATAAGTCGTGCTCAGTATCTTGATCTCATTTATTCGCAAACGGGAACACTTTATGATTTATTACCTGAATTACCTCGTCCTGGTACTTCCAGCACTTCAGCTACTCCAGCTGCCTTGCATGCAGTTGATGGTGTGATTGGTACTCCCCAAGCCCAATCACATTCTGTTTCAAGCACAACCCCTAAATCTTCTTCTTCTAATGTTCAAAATGCTCCGTCTCCTGCCACTCCCACCAGCAAAACTTCTGAGGTAAACGTTGTTCAATCTACCCCAGCTGGTAAAAACAAGTCTAAAAAGGGGAGAGGCAAGAATAAGGAGGGCAAAAATAATAATCAAGCAGAGCAACCTAAAACTACTCTTGTTGAAGATCGAGATAAGCGCAAACCACGATACCCTTGCCTTATCTGTGGTGATGATCATTACACGAAGGATTGTCCACGACTTGCCGAGGTCAATAAGTTCCTTCAAGGAATCCAAAACCATCTACACCGGTTGTCTTGTCCCAACCCTTCCCATCTCAACAACAGGCTCATTTGGTCATTCACAATCAACCATCTTCTTCTACGACATCATATGTTTTGATGTGTACTGGTGATTCTAAGCAGAATAACGTTGCACTCACGACTAGAGCCAAAGATTATACTCCATCTAAGGAGAAGGTTGACGATTTACCTCCTGCTTTGGTACAACCATCTCCAGCGATTCCACCTACTAACGATCCTCTTCATCTCGAACGACCGAGCCTTGATACAGTTCTGCGACCACCCCCAAAAGGTTTCGTTAGGAAATCGACTTTCAATCCTCATGCTCATGCGGCCCAGAACTACAACATTGTTGAAGATCTGACCCAGGCACCTTCAACGATGTCAGCCCTTGAAGTCCTTCAGTCTTGTCCTACACAACGAAAGGCACTATTGAAAGCTATAGGTGGAATTGACTCGACAGATACGAATTTAATAGTCTTTGACTTGGATGATCACATTCCACGGTTACCCCTGCAATTCGCATTCCAGATACAAGTTGTTGTCTCTGACAAGAACATTTGTCGAACTGTTATCGACGAGGGTGCCTCAACGTGTGTAATGTCTTTTGCTTGTTGGAAAGCCATTGGCTCTCCTCCCTTGAATGAATCACAAAACACTCGTAAAGCCTTCAATGGATCTGGTTTTAAGCCTTACGGTGTTCTTCCTTCGTTGCCCATTACACTAGAAGGTAAGACGGTCCAAGTTGAATTGGAAGTCTTTGACGCTCCCCTTGATTATAATCTTTTACTTGGCCATAGCTGGATCGATTCCATGCGCGTCGTTGTGTCAACACTTTTCCATGTAGTACGTTTCCCTCATCAAGGAAAGGTTGTTACTGTTGATCAACTTGCCTTCTTCAATTCTGATACCCGTACTGGCAACGTGTTGTTTATTGCTAAAACCCCACCGAGTTATGAGAACGTCGGTGTAGGCCTTTTAAAGGGCTCCTCGTTAATGGGTACATTTCCCATTCCACCGCCCGATGTTCCGCGCCCGTCAGTTGCTTCTATCAACATGATTTCCACCGTGCCTCACAAATTTCCTGTGTCTTCTGACCCTTGGATAGTCCCTGATCCTGGAGATCATCTTCATTTCGGCGACGCAATGTCGTTAAGTCTGGTTGAATCCGCTTATCAAGCCATTCAATCGGCAACACCTTCTACCCCTTCTCTGGTTGAATATGCAGTCGGGCAGAGTCACGATATAAAAGTATGAGTGCAAATATGAACCCGTGAGTCCACCAACCGACGCAGCTAGACATTTTCGGAAAAACGACTAAGTAACGAGAAAGATAAAGTACAAGGAAAAGAGAAACGAGAATTTGGTTAAGTATAGAAGATGGAAAAAAAGGGATAATATATTCACATCTATAATAGATATCCCATTTCCTAGAAATATCTTTTCTGTATGTTTTTGGACAAGTTATATACTTATTGCATATACTTGGAAAGAAGTGCGAAGGTGGTGGGCACAAAAAACAGCGACTAGGAATTGGAAATTGTTTGAACCCGCCAACCCGAT
The DNA here is from genome assembly GCA_009831015.1 of Picea engelmannii. Classification (NCBI taxonomy): domain Eukaryota; kingdom Viridiplantae; phylum Streptophyta; class Pinopsida; order Pinales; family Pinaceae; genus Picea; species Picea engelmannii. The sequence continues at coordinate 243,850 of ML783534.1, read as the reverse complement.
GATCTGCAAAAGAGATTACAAGAAATGGTCGTTTGGAAAGTGGTCGGATAGGATTCAAAATAGGCTGACAAGGGTTCCTAAGGAGATGTGAGGCTCCGACGGACAAATTGTATTGATCAAAACTTTTGAGTGCAAACTGTGTAACATGGAAGAGGGGATTATGTAGGATTCCAGAAGTCAATTTGTATATTATGGAAGTTGGGGGTTGTTTGCAGGTTAAGGAACACTAGAAGTGCAGTCCGCCTGTCCGAGAACCTACAAGTGAAAAAGTCAGGTAAGTATGGAATGTGAGGCGTGAAAGAGATTCCAAGAAATGAATAAATATGGAAAGCAGACGCAGGGGCTTCAAAATGGGGTGACAATAGTTCCCCGGGAGACGTGAGGACCTGAAGGTCAAATTGCAGGTCTTGGAACTTGCATATGCAAACTGTGTATCAAGGAAGAGGGTATGATGTGGGAGCACGGCAGTAAAATTGTATATCTCGGAGGTCCGGGTGTTGTTTGCAGGTCACGAAACAATGGAAGTGAAATATAGAGCCCGCCTGCCCTGGAATCCACGATCTCAAAAGTGGCAAGGCATGGAATGGGTAGCGGTTGATCGAAGTCACGATATAAAAGAACGAGCGCAAATCTGAACCCGTGAGTCTGCCAACACATGCATTGAGACATTTTCAGAAAAATGACTAAGTAAGCAGAAAGAGAAAGTAGAGGGGAAAAAGAAACAGGAATTTGGTTAAGTATAGAAGAGGGAAAAGAAGGTCCAATATATTCAAATCTGCAATATATATTCCATTTCCTGGAAAGATCTTTTTTTATGTTTCTAGAGAAGTTGTATACTTATTGCATATACTTGGAAAGAAGTCTGAAGGTAGCGCGCACAGGAAACAACAAGTAGAAATTGGAAATTTCCTGAACCCGCCAACTCAACGATCCGCGAAAGAGATATCAAGAAATGGTCAAGTGTGGAAAGTAGTCGGACGGGCTTCAAAATAGGGTGACAAGGGTGTTGATATTATGGTATCTTCAAGAGGTATCAACCTCCATTGTGACCTTTGACAAGATTAGAATATTTCAAAAGAAAGAAAAGAAGTGAATGTAACCCTAGAAGAGATGTCATCTAAGAGAGATAATTAATATGAATTAATTAGTACCCAGAATGAGAAGTCAACCTAGGCAGTCTGCCATAACTAGTATAAATATAGGGCACTAGTCTTCACTTTATACACACTTCTCAGAATCGCAGAGAGACACTTGTGCACACTACAGTCTGGCAGTCTTGTGCGCAAGTCTTGGAGAAGGTGTTGTCGCCAGTTCTGAAGTCTATTGTTTCTATCTTTCTAGGTTGGACTCTCTGATCAGCTTTGGTTACTTCTTTCTTGGTGTATTATCCTTTCTTGGCTATTGAATTCCTTCCAGGATTCTTCTCTCTATCAAGGTCAAAGGTGCTCAGGGGTGGCTTCATCCTATGGTTGGGTGACAATAGTGATATTGTCTATGGTTAAATGAGCACATTCTAATAGGTTATGGGCCCACACCTCCTTCATTCATTCTAACCGCTGGAAGGAAGCATAGCCATTAGGATACTAATCTCGTTGAATAACTGTCACTAGGGTTTACTAGTAGGAGTAGCTTCCAAGACACTGTCGCTAAGGTTACTAGCAGGTGCAGTTGCAGAAACCCATAAACCCTAAAACCCCAATCCAACACCTTATGATGGAACATCTCTCTCAAGAAGAAGGTATTCAAGTGTGCCTTAGTCCATCACACCTCTTGGCACTCTCACAAGGCAGGAACGTCAAAGTTGAAGTTTTGGATCAAAGCGTGACCAGTCACCGGTCAACCGAAGTCATGAATGAAAATACTAGTCATCTACATTATTCAACACTCACAGGAACGATTGAAGATGACATGTGTATAAATGACAATGGAGCTTCTAGGCATATGATGGGAGATCAAGCCAGACTCTCAAATCTAAATGAAAGGAAGACATCGTACAAGGTAGAGCTTGCAGACAAAATCACTTACCCAGTCGAAGGATTTGGACAAGCCTCGGTCAAGTTGAAAACAGGTAACAATGTTCATTTGAGCAATGTCTTATATGTACGTGGTATAGAAAAGAATCTTGTATCCATATCTTGCATAGAAGACAAAGGAAACATAATAGCTTTCGTAGATGGAAAAGTGTTATCTTGGCACAAAGACTCCATCATAGAGAATGCCAAGGTTATTGGAACCCGTGAAGGAAATCTATATAGACTACTAGAACAAAATGAAAAAGCTCTTGTACATGATGAAGTCAATCCAAATGAACTTTGGTGAAGTATGGTGAAGTATGGAAAGCGGATGGGCGGGCTTCAAAATGGGGTGACAATAGTTCCACAGGAGATGTGAGGACCCGACGGTCAACTTCTATGTCTCAGAATTTTTTAGTGCAAAATGTGTACCACGGAAGAGGGGATGATATGCAGACTATTTAACACGGAAGAGGGTATGATTTGAGAGTCCAGTTGTAAATTTGTATATCGCGGAAGTCAGGGTGTTGTTTGCAGGTCACAGAACAATAGAAGTGCAATCTAGAGCCTGCCTACCCGGGAATACGTAGTCGGTTGGAGTCGTGATATAAAAGCATGAGTGCAAATATGATCCCGCGAGTCCGCCAACCGGTGCAGCTAGACATTTTCGGAAAAATGACTAAGTAACGAGAAATATAAAGTATATGGAAAAGAGAAACAAGAATTTGGTTAAGAATAGAAGATGGAAAAGAAGGGCTAATATATTCACATCTGTCATAGATATCCCATTTCTTGAAACGATCTTTTCTGCATGTTTCTGGAGAAGTTATATACTTATTGCATATACTTGGAAAGAAGTGTGAAGGTGGCGGGCACAAAAAATAGCGACTAGGAATTGGAAATTGTCTGAACCCGCCAACCCGATGATCCGCGAAAGAGATTGCAAGAAATGGTCGTTTGGAAAGCGGTCGGACAGGCTTCAAAATAGGCTGACAAGGGTTCCCGAGGAGATGTGAGGCCCCGATGGTCAAATTGTATTGATCATAACTTTTGAGTGCAAATTGTGTAACATGGAAGAGGGGCTAATGTAGGATTCTAGAAGTCAATTTGTATATTGTGGAAGTCGGGGGTTGTTTGCAGGTCAAGGAACACTGGAAGTGTAGTTCACCTATCCGGGAACCCGCAAGTGAAAAAATTGGGTAAGTATGGAATTGGAGGTGCGAAAGAGATTCCAAGAAATGGTGAAATATGTAAAGCGAACACAGGGGATTCAAAATGGGGTAACAGTAGTTCCCCAGGAGACGTGAGGACTCGAAGGTCAAATTACAGGTCTTGAAACTTGCATATGAAAACTGTGTATCACGGAATAGGGTATGATGTGGGAGTGTGGCAGTAAACTTGTATATCACGGAGCTTCGAGTGTTGTTTGCAAGTCACGAAACAATGGAAGTGAAATATAGAGCCCACCTACTCGGGAATCCACAATCTGAAAAGTGGCTAGGCATGGAATGGGTAGCAGTCAATTGGAGTCGTGATATAAAAACACGAGCGCAAATGTGAACCCGTGCGTCCGCCAACGTGCTCACTGAGACATTTTCAGAAAAAACGACTAAGTAAGCATAAAGAGAAAGTAGAGGGGAAAAAGAAACGGGAATTTGGTTAATTATAGAAGAGGGAAAAGAAGGTCCAATATATTCAAATCTACAATATATATTCCATTTCCTGGCAAGATCTTTTCTGTATGTTTCTGGAGAAGTTGTATACTTATTGCATATACTTGGAAAGAAGTTTGAAGGTAGCAGGCACAAGAAACAACAAGTAGAAATTGGAAATTTCCTGAACCCGCCAACTCGACGATCCACGAAAGAGATATCAAGAAATGGTCAAGTGTGGAAAGCGGTCGAACGAGCTTCAAAATAGGGTGACAAGGGTGTTGATATTATGGTAGCTGCAAGAGGTATCAACCTCCATTGTGACCTTTGGAAAGATTATAATATTTCAGAAGCAAGAAAAGAAGTGAATGTAACCCTAGAAGAGATGTCAGCTAAGAGAGATAATTAATATGAATTAATTAGTACCTAGAATCAGAAGTCAGCCTAGGTAGTCTGCCAGAACTAATATAAATACAGGGCACCAGTCTTCATTTTACACACACTTCTCAGAATCGCAGAGAGACACTTGTGCGCACTATAGTCTGCTAGTCTTGTGCGCAAGTCCTGGAGAAGGTGTTGCTGCCAATTCTGAAGTCTATTGTTTCTATATTTCTAGGTTGGACACTCTGATTAGATTTGGTTACTTATTTCTTGGTGCATTAGCCTTGCTTGGTTATTGATTTTCTACTAGGATTCTTCTCTCTATCAAGGTCAAAGGTGCTCGGGGGTGGCTTCGGCCTATGGTTGTGTGACAATAGTGATATTGTCTATGGTTAAACGAGCACATTCTAACAGTTTATTTTCCCACACCTCCTTCATTCAGTCTAACCGCTGGAAGGAAGCATAGCCATTAGGATACTAAGCTCATTGAAGAACTTCCGCTAGGGTTTACTAGCATGAGCAGCTTCCAAGACACTGCCACTAGGGTTACTAGCAGGTGCAGTTGCAGAAACTAGCAGGTGCAGTTGCAGAAACCCTAAAACCTCGATCCAACACCTTATGATGGAACATCTCTCTCAAGAATAAGGTATTCAAGTGTGCCTTAGTCCAGTGCACCTCTTAGCACTCTTAGAAGGCATAAACATCAAAGTTGAAGTTTTGGATCAAAGCGTGACCAGTCACCAGTCAACTGAAGTCATGAATGAAAAGACTAGTCATCTACACTACTCAACACTCACATGAACAATTGAAGATGACATGTGGATAGTTGAAAGTGGATCTTCTAGGCATATGATTGGAGATCAAGCTAGACTCTCAAATCTAAATGAAAGGAAGACATCGTACAAGGTAGAGCTTGGAGACAAAATCACTTACCCACTCGAAGGATTTGGACAAGCCTTGGTCAAGTTGAAAACATGTAACAATGTTTAGTTGAGCAATGTCTTATATGTACCTAGTATAGAAAAGAATCGTGTATCCCTATCTTGCCTAGAAGACAAAGGAAACATAATAGCTTTCATAGATGGAAAAGTTTTGTCTTGGCACAAAGACTCGAGCATAGAGAATGCTAGGGTTATTGGAACCCATGAAGGAAATCTATGTAGACTACTAGAACAAAATGAAGAAGCTCTTGTACATGATGAAGTCAATCCCAATGAACTTTGGCACAGAAGGTACGCTCATATTAACTATCAAGCATTACCTTTTCTCAAAAATATGGTTGAAGAAATACCAGAATTACAGTATACACATGAAGGAATTTGCAAAGGATGTGCTCTTGGAAAGAATATCAAGAAACCATTCCCAAGTAGCAACAATAGATCTAAGGATATTCTAGATCTAATACATTAAGATGTTTGCGGTCTAATGCCAGTCAAATCTCTAGGAGGTTCTCTTTACCACGTAATCTTCATAGATGATTACTCAATAAAGACTTGGTTATATCTCTTGAAGACAAAGGACAAAGTATTCAACAAGTTTCAAGAATTCAAAGCAGAGATAGAGAACCTCACAAACAACAAAATCAATATCTTGAGAACAAATAATGGAGGAGAATACACATCCAAGGAATTTGTTGCCTTTTGCAAATCGGTAGGGATTAGGAGGGAGCTGACGATTCCTCATAATCCTCAACAAAATGGTGTAGCAGAAAGGAAGAACAAATCTATTGAAGAAACCGTGAAGGAACTACTAATGATCAAGGTTTATCTATGTTCTTATGGGGAGAAGCATCCATGACAACAATATATGTTCAGAACATAAGTCCTCACCGCATATTGAAGGGAATGACTCTAGAAGAAGCCTTCTCAGGAAAGAAACCTAATGTGGAAAACTTAAGAATATTTGGATACCCTGTTACTTTCACATTCCCCAGGACAAAAGGAATAAATTAGAACCCTCAGGAAAGAAGGGCATATTCGTGGGATATAGTGAATCATCCAAGGCTTATAGAATCTATATCCCGAAACAACATAAGATTGAAGTCAGTAGAGATGTGACCTTCAATGAAAATATGGCCTTCAAGAAATCCATAGAAGAAACTATAGAAGAAGAAGAGTATGAAGAGCCTATTGAAGAAGGCACATGTCTTCCAGAAAACTAGAATGAAGAAAAGGAACAACTTGATCATCCGATGCAACCATGTGAAACCATTGATTCAAACATTGTACCTAAGACCAAGAAACGACCAACTTGGCTTGAAGCTACCCTACAAGAAGCAGAAAGACTTAAGGCCCCAAGTGGAACCTTAAGAAAAAGTAAGAAGCCCAAGAGATTCTCCAGCTATGCAACATGTATGAAAAAGCTTCTAGATGAAGAAACTACCACATTTGAAGAGGCAGTTCAGAAGAAACAATGGAAAGAATCCATGACAGAAGAACACCAGTCCATCATGAAAAATGATGTATGGGAAATTGTGCCTAGACCTAAAGAAAAATAAGTAGTAACTTCAAAATGGGTATATAAGATCAAACATGCAGCAGATAGAAGTGTGGATAAATATAAAGCAAGGTTCGTAGCTAGAGGGTTCTCCCAGAAGGAGGGAGAAGACTATGATGAAACATTCGCTCTTGTTGCCAGATATACTTCCATTAGAGCTATCATGTCTCTTGCCTCTTCCATGGGATGAAGTTTACATCAAGTGGATGTAAAGACAACTTTCCTCAATGGAGAAATCAAAGAAGAAGTATACATTGAACAACCTCAAGAGTTTGAAGTACATTCCAGAGACACTCCTTTTTGTATACTAAATAAATATTTATATATACTCAAGCAAGCTCCAAGAGCTTGGTATGCCAGAATAGACAGCTACCTAATGAGACTTGGTTTCTCCAAAAGTCATGCAGATCCAAATCTTTACTACAAAGTCATGAACAATGCACCTCTGATTCTACTGCTATATGTCGACGATCTATTCCTGACATGTGAAGAGTCTCTCGTCATCCAGTGCAAAAAGGAACTAGCTTCTGGATTTGATATGAAAGATCTTGGTCTCATGCATTATTACTTGGGACTAGAAGTATGGTAGAAGCATGGTGAAGTATTCCTTTGGATAAGGAAAGTATGAAATAAAGATTCTTCATAAGTTTGGAATGATGGATTGCAAATCCATGGACACTCTTATGACCACAGATATAAAAAAAACTAAGAGATTCAGATTTTGATCCAGTAGATCCGTCCCTATATCGACAATTGGTTGGGTCATTGATGTATTTGGTAAATACTCAACCGGACATTTGATTTTCCATGAACACACTAAGCTAGTTCTAGGTGGAACCTAGACATGAGCATTGGACAGTTGCAAAGCATGTTCTAAGGTATATCCATGGGACACTAAACTATGGTTTAAGATATACAACATCCAGTGATATACATATTCATGGATTCACATATTCAAATTGGGCAGGAAGTGCAGAAGAAATAAAGAGTACTTTAGGGATGTGTTTCAGCTTGGGTTCTATTATGATATCTTGGGGCAGTAGGAAACAAAATTCTGTCGCACTCAGCACAGCAGAAGCAGAATATATCACAACATGTGAGGCATGTACAAAAGCAATATGGCTGAGAAACTTAAATTCCAAATTATTTGATCAGGTTCCAGATTCGACCATAATACACTATGACAATCAGAGTTGTATAAGGCTATCAGAACACCCAGTGTTTCATGAACGGTCGAAACACATTGATATCAAATATTACTTTATTCGATATAAATTCCAGGAAGGAGAAGTAAGGCTCTAGTATATCCCCACAAATGAGCAGACAATAGATATACTAACAAAGCCTCTGTCCAAAATAAAGTTTTCATATTTCCGAGAAAAATTGGGGATCGTGGAAATAACTCCCTTAGCTAAAAGGGAAGAAATGACTCTCCAGGTTGGGAGGGAGCACTGACATATAATTGAATTAAGGAAAATCATTTTAAAGTTTGAAAAATTGTCCATCTTGGGAAGTTCCTTTCCAGTTCGGAAAGTGGTTTGAGATTTCTGACGGACAAGCATTTTCTAGTTCGGAAAATGGTCCAGACCGAGCGGTCATTTTCGTAATGAAAATGGTTCGATGGATTGTTGATGTACCATAGACAATGATTCCCTTTGTGGTTAACATTGGGAATGGTATAGTAAAATCTCTCTTCTTGACAATCACTCTCAGTAGTGGTCAAGAAGACTGGTCTGCCTCGCCGGACAGTCATTCTTTCGAAGCTCACAGTTGTGAGCAGTTTCGAAGAATGGTCCATTTTGGAGGTTGGTGTAGGACATTAATTTCCTTAGGAAATGGTCAAGACAGTCATTCCCTAGGGCATATTCATTCTCTCCAGGTTGCACTTTTTTTAGTGCCGGAGGACTGGCCCATATAGGTGAATGGTGCAGGTTCAGCAATCAGGGACATGCATTCCCTAGGGCAGACTCATTCTCTCCAGGTTTCACTTTGTTTAGTGTCGGAGGAATGGCCTAGGATAGGGAATGGTCCAAACTCAGAAATCAGGACAGTTATTCTTCCTTGCTTGAGAAGAATAGTCTAGATAGCCCATCATTGATGTTCTACTCTGAGGGAAAATACTCTTCCAAATCTCACAGATGTGAGTGGAAGAATGGCCCATATGACTTAGTTTATATCATAACATTATTTTCAGTGCAGGTTGATATAAGTTGATATGATTACTATGGAGACTGTATGTCTCCAGACAGTAGAAGTATGCTACTGTGGTGGATATGTTCCACTGTTTGTGACTATGTGTCACGAATTGAGTAGTTGTGTAGTACTATGGATAAACACAGTTGTGTTCTATCAGTTGACATTGTACCAGTTGTCATGGAGACTATCCAGTTGGATAATAATGATGGTCCTTGTGATGATACTAGTTGAATGGTCTGTTTGTGCGCAAGACCATTTTCAATTATACCCCCCCTAGCTAGGAGGGAGTCTTGATATTATGGTCGCTTCAGGAGGTATCAACCTCCATTGTGACCTTTGACAAGATTAGAATATTCCAGAAGCAATAGAAGAAGTGAATGCAACCCTAGAAGAGATCTTAGCTAAGAGAGATAATTAATATGAATTAATTAGTACCCAGAATTAGAAGTCAACCCAGGCAGTCTTCCAGAACTAGTATAAATACAGGGCGTCGGTATTCACTTTACACACACTTCTCAGAATCGCAGAGAGACACTTGTGTGCACTACAGTCTTGCAGTCTTATGCGCAAGTCCTGGACAAGGTGTTGTCGCCAGTTCTAAAGTCTATTGTTTCTATCTTTCTAGGTTGGACTCTCTGATCAGCTTTGGTTACTTATTGCTTGGTGCATTATCCTTGCTTGGCTATTGATTTGCTACCAGGATTCTTCTCTCTGTCAAGGTCAAAGGTGCTCGGGAGTGGCTTCAACCTATGGTTGGGTGACAATAGTGATATTGTCTATGGTTAAATGAGCGCATTCTAACAAAGGGTTCCCGAGGAGACGTAAGGCCCCGACTATTAAATTTTATGTATCGGAACATTTCAGTGCAAAATTTTTAACATGGAAGAGGGGATGATGTAGGAGTCCAGAAGTAAATCTGCATATCATAGAATCCAGAGTGTTGTTGCAAGTCACGGAACAATAGAAGTGCAATTTAGATAAAGGGGAAGCGTTTGAACGAAATCGCGATATAAAAGCATGAATGAAAATGTGAACGCGTGAATCCGCCAACCCGCGCAACAAGACATTTTTGAAAAAAAATGACTAAGTAACCAGAAAGAGAAACTACAAGGGATAAAAGAGTGGGAAAATAGAAAGGCGGAGGGAAATTCTCATAAGCGGGAATTGGTTTCAAACAAGCCCCATTGTTGCAAAACCATCATTTTCCAGTCCAATACTTTATCCACTTATTTGTTTTCTATTGTGCTTGTACCATTAAAAAGGGTGTGAACAAATGCTTTGGTGAAGATTAGATTTTATTGCAACTTGTGGGAGTAATTATGTTCTTGATACATTCTTCCATGAGCTTAACATATTAACTTAAGTATTAAACTTCTTGCATGATGGGTTGTTAGCATTAAAGCTTAATAATTGCATGTCTAGAAACAACAATGACGATCTTGAATTTTAATATTGTAGTTGATTTTATAGTCCCATTTGACTACAACCACCATATATCAGTTTTTTTTTTTAATTCCCAAACAAGAAATTTGGTAATTTCATTAATAAAGTAAAAATTGCTCAAATAGAGGCCAGGGGATGGACAACTAATAAAATGTTCCTTTCGTACTAAATGAATCAAGCAAGTGAAAGGGAAATAAGAAATCGTTTGCTTAGCAAGGCTAGGATGAAAACGGAATTTCTATGGCAGGGCCCGGACTACCGCATTGTGATTTGGTCTTGCTATGTTCTATCTGCAATACGAATAGAATTGAATGTTGGTTTGAAACTATCTGAAATTCATTTTTGTTTCCATAAAACCCGATGGATCGACACAATGCATTGTCATATAATTGTTAAATGCTCCATTTTAGATAAAATTACTTGAGCCAAAACAATAATGAAGAACTACGAGACTATCGAACCATGCTAATGAGAAGAGGTGTTAAATTCAGAAAAGAAGAAGCAACCAAGACTCCAAGGAATTTTTTTTAATAGTAAATCCATTAAAAAAAAAACAATATTGGGTAGTGTATATCTATCCATAGAAATTGGACCGAGTTCTTTGGACCAAAACATTGAACATATTTGCCATAAACAGAGGCACATGACCTACAACATGCAGGAACCATCAAGATGCTCTTCAACATGCATACAAAACTGAGTACCATGTTTTTTTTTAGGAAATCCTTGCAGTTTTCTCCTCGAGGGGTCAATGTTCGCTACCCCAATCTCAATATCTTGCAGAAGACCTGAGGCGACAAAGAAACATGAGAGTGGTTCCGTAGTGGAATAAATCCTTGGCTTGAAGCAAATGAACAATAGTTATGCTGTAAAATTGATAGTTCTCACAAGCTTCTCATGAGGAAGAAGACGAAAAAGGTTGTAGGGAAAACAGAAGAGCCTGAAACTGAAATTTAGGACACACCAAGAAACCACCTCCTCACAGTCGAAGACTTTAGGGACACAAGTTGCACAAGCAATTCTAGAGGCCCAAATTAGTCCATTCTGGGTAGAAGAAGATGAGTAGTAGGAATATGCCTTTCACTAGTGGGAGTTCTGGTCCTCATCCCCTAAGATGTTAATTGTATATCCAGAGAACAGGAGAGTGGTCCCGCAATTGAATATTTTTTTATCTTGAAATATGTCTCTGGGAGCATTAATAGATCATTTCCTTACAGTGAAAGACTTCTGCCCAGAACTGGCTAATTTGGACCTCTGGAATTCCTAGTTTCGAGCTGTAAAGAGGCTATTGCATTCAACGTCAGTTTCTTTTTTGAAACCCCTTCTTTTGGTGTTGTCAGGGATGCCATCGTTGAGCCAAGAAGTGCCCCCCATTATGGTTGATTTCAATTTGGGCACAGGAGTGGGAACAACATTTGCATTGCCATCATCCATTTTCGTATCATTGTCCATTAGATCATCTTCTTCCGTCTTGAAATCAGTCGCATCAACCTCTGTGCCAGCAATCAATGCAGGTGGACAGGTTGTTTGAGCAGGCGGGGTTGCCTTAGAATTATTTGGCTTGAAATATATCTCTCGGTGCACCAAGGGACCATATCCTTTTTTTCTCCTGGGCGGAGGGAGATGAGTAGTAAGAATATACCCTGGAATACTGGAACCTTTGGCCATCATGCATGAAGGTGTTTACTGTATCTGGACAGAACTGTTGTGGAACTGTCGCCATAAGTTAACAAGAATTTCCATTTGCTCTAGATGATGTTTGAAATGACAATTGGGGAGGGATAATATAACCTTCCACAAATCTTGGTTTAATGCGTATCAATGGAAGATCTCCTCAAGCCTTTCGCTGATCAATGAAAATCTCCACGGTTCGTGCGAAATGAGTTGTACCATTAAAGCTTACTAATTGCATATTTAGAAAAAAGTGTGAAGGTGGCGGTGACGGCCAAGAGCGATTAAGGATTAGAGATTTCATAAAGGCGCCAATCGACCAATGCACGAAAGAGATCGCATCATGCTTGAAATGAATGCATGGAAATGATAACACTCTTTTCCACAAATCTTGGTTTAATTCGTATTAATGACAAATCTTCTCTGGCCTTTCGGGCATTAATGACAATCTTAACGATTCCTACACGATGAGCTACTAGCATTAAATATTAATAATTGCATATATAGAAAGAAGTACAAAGGTGACAGTGATGGAAAAGAGAAATTAAGCATTGTACATTTCGTCCACCCGCCAACCCACAAAAGAGATTCCAAGAAATGGCCAAGTATGGAAAGCGGTCAGGGGGGCTTCAAAAATAGGGTCACACGATATACTCAGGAGATGTGAGGGGCCGATTGTCAAATTGTATGTCTCCGAACTTTTGACTGCAGAATGTGTAACAAGGAACATGGCACAATGACAGATTCTAGTCATCAATTTGTATATCGCGGAATTTTGGGTGTTGTTTGTAGGTATTAAAACAATGGAAGCGCAATGTTGACCAAGCCTGGCCCGAAACCGACGATGGTAATAGTGGCCAAGTATGCAATGGGAAAGCAGTTGGTCGGACTCTTGATATAAAAGAATGAGACATACTTGGAACAAGGAATATTGTCGGGCTTGAAAACAGGGCCACAAGCTCTACTCAAAAGACATGGGGGGCCGATGGTCAAATTGGATCTGCCCCAATTGTTGATTGCAAAATGCGTAAAACAGAACAGGAGACAATGATGGATTTCGAGGGTCAATTTGTATATTACAGAAATTTGGGTGTTGTATATAAAAGAACAAGACATTCGGAAAATGACACATTCGGAAAAAGGACCAAGTAAACAGAAAGCGAAAGAAAACGAGAAAAAAGGGGAATTTGTTTTCTAATTTGTAGATCGGGGAAGTCTAGTTGTTGTTTGCAGGCAACGGAACAATGGAAATGCAATGTTGAACCTGCCTATCTGGGAACCCTCCTATCTGAGAACCCGCCTATCCGAGAACCCACAATCCAAAAAAATTGTTCAATATGAAACGAAGAAGCGGTTGATCAGGCAAGTGATATAAAAGTATCAATGGAAATCTGAAGACGTGAATCCTCCAATTCCCACACCTAGACATTTTCCGAAAAATGACTAAGTAACCAGAAAGGGAAAGCAGAGGGAAAAAAGAAAGGGGATGACAATTTTTGGAAGAAGGAATTGGTGAAAGAAATCCCCATTGATGGTCTTAGCAGTAACTATGAAGTGCATTAAACATGTGAATAGGTTCTTCAATCAACTTCATCACAAGTATAACAACTACGAATTTGAATTTTAATGTCATGTCATTGATATGATAGTTCCATTGGACTTCACATAGTATATATCATTTTATTTCAAATTAATCCTGGAGATGAATTTTGCTAAGTTCATTGATCAAGGAAAAGTGTTAAAATGAGCCACATACTACATTTGTGTCAGAGAGTTTATATTAAAAGGAAAATCATGTCCTGTATATTCTTTAAGATCATAGAAAAACTGCCAACATCTTGATTGTAATATTAATTTTCCAGAACGAAGCATACAACCAAGAACCAAGTAAACACCAAATGTATTGAAATTCGAGACATAAGGAAATGCATGAACACAGAAGGCGCCAAGCGAGATCCCAAAAGGTTCCATAGAGCAGTACACATTGACCTTTACATCAAATAATTTGATATATAAAGAAAACATATGTGGCATTGTTTTTCTCTTACACCTGGTATATGTTCCCATGAGAAAATAATTGGGGCCATGGGATACGAACAAAAGTCTGCCAAACACAAGACAACACAAAACCAGCAAAGCTTCGCCATTGTACCCTAGCGATAACCAAACCTCAAAATGGGGAACAAGAAACTTGTCGATTACTATTTTACCATGAAGCAAGATCACTATGGACATTTTCTTCTGATAGTGTCATGTTCTATCACTACCAGTTTTAACAATGCCAAATTTCCAATATTATTGAAAATGCCTAATGGTTCTGCCTAGAGGAGCAAGCTATTTCGAGGGTTCAAAGGATGGGCCTGAGTTATTTACAGTTGGATACTTTGTATGGGGTTTTTCCTCATGCTTCCCATTTCTGGACTGAACAATCTTATGCATTTGTACATCACCAATAACTGCACCTGCTTGTATGAATTCAAATGCTCGAACTCCCCAATCTCTATAGCAAGTTCTGAAGATCTCAAGCTCATGTTTCAATCCATGCTGAGTCCTTTTTTTTCAATTAGGGCATCGAGAAAATGCAGATACCATATCATAAATGTATAGTTGGAGACCAACTTTTTTTTTATTTGGGTACCCAAAAAAAATGCAGAAATCCTTCCATGGCTATATAGTTGAAAAAAAAAATTCCAATTTGGGCACCCAAAAAGGTGTAGACTCCTCCAATAAAGCCACAGCAAGCCACCATTTTTTTTTCATTTGCACACCCCAACATATATGCAAAATTCTTACTGGGAGATGCAAAAAAACATGAAAATAACAACATCGATTGCATTTGCAATTAGCTTCTCCTTGTTGTTTCAAGTGCACAAGAAGAGACAAAATATCTGGAAAGGAAATTTTACAGCCATCGATGTAAAATCCAAAGAACTCGAGTCCGACGAACATTCATCTGGGTGTTGAAGAAAAATTACAGACGTGCACATGAGATTTTTTCATTTCCTGCCAAATCTTGATATGATTTTTTTTTTTTTTTCAATCGATATGCAATATTGCATTGTCCTCATTTAAGGTAAATTTTCTATGTGTTTGAAAGTCGCGCAGCATGTAGACACTGTTTTCCTTTTTTTGTAGGTAAGCTTCATATGACAATTATGCTAACCCAGGAAGCACATCTTGTAACAGAGGCTGTCTAATTGGACAATGTATGATCGAGTTTCCCACGGTTCAGATGGCAACATTGAGGCAATGTTTATATATGTAAGGACATTTTTTATTGCATCGTAGACAATCAATTGTATCATCACTTACGAAAGCAAAAGCAAAAGCAGGAGAGTTTCATTTGGCACATACAGGCTCAAAAGGGGTCGAGTATGCATTCACTGCAACCAAAACACCCTCAACCTGGGAATGTGAGCATAGTAGTTAATATATTGAACAATATAATATACAACTATACAACAAAACAAAAAAAAAAACTGCAGAAAATTGGTGAAGGCAATTTGTATGAGCAAAGTGAGGATGAAATTGTAGATGTATACACACAACAGTTGTAGAGCTAGTTAGTTTCTTGAGATCCTGTACTATGTTTGTTCGCAACTCTGTTACAAATGTTGTTTGGGTTGTGCGAAAGATCCTTTCTTTAACATCTCTTTTCTTTGTTATATTTTTGAAGAGCATAAGTGAAAATTGTCCTTTATGTAATTGTTGTTCCATTGAGGAAAACAAATTTGAATAGGTGTCGAACAATTGCAACTGCAACATGGAACAATGCAATATTTGTGTAACATAACCGAGATACATGGATATGTGAAAGTAAAGGACAAAACTGGATATGGAGAACGGTACCATTGCCTTGTCATTGTCTGACTCTCCATCTTTTATATGGAGAATGTGTTGCAAGCCAAGTTTTCTCACGAGTGTGACAACTGCACCAATGGTTCCAATTGGGTAAATGTCGTTGCTCTGTGCAAGTTGGTTGATAGTTGTGTCTGGGATGAAATGATATTCTGAACAAATAGCGAGAAATTTTCCACAACACTTGTTTCGTTGAGCGATATAATCCGATCACAATCACCACGGTCATATACTGTTTTGGGAAATATATTAAAATTTGTAATGGATATCCCATTACCTGGCAATATCTTTTATGCATGTTTCTGGACAAGTTGTGTGGGAATAGTCAGTGTGACTGTCATCAGGGCCTCCTTGTTTGTCATGTCAGCACTCATAATGGATCTAGTTTTGTTTGCCTTGTCCAAGTAGGTGTTATAGACAACCATTATGTCCCCGATGAACACTTGTCCAGTTCAGCAGTTGTTCAAGCCCTCTATTGATAGTATTTTGGGTTTTACAAGTTTAGACCTGGTGACATTTTTTGAATAGGAAAAGTAATGTCAATGGTAGTGTGCATTATTTTTTTGTTTTGTTTTTTCCTGGCATAAATGTACAAGTAGACGCACAACTTGGATGAAGTATGGAGCCAGAGTTTTGCAACCAGACCTCTTAGTCTACAGAACTTGCCCTATGTTCGACGTCTCGCTTACGCTTGTTAATACTTCTTGTGAACTACAAAGTATGTGTTGCAGATGACATCAACATATTCACCATGGCATAGATGAATAAATAGCTGAGGATATTTGTTTGGTAAACATATGAGGAACAAAATGTATGCATCTTTACCTTTGGCCTTGTCGATCTTTTGATGTTTGCGATGATTGACTGCTCATGGCCATGTTACTAGTCCAACTTTTTCTGATGCAAGCATGTGTAGATGAACATCAGAATGACTAAATAAGCATATGCATTGTATATTGTCCATAACTATTCTAAATGTCACATACAGGGTCGAAGGAGATGGAATACGAAATAGGGTGTCAAGGGATACTCAGGAAACATGAGGACCCGACGTTCAAATTGTATGCCTCATATCTTTTGACT
>ML783534.1:213585-226985 GCA_009831015.1 Picea engelmannii | reverse complement strand
TGTATATCGCGGAACCTCTGAATCTAGAGGTGCAATCTTGAACCCGCCAGCCCAGGAACCCGCGGTCGAAAAAGTGGGTAAGTATGGAATGAGGTAGAAGCATGACCATAAATGTGAACCCGTGAGTCCACCAACCCGTACACCTAGGAATTTTTGGAAAGACTACTAAGCAAAGCAATAAGAAAGCAAAAGTAGATGAGAAAAGTTAAGTATAGAAGAGGGGAAAAAAAGGGATAATAGAAAGTGAAAAAATTAGAAATGGGGAGGGCAATGTTTGGAAGCAGGAAGTCTCAACAAAGGCCTATTGTTGCCAAATCATCATTTTCTAGTCCAATATTATATGCCCCCACCCTTTTTGTATGTTTGATTTACTAGCACAGTTGGTATACCTTTTCGAAGATTGTACCACATACCCCTCTGCTATGGCATATAAGAATTCATCTTCATGTCCAACCAATCTGTTTCTTTCAATGTAGAAACATTGAACATACAGTGGACATGAAGGCAAGTTAGTATGCAAAAAAACATGTAAAAGAAAGAAATACAGTTCTATTTATTTCAATGTAGCAGCAAAGAGAATACAATTCACATGATAATAAGTTACTATGTAGAAAGATACGTAGTATATACATACAACAAAAAAGGTTCAAAGCAGTAGAACAAGTAGAACAAATACATAGACAATAAATGACATACTAAAAACTGGGACATGAAATAAGAGTACAGGTATGCACCTCTGCAATTCCTCCTCTACATTCGCGCCAAGGAGTCCATCGTCCTCTCCAGCCACTCTATTTGTTTAAATGTAGCAATGCAGGAAAAATACAATGGACATGAAGGAAGTTAGTATGCAGGAAGACATCGTCTTATTTCATTATTCAATAGAAGATATTGTTCATTGGATTTCTGTTTTATTCTTCATATCTCTATGTTTATTGTATTCAATCTATTAATCAGTTCGTTTCGCTCCTAAATCCAGATCGCATACTCTGAATAAATTCACAAGAAACAAAGAAATACTACCATGCATATAGAACCAACCAATTTGATACTATTGTGTTTATTGTTCACCCAATAAACACAATAGTATATTCCTTCTAGTAATCACATGAATACTAACAATGATCCTTATCTATTTTTCCATCAACAATGATCCAAATAAGGTAATATCATGATTTAGTTAACATGAAATGTTGTACAAGATTTATGGAGTGTGTAGTTTGGGAAAAATTTGATATTGCACGCAACGACTGGTGGAATGCTATGAGATTACACAATAGTTGTAGGAGGTAGGTTTGGGTAGAATAGGGTGCTCAAAATTCAATGAAAAGTGTTGTAGTTACCCCACACTGACACTGGCAAAACTCTTAGTAGGTGTAGGAATGGGAGATAACACATGTTTAGGTAACTATGATTAAATATTAAAAGGTGTGAACATTCCAAGGACATGTGATGTCTTAAAATTTCTTTACTCTGGTAAAAAAAAAACAAAAAACAACTAATTTGTCAATGTCCCAAGGACTTAAGAATGTCTTAATGACTATTTTACTAGTATCCCAAGGACTAAAATTATCAAAACCATTATTTTGCTAGCATTCTATCCCAAAGATTTAAAGTTGTTTTAACCACTATTTAGCTAGCATCCCATCCCAATAACTTAAAGTTGTTTTAACCACTATTTAGCTAACATCCCACGGGCATAGAGTTGTCCTGAAATTTCTTTATTATGATCACTAATAATTATTTTGTGTGCACTCCAAGAATTTAAAATTTCCTTAACATTTCTTTATGTATATCAATAACCATTATATTTTTAGCATTCCAAGGACACTGAGAGTTGCCCTCACATTTCTTTATGTTATTCACTAAACATTATTTTACTAACATCCAAAGACGCCTTAACGTTGTCATAGCATTTCTTTATGTTTTGCTAACACCTCAACCCCCTAATGTTGTCCAAACAATTTTTAGCACCCCAAAGATTTAAGAGAGATGTCTTTCGCATTTCTTTATCTTTGTGTCACATTTATTAACGACCATTTTACATAATAATAAAAAATATAAAGAAATATTATTTATGGCGTGCTCAAAGGTAAGGTAGTGGTTTGGTTTGTTACCATCTCAATGTAAATGTTTTAACATCCCAAGGTAATTGTTTTAACATTTCTTTATGTTGCGCTTAACGACAACTATTTTGCGTTATGAGTATAAAAAAATATTATGCCCTTGACCCAATAACATTTGTTTTGGCTTTGACGCCCAATAAGTTGTTTTGTCTTTTTCTATGTTGCGGTCGATTAACCTGCGTTGGCATCGCAACTTGCAAGGATTTAAACATTTAAAAATAGTTAAACATTTTTTAATGTCATGCTCAATGACGAATGTGCGTTCCATTTCTTCCCACCGATGTCTTAACATTTCTTTATGCCACCGTCAATGTTAATTAATTTGCATACACCGATGACCATGCACTCAAACAACAAAAAGGTGTAATGAGTGGGAACGAAAATTAAAATTTTGTTCCAATTATGTAATGAGTGGGAACGAATACGACACGATAATCGTTAATGTAAAAAAGCATTTGCATATATCATGAGCTTATTTTGGATAATAATTTCTTCGGGTGACTAAAGCAGAATTTCATTTGCAATACTAAATTTTTCCTTGGGAATATTTTCATCTCCTTATAGTCAATAGTTTTTATTTGGAATCTAACCAAATTTCTTAACTTAAAATTTTCTGAAATATTCAACATTTATTTTAATTATCAAAGAGGAGGGAGGGTGATGAGTTTGCCAATATACAATTTGTTAATGAAGTATTGATGGAGGAGATTCAAAGAAATATGAAAAGATTAGCTAAAAAAAGTGGGGAAAGGATTATGAATTAAAGTAGGAATTGAAAAAGAAAGATGAAGAAATAAAAAGTTGCATAAACATAATTAAGACATTCTTAATGATGTTAAGACTATGAAAAAGTATCTACAAGAATTTGAATAATGAATAATAAAGAATGCTTTTATTATACATGTGGGTCATTTATTAGACTAACCCCATTATATATATATATATATATATATATATATATATATATATATATATAGCTTGATATATGCTCCCTTCGGGTCCTATCACACATCCACATTTTTGTCATGCATCCCTAATGCAAATGATTCATATCACGCCCCTTAATTCATGAACTGGTGAAATAGGTGAGGTGAGTTTAAATTGATGGGCATAGCTAGCGCAACCCAACATTGGTCTTGGGAATATGGTCAATAGACTCAAATTGCTAAAAAAAGAAGATAGTTGTTGCTTAAGAAGATCACTATAACCATGTATTGCAAGGAGTTGTAGTGACCATCATGTAGAGATTCCTTGGAAGAAAGACAAAAATAATTGAAATCACATATGGAAGCACAATAAGATGGCAATCTAGGCCAATCTTTATAGTCATCTTGGAAGAGAGGTCATAATCATTCATGTTAGAGTAGTGTTCTTTCATTTTCCAAAATTATAAGTGAGATCATTGTTTATTATGATTAGAACCTCCAATCAAAGGTATTGGATCTTGTCAAAGAGGGTTCTTACACAGTATTCAAGAGAAATATCCCATAATAAGCTACTCATTTTTTAGATTCATGTTTCTTTAAGTGTAACCTCTTAATGTGCTTAGATGCTAATCAGATTCCCACAAGATGCAACACCTCACAACCCTTCATGTGATTCTACAATTGAGCAATTGAAGGTATATTTAACCAATATTTAGTGTTTCCAACATTTGAAACCTCCAATTATCAGTGTTGAGAAACTCTTATTCTGATTACACCTTTGTATCATTTTTCAGCTAGATAGGGAACAACGTTCAAAATAGGGATATGCAGTGGGGCCATATGAGGTTAAAAGTAGTGGAAGAGATCTAGGTGGATATCGGTGGTCACCCACCTTTTCCAACTGGCTCAAAACAACTTTCTGGCAATTTTGGTAATTTACTGTTTTTAGCAGTTTTTCGGGTCTTGAACTTCCAGAGTCGTTTTGAGGCCCTAAACAACGTTGTTTTTGGGTATGTAGCAATCAAAAACATTCTTCATGAAATTTTCATCAAAACTTGTAGTCAGATAGATCTTTCCAACGGGATATCGTACGCCTAAAACGAAGATCGTATGCAAAAGTTATGACCTCGAGAAGTTGATGTACTAACTTACCCAAACAGGGCCCACATGACTTTTAGCGCTTCATCTCCTAGGGTTAGGTTTTTTAATGTCTAGAGTTTTTGACACTCCTGTTTATTGTAAAAAGGCCTTCAGGGCCTCGTTGTAATCATGTTCTTGCAAATGAGCGCAACTGTCACAACTCTTCTCAGAGATAAGCCGCCACCATTCCAGCAAGCTTGTTTTCTGTTGCATTTTACAGTTTCATCTTGTTTCCTTATTGAATAGAAAACCAGTTTGTTGTATCTCTGTTATTATGTGTTAAGCATTTGTTAATAATTTGTAGTCAGTTTTTCTCATAAAATATGGATCAATGGTATCAGAGCGGTCTGCTCCTTGTCGTCTTAATGCATGTCCCGAACGAGGTCAGAGTACAAAGAATTGGGTCTTGAGCTTGTTTCTCTTGAGGACCAAAGCTCTCGCATGCCCAAGTGACCTCTCATGGCAGGAGAAAATAAAGATGACTGGACAAGAGATCCTTTGAAAATGTTGCTTGAGGAATCCATCATGCAACAGAGGAACGAGATGATGGATAGTTTCGCGCAAATCCTTCGGCGGATACCAACAAGTGACACATCTTCTTCGAGCAGAGGCGCCACCCCCTTCAAGGTACAAATAAACTTTGATATTCCTTTATTTGAAGGTCAGATAGACACAGATGGTGTAGACAAGTGGTTGAATATACTTGAAGGGTATTTTTCTGTCCATAACTTTTCAAATAGAGAAAATATTACTTTTGCACTCCTTAAAGTTGTTCCCCATGTCAAAGATTGGTGGGAAACTTTCTGTGAGCAAAAGGAAATAGAGGACCCTTGTTATTTACAATCACCACCACCTGGGAATCCTTTAGGGATGCTATTAAAGAACAATACTACCCTGTTGGAAGTTATGACGACTTGTATACCAAATGGACCACACTGTGATAAGAAAGAGACCAAGCAGTGCTAGATTTCACAAATATCTTCCATACCTTGCGCACAAAGCCAGGTATCAAAGATTTAGAGTGACATATGGTGCTCAAGTATCATGGTGCTCTGCATAGATACATCTAGATCAAAATGGAATTTCTGGACATCTCGTCCTTGGGTGAGACCTACTGATATGTCATCAAAATCGAGCAGAAGCTCAAACAAAAGACGTGGCAATTTGGGCCTGGAAACCCCGCACAACAAAAGCTAGGAAAGGGAGGCCCCAACTCACATAACAAAGGACTGAGAAAATATGGACAGTATCCAGACAACCAGTCCAAGCCGTAAGAAAATAAGGACACAGAAAAGACAAAGAAAGATACCGAGAATTGGTGCAACTTCTATAAGAGCCCTTGTCATAACACTACTGACTACCGCTTGTATATCGAACTCACAAATTGTATATCCATCTATATCTTGACATCATGAGTCCGCCCGAGCACTTTTGTTTCCTTAGCCAATTTTATGCTTGAGAGTTTCAGGGAACGCGTTATCAAACTCTCATTCCCCATGTTTCGAGTATACATCTTCCATCTGAAACTTGGGTGATCTACAGTTCCAGTGCGGACTCCAAGGTTAAAAAGAGTACCAAATCATATTTAATTCTTTTCCATGCCCACCACGTTCACCCCTTCCCAATAGACATTAATTATGATTTTACTAGTGACAGTTCACAGATGTTCAAAAATATTGGCATTAATAAGCGGAAAGCTCAAGGTAATCTCCCATGAAAATGCATTTATGGGAAAATATTATGGAATATGATTAGTTTCTTCTGTCAATCTCTAATTCGCAAAAAAATGATGGTTGTTTTGGTTTTTTTAAGACGTCATCGTAGCAATAATTCGATATTGTACTGGCCCGTTGTCATCTACAAAGGTGTTCACATGATGTCGCTCTTTAATATTGTGCACATAATTTTAGAACCTTACAGGTTTGCATATCTAAGGCTCTTCTTTCATATGGAAAGGTTGCTCCACCATTCCAATTTGAACATAGTTTGCATTTTGGGCCACATAGAACAACAATAAAATAAAATAATATGGAATTTGTTTAAGTAAATATCAACAAATTATCTTCTGACTTGAACTTGCTTTTGTCAAAATCCATGTATATTACACAGTGGTCAATGTTTTCCCCACTTTTCAATAGTTTCTCGATTTCCCTGCCATATTCGCACGCTTTCCCAATGCAAATTGATGACGCTTTTATTAGCTTTGAAAAGATTGGCATTAAAAGGTGAAAAGGTCGAGGGCATCTACCATTAAAACACATTGAACCAATATTTACTGGAGATTGTATTATAATGTTGCAGCATCCATTTTAAATACAATAAGGAGCAAAGGAAGGTTTTCATCACCTTATGACTGCAACTTGACACCATGTCTGTGGAGATACCCTAAATATTTTCGGGCATGGGGACCAACGTTTTCAGTGGTCCATAGCTTATGATTACTGCTCATCCATTTCTTCCCAGATGAAAGTTATCTCGAATCTAAAATTGCAACGACACATTGTATCCCCGTGTTTTTTTTTTTATATAACTTTAAGTACTTGGTCACGTGTTGCAGCGAGAACTATATTCTAAACCATCGGATTGTCCAGATGGGTGACCATTTCCAAATCTCCCTATCGCCTAAAGTATTTCGAAATATGTTAACACTTCCTGACCCAACGCCTACTTTCAAGGGCGATAATTGAAAGCAATTCTTAAATAAACATGGCAATGAACTAGACCTCTTGCCGAAGTTATTACATGACCCAACGCCCGCACCCCGGAACATGGCCATATTACAGGTCAATGCATGTAAAAACCTTTTTCGGCAGGGGAAGATTGCATTCCTTTTCATGAGGACAACGAGACAAGCAAGTGCAACCGACATTTCTCAGATGCTTCTGTATATTTTATATTTTACGGTCAAGTAAGAAACCATCTTCCATTTCCCCAAGCTGATTTCCATTCAAAACACTTCCAGGTTATTGCAATACAGGAGGTAGAGGAAATTCTTTATGCCACCTTATTTAATTTTTGTCGTGCCGAATTGCTATCCATTTCCTGGACTATCTATGTGTAGGAAGTTGATCTTTGAATTTGACCCATTAACATTTTCGCTCCAGAAATTATGGAGATACGACGCTTGCCAACTATTTTACAAGGTCTTCAATTATTTTGTTTCATTTTTTAAAGCGTTGATATTTGGAAGGTATTTCTCCCGGTTCTCTGGCCAACCGACAATCTTCCTGTATAGGAGGGACACAATAGAAGAAATGGATAACTATAATGTTATAAGGATTTTCGGGGCTAAACAAAATCATTGCTTCCTTCCATGTCACATATCTGCCACAATGTTTCTTGCTAGAATAACAGGGGAGTACATCTACTGGTTGTTTTTTTTTCTTACAAAAAGGAAAGGACAATTCATGTCTATGCCTTGGAAAGTCTGGGATTTCATGGTTAGGAACCACTTCAACAGTTCTTTCACTTACACTATCTTGAATGGACTTTGAAACATTATCAATGATTCGCACAAGCAGAACTGAAAAGACCCGGGTGAAAAAAGTGACCAATCCTCGAATCCCCGACTGCCACAGCTAAGACCATAGCATTCGTGGCAGTACTCCAATGGCTTACCCAAATAACAAAGTCACACACAGTTCTTCAGGCGGAGGAGGAGATAAGAACCCTCCCTCTGGAAAAATTGAAAGTTGTCAAAAGATTCCCGTGGGCAAAAAATGGAAAACAATAATCCAAGAACATAAGCGATCGAGGGGAGAAATTGATATCTATGATCTCTTCCTCGAAGATATGGAACTAGAAATTGACATTGAAAAATTATTCCCTGACGACAATCACTTAGACAACACTGCTCCTCACAATCCTGGGATAGACATACTTGGCATAGATACTTTGGATGAAGAAGAGTCTTTTGCATTTCAAAGCGTTTTTTTTGACAGGGAATAAAAAAAATTGATTTTTGAGAACAAAGATGTAAAGAATAAGAAAGGCACATCTCGTTCAGATTTCAACCTATGCAACATGTGCCCTTCCTAGATATCCAAGATGCACCGAGCAACTGGAGATGTTGTAGACAACTCTATTAGAGGCCTTGAAATGAAGAACCTCATGTTAAAGACATGAATCAAATAATTGGAGGCAACTCTAATGCCTCTTCCACTGTTTTCTACTCCTTTGGCAATGTCGGGTCCACCACACTTGCGCCAAAGTTAAAAGGATCAGTAAGCCTTCTCACATCGGCCCAAGACTATGTGGAAAAGAATATAAACAAAAGAATGGAATTACTAACAAAAGCTTGAGAGATGTCAAATAATATGGTCTCTTTTGGAACAAGAGCACATGCTTTTCATGAATATCTGCAAGCAGATCTCAAGAAAGAGGAAGGTTTTTATCTCGATGCAGTTTTACCATTTGGTTTTGAAGTTACTGGTATGACGGAATCCAGAAGAAGACAAGAGCATCTCCCTTCCCTGGATCGAATAGACCAGCTAAACACATGCTAGAAAGAAAAGGTAAAGAACCTGATTGGTATTGTTCAAGAATGTAGCCAAACCATATCTAAAAGAGACAAACTATTCAAGAAGCTAACTGAGATAGATCTAGCTAGCAGCACCAATGAAGTCCAGGACCCAAAATTGATATTAAATTCGTTGTTTTTAACCAAACAATCATTTAATGATCAATTTCATATCTATAAAAGACTGTCATTTGAAAATTTCTATGGCATTCTTGAATATGGTGAAGATGACGTGAAAACTTGGATAGTTGGTTATGCAATTAGAAACAAAAATATTCAAGAAGCATTTCACAACTTGTCTATTGATATAAGGGACTTGGAAAGTGAACTCTTCAATATAAAAATCTGGCATGAAATGAATGTGGCGCCCATGAGGAGCTACATTGAAGAATAGTTGAAAAAAGTTGTCGACCGGATTACCAATGAAGGTCAAAGCTGAGGAAATCCATAAAAGGACATCAGCGAAAAAATGACAAGCCATGGCACACCATCATAGTAAGTTGATACTGATTACATTCTTGTGTCTTCATCCACTTATTCTAACAAAGCTTTAATCCATATCTGACAATTTTCTCTTTCTTCTTGCAAGGTTTTGTTGTTTTCCATCGTCGACTTTGTTCTTTCTGCAAACTTTATTCTTGTACATCTTTGCTTCGTAGTCGGCGGAAGTCACAATCGGAGTCATTCTGGCAAACGGATTTTTATTTCACAGAATATGTATTGAACTATAGGTTTTTTTTACAAATTCGAAGACAATGTTTTTTTGGGAAATATTCTCAAATGTATTTTGTGACCTAGTTTATCTAAATATAAATATTTGGGGTTGTTATATGTTGATAATAAATGTTTGGTGTTGTTATTTGGAATTTGTATTTCTTCCTAAAATTAACTCATTTCGTTGTACATGTTCTTGTTCTATATTGTGCATGTATTGCAACTTCCTATATTTCAAAATATTCTTCGATATACAAAATGTAGAGTCATGTATTTTTTTCTTTGTTCGTTGTAGGTTTGAGCAAAAAAAATCCAAGCCCAAAACACCATTCAAATTAGAACATGATTTAAATTTGGACCACAAATAATCTAGTAAGATACATTAATATGGATATATTTTAAATAAACATAAACAAAATCCCTTTAAACTTGACCTTGACTCTCTCGGGATCCTGGATTGTCTGCGGGTTGATTGGTTAGCGGACTGTCAAATCCTTGTTTCCATCTATATCTTCACATCAGGAACCCGACCGACGACCATCCCTTTCAACACTTGGCCAAATATCTCACCGTGGCGTCCCAACTTAGTACTATCGCATTCTTATCCTGTGTGTTCCATTATATACATCTTGCACCCAACACTTCCGCCATATACATTTTGCAAACAACAATTCTATGATAAAAGATAGTATAGAAGACATAAAAGAAGGGTTAATATATTGACATATGTGATATATATTCCATTTTCTTGCAAGATCTTTTTTGCATGTTTCTGGAGAAATTATATTTTCTTTGATATACAAAATGTAAAGTCATGAATTATTTTTCTTTGTTCCGTGTAGGTTTGAGCAAAGAAAATCCAGCCCAAAACACCATTCAAATTCGAACATGGTTTGCATTTGGACCAAAAATAATCTAGTAAGATACACTAATATGGATACATTTTAAATAAACATAAACAAAATCCTTTTAAACTTGAACCTGACTTTCTCAGGCTCCTAGTTTTAAATAAACATAAACAAAATCCCTTTAAACTTGAACCTGATTTTCTCGGACTCTTGGATTGTCTAGGGGTTGATCGGGTAGCAGACTATCAAATCCTCATTTCCATTTATATCTTCACATCAGGAACCCGACCGATGACCCTCCCTTTCAACACTTGGCCAAATATCTCATCACGTTGTCCCAACTTAGCGCTATCACATTCTTATACCGCATGTTCCGTTATATATATTTTGCACCCAACACTTCCGTCGTATACATTTTGCACCCAAAACTTCCATCATTTACAGTTCGACGCACTATTATACATCTTGCACTCAAAACTTGTGTCATCTACAGTTCCATTGTATACATCTTGCACCAAAAACATCTGTGGTCTACAATTCCTCCACATATTGGAACATGGTCTACATTTGGGACACAAATTATCTATTACAATACATCAATATAAATACAATTTAAATTAATGGTCCTATATCGTCACATCATGAGCCCGACCGACCGCAGTTCCTTTCAACACTTAGCCAATTATCTCTCTATGGGGTCGCGCCTTAGCGCTAACGAAATTTTATGCCCCATGTTCTGTGATATACATGTTGCATATAACATTTCTGTGATATACATTTTGCAACAAACACTTCCGTCATTCAAAGTGGATGTTAGCGGTCATAATATAAAAAAATATTATGCCTTTGACCCAATAACAGTTGTTTTGGCTTTGATGCCCAATAAGTTGTTTTTTCTTTTTCTATGTTGCATTCAATTAACCTGCGTTGGCATCGCAACTTGCAAGGACTTAAACATTTAAAGATAGTTAAACATTTTTTTTTTTTTTTAACGAGAACGGTTATGTTGCATTGATCGGCTTTCAGGCGAACCTGAATCAGAAAATTACATATCTAAAGAAGGTTGGTGACCTCTAACAGTGCTACCAACCTTCTTATGAAGGTCTTGGGAAACCCATCCCATTTTCTTCTCGAACTAATTCGAGAAAATGACAAAATTTGCATACATGGATAAATTCTCACAAATTGTGAGCATAATAGAAGACAAAAGCAAAGCATTAAACAAGGGGGGATGCAAATTTCCCCTTGATGTAGGGGTCCAGTTTTTTCTGAGATCCTAAAGAAATGTTGGAGGCCGCCTCCTTTTCTCTTCGCGCTTTATTGGTCTTTCGCCCTCTGGTGAGGGGTGGAGACGGAACTGAATTGTCTTCCGGTTTGGAAGTTTCCACAGAGACTGAAACGTCCAGGTCTGCATTGGCAGAAGGTTCCGGAACTGAAGCCTTTGCTGCCATTGTGGTGGAATCCGGAGGGCTTTCGTCTGCTGGGGGGTCTTACTTAACTGTTGTTGCTTCTGGATCCGGGGCTTCATCCTCCTCCAGCGCATCAAAGATGTTTTTAGTCTCTAGAGTTGCCTCTGCCGTATGGGTGGCCTTTGGGGCCTGGGCTAACGGATCCTTTCGCCTTGGCTGCCTTCGTCGGTTAGTTACTGGCTGAAAATCGTCTTCTTTGACTGATCCCGACTCCTCAGAGATTTTGGGGCAGCTTTTTGCGAAGTGACCGTATGCATGGCACCGGAGGCACTTAAAGGGAATCTGCTCGTAGTCTAGCTCTTGGATGTGGCACCATTCCCCCAGGGAGAGCTTAATGGCGTCCGGAAGTCCTTTTTCGAGATTTACCTCAACACAAATACGTGCGCAAGTGAATTGTTCTCCCTTCGGCTCCGCCCTGTCCAGGAAACGCCCTAGCTTATTTCCTATGTTCTCCAGAGAGCTTGTCCCCCAGAGATGTAATGGGAGATGAGGCAGCCTAACCCAAACAGGGGCTGCTGTGATCTCGGCTTCGGGGTTAAAATCTAGGGTCCAGGGAGCTAAGAACAACCCCTTCGTCCCCATGAAATAGGGACCAGATCTGAAAACTAAATCACGGTCCGCTTTCCTCGTGAAGCTAAAGGCAAAAAAACCCCTGCCTACTGCATATAGAGTGACGTTGCCCTGTATCAGCATCTTCCAGCGATCTTCCATCCATGCCTCCACTGTTTTGGGGCTTGGCCATAACCCCGTAAACTTTCCAATGAGGGCATTTTCTGCTAGAAGGAGGGCAAGCTTGCAAGGATCCTCTGGATCTAGCTCCAGAGAGGGGATCTCCTCCAGCGTCTTAACAAACTTAGACTTGAGATAAGGCTTGGTTTTAGGTCCTGCTGAACGGACTAGCGATTTGAAAGCTTCCAAAGAGTCTTTTGCCATCTCGGCGATCGGAACTGGGGCTATCGTTGAAGGCGGCGGCCACCAGCAAGCGTATTCAGAGGTCGCGCCCTTGCATTCAACCCAGACGCATGCCCACTAATGCTTTAATCCGCGGCCCTGTAACTAGACGCTTCCCTGCAAACAAAACGCGTGCAATCGCTCTGGCTGAAACACCAGTCCGCTGCCGGACCAAACTGCCAAAACGCGTGCGTGAACGGGCGATTCGTTGGGGCTGCCGGATCCTGAGCTCGGCTGCTGTAGATCTCGTCGCTGCACTCGGAAACCAGAGCTAGGCGGCTAGGTTTGGGCCCTAGCCGCGGTAACTCTTCTCGCCTCATCTTCTTTCACACTTCCCAAGCAAAAAATATTATTAATTTTAATCTAATAATATTATCTTGATTCGGAAGCAGTACATACAGCATGCTACCCTTGTTTACAATGTATTTTTTTAACAATTTTTTTTTTTTAACTTGTGACACTTTAGAATAACATATATTACTATAAAATGATAGTTAAACATTTTTTAATGTCACTCAAACAACAAAAAGGTGTTGATTCATTTTGTGAAAAAGATTCCGTGAGTCCGAACACGTATGTGTGACAAAGAGCGGTTGTAACAATTCTGACAACTATGACCATTCCAATTGCCTTAACATTTCTTTATGTTCCTCAATCACAACATCCCAAGGACTTACATTTCTTTATGTTTTCAATGACCACTCATC
>ML783534.1:186920-197599 GCA_009831015.1 Picea engelmannii | reverse complement strand
TATATGCTCCCTTCAGGTCCTACCACACATCCACATTTTTGTCATGCATCCCTAATGCAAATGATTCATATCACGCCCCTTAATTCATGAATTAGTGAAATAGGTGAGGTGATTTTAAATTGATGGGCATAGCTAGCGCAACCCAACATTGGTCTTGGGAATATGGTCAATAGACTCAAATTGCAAAAAAGAAGAAGATAGTCATTGCTTAAGAAGATCACTATAACCATGTATTGCAAGGAGTTGTAGTGACCATCATGTAGAGATTCCTTGGAAGAAAGAAAAAAATAATTGAAATCACATATGGAAGCACAATAAGATGGCAATCTAGGCCAATCTTTATAGTCATCTTGGAAGAGAGGTCATAATCATTCATGTTAGACTAGTGTTCTTTCATTTTCCAGAATTATAAGTGAGATCATTGTTTATTATGATTAGAATCTCCAATCAAAGGTATTGGATCTTGTCAAAGAGGGTTCTTACACAGTATTCAAGAGAAATATCCCACAATAAGCTACTCATTTTTTAGATTCATGTTTCTTTAAGTGTAACCTCTCAATGTGCTTAGATGCTAATCAGATTCCCACAAGATGCAACACCTCACAACCCTTCATGTGATTCTACAATTGAGCCATTGAAGGTATATTTAACCAATATTTAGTGTTTCCAACATTTGAAACCTCCAATTATTAGTGTTGAGAAACTCTTATTCTGATTACACCTTTGTATCATTTTTCAGCTAGATAGGGAACAACGTTCAAAATAGGGATATGCAGTGGGGCCATATGAGGTTAAAAGTAGTGGAAGAGATCTAGGTGGATATCGGTGGCCACCCACCTTTTCCAACTGGCTCAAAACAAACTTTCTGGCAATTTTGGTAATTTACTATTTTTAGCAGTTTTTCGGGTCCTGAACTTCCAGAGCCGTTTTGAGGCCCTAAACGACATTTTTTTTGGGTATGTAGCAATCAAAATTTTTCATCATGAAAATTTCATCAACAATTGTATTCCTCGGATAGATCTTTCCAACGGGCTATCGTACGCCTAAAACACAGATCGTATGCAAAAGTTACGACCCTGAGAAGTTGATGTACTAACTTACCCTAACAGGGCCCACATGACTTTTGGTGCTTCATCTCCTAGGGTTAGGTTTTTGGATGTCTAGGGTTTTTGAGACTCTTGTTTATTGTAAAAAGGCCTTCAAGTCCTTTTTGTAATCATCTTCTTGCGAATGAGCGCAGTCGTCACAACTCTTCTTAGAGATAAGCCGCCACCATTCCAACAAGTTTGTTTTCTGCTGCATTTTGCAGTTTCAGCTTATTTCCTTATTGAATAGAAAACCAGTTTTACTGTATCTATGTTATTCTGTGTTAAGCATCTGTTAATAATCTATAGTCATTTAGTTTTTCTCATAAAATCTGGAGTGGTATCAGAGCAGTCTTCTTCTTGTCGTCTTAATGCATGTCCCCAACGTAGTCAGAGTACAAAGAATTGGGTCTCGAGCTTGTTTCTCTTGAGGACCAAAGCTCTCGCATGCTCAAGTGACCTCTCATGGTAGGAGAAAATAAATATGACTGGATAGGAGATCCTTTGAAAATGTTTCTTGAGGAAGCCCTCACACAACAGAGGATCGAGATGATGGATAGTTTCACACAAATCCTTCGGCGACTACCAACAAGCGATGCGTCTTCTTCGAGAAGAGGCGTCGCCCCCTTGAAGGTACAAATAAACTTTGATATTCCTTTATTTGAAGGTCAGATAGACGCAAATGGTGTAGACAAGTGGTTGAATATACTTGTAGGGTATTTTTCTGTCCATAACTTTTCGAATAGAAAAAAGATTACTTTTGGTCTACTTAAAGTCGTTCCCCATGTCAAAGATTGGTGGGAAACTTTCTTTGAGGAAAAGGAAATAGAGGACCCTCGTTATTTATAGTCATGACCACTTGGGAATCCTCTAGGGATGCTATTAAGGAACAATACTACCCTATTGGAAGTTATGACGACTTGTATACCAAATGGACCACACTGCAGCAAGAAAGAGACCAAGCAATGCCAAAGTTCACAAATATCTTCCATACCTTGCGCAAAAAGATGGGTATCAAAGATTCAGAGCGACATATGGTGCTCAAGTATCATGGTGCTCTACATAGATACATCCATATCGAAATGGAATTTATGGACATCTCGTCCTTGGGCGCGACCTACTAATATGTTGTCAAAATTGAGCAGAAGCTCAAACAAAAGACGTGACAATTTGGGCCCGGAAACCCCACACAAAAAAATCCAGGAAAGGGAGGCCCCAACTCACAGAACAAAGGACAGAGCAAATATGGACAGTATTTGGACAACTAGTCCAAGCCACAAGAAAATAAGGACACCAAAAAGACAAAGAAAGATACCAGGAATTGGTGCGACTTCCATAAGAGCCCTTGGCATAACACTACTGACTACCGCTTAAAGAAGTCATTGGTGGCCGAAGTGAAATCCTTTGAATTAGATGCGGGTTCTGACTCTAAGTCAGAACCAGAAAGGGGAAGACATATCATTGATGCAGGATCCAGTGCCACCGTTGCTACCACCAAGCTCCATCTTGATGAACTAGATGAGCGAGAAGAAGGAGAGTGCCTCTTCCATTCACAAATGTGGGTAAAAGGAACCATGATGCACTTCATTGTTGATAGCGGTAGCCAGAAGAACCTCATCTTAGTAGAGGTTGTCAAGCGGCTGGCCCTGCTGACAATGCCACACCCACAACCCTACACCATTGAATGGCTCCACCAAGGAAGCGATCTTTGCGTCAGCCAATAGTGTTGACTGTCATACGACATCAATCCCTTCAAAGACGAGGTATTGTGTAATGTTTCTCCTCTCGAAGTTTGTGATGTTATTTTGGGCCAACCTTATTTATGGAAACGTCATGTTGTATATGATTCTAGGCCTCATAGTGTTATTATTACTTTGAATAGGAAATTGTACAGGATACTCGAGGCAGTCCCACCTAGTTCTATTTCCTTGATCTTTGCCAAGCAATGCAGGGAGGTCATCTCTTAGATGGGGAAGTTTGACTTCTTCGTGATTTTCTCTTGGAATGAGCGAAATATCACAACCACATCTAGGGTCTCTGCGACCGACCTCTCCACAGAACAAAAGCAAGTAGATAAGGTCGTCGAAGAATACTCAGATATCTTCTCCTCACCTACCGAGGTACCTTTGCATTGTCAGGTCAAGCACCCCATCGATTTGACCCCTGGCGCACAACTTCCCAATGGGAAAGTTTATTGCCGCTCTATGTTAGAGAATGAGGAGACCAAGCGATAGATCTAAGAACTGCTCCACAAGGGGTAGATTCGTCCCATCTCATCACCTTGCGGGAGCCCAATCAAGCTGGTATAGAATAAAGATGGAACCTAGTGACTCTGCATTGATTATCGGGCCCTAAATAAAACCACAGTCAGAAACCGGTACCCAATTCCCTGAATCGACAACCTCCTTGATCAACTCATAGGGGCCAAATACTTTAGTAAGATTGATCTGAAGTCTGTCTACCACCAGGTCCCGATAGAATAGACATATGTATGGAAGACTGCCTTGAAGTCAAAGGAAGGCCTTTTTGAATGGTTGGTCATGCCCTTTGGTTTGACAAATGCTCCAGCCATTTTCATGAGGATGATGGACGATATCCTGCGACCATTCACCAATACTTTTGTAGTGGTGTATCTGGATGACATTCTCATTTACAACAAGTCTTGGGCAGAACAATTTTACCATATTCAACAAGTTCTGCACACCCTACGGCAGCACAAGCTATACACCAGCTTGGAAAAATGCTCCTTCGGCATGGACAGGGTCCATTACTTGGGATACATTGTTGATCAACATGGAGTACATGTGGATCCAGCCAAGATCCAAGTCATCCGTGACTGGCCAAACCCAACCACACTCACTGAGCTTCGGAGCTTCTTGGGCCTTGCCAATTTCTACCGCAGGTTCATGTTGGGATTCTCCCATATTTCATGGGCCCTCAGCCAAATAACTAGAGGTGGTGGTAAGGAAAAATTTGCATGGGGCCAGTCCCAACAACAAGTATTTGACAATTTGAAGAAGCGTTTTTGCTCAACCCCAGTACTTTCATTACCAGACCTGCAACGACCCTTTGAGATCAAGACAAATTCTTCAGACTATGTTATGGGCATTGTTCTCACTCAGCACGACCACCCCGTGGCCTATCATAGTGAGACAGTATCAGATGTTTTCCATAAGTACCCTACTTACGACAAAGAAATGTACTCCATTGTGCAAGCCTGTCTCCAGTGGAGACATTACATTCTTGGGAAGGAGACAGTCATCCACATTGATCATAAGCCACTGCAGTTCACACAAACACAAGGAAAATTACATAATGACCTCCATCAAAAGTGGTCTACATACTTACAACAATTCCACCTCAACTTAAAGTATAAAATAGGAAGCACCAACTGCATCGCTGACTGCCTCAGTAGACTGCCAGTTGCGACACTCACCATGGTGCTAGACTCTTGCGACCATGAGACCTCTGGATGGCCCCAAATCTATGAGACAGACCCAGACTTTGCCACCACCTACCAAACGTTGGGTGCAAATGCAGTTGTCGATAATTTCCGTCTTCAGGATGGGTTGTTGTGTCGTCTAGGCCATATCTGCGTTCCATCAAGTGAAGAGTGAAGATGATCTGGGAAGCCCACTACAGTCAGGTGGCAGGACACTTCATCATCAAAAAGACAGTGGAAATGCTACACAAACATTTCTCTTGGCTGAAACTTCGACAGGAGGTCAACAAGTATATCAGGTCCTGCACTACCTACGCTATTGCCAAACTGACCATTAAGAAATAGGGCTTGTACACCCCTCCTCCTACCCCTAACAGTCCATGGGAATCCATCTCAATGGACTACATGTCGGGCCTCTCATCCACCAAGCGGGGAAATGACTGTGTTTTGGTGGTTTTTGATCGCTTTTTGAAGATGGTGATTCTGGTTGCCTACAAGAGAGCATCACAATAGAAGCCACTACCAAGCTATTCTTTGAACGAGTCTGGGTACATTTTGGAATCCCACAAACCATTGTCTCATATTGGGACAGTCGATTTCTAAACACATTCTGTTCAAGCCTCTTGTCACTGTTGGACACCAAGCTCACGAAATCCACGACCTTCCACCCTCAGACAGATCGCCAAACTGAGGTAGTAAATCGAATGATCGTGCATATCCTACACATGTATAATTCCAAGAACCCTCGCACATGGGATGAGAGTCTTCCCTATGTCCAACATAGCTACAACCAATCCTTGCATAGCTCAACTGACCACAACCCCTTTTAGGTGGGGTTGGGATTCCAGCCATTGGGTCCCATAGATGTTGCACTTCCCCTTGTGGTCACCTCGGCTGAATCATATCCTGATCCAACTAAAGGTGACAAAGCCACCTGGTTCATTAAGCAGATCTAGCACATCCGCCAACAGGTTCAAGATATCCTAAAGAAGTCCAATGACAAGTACAAGTAGCGCCATGATCAACATCGGGTGCCACATAAGTTTCAAGTGGGCGACAAAGTTTGGTTGCACTTGCAGAAAGAACACCTTACAGGACCCCATCAGAAGCTTTGCCCACTCCGTTATGGGTCATACACCATCACCAAGGATGTGGGGGATAATTCTTTTGAGGTCAACATTCCTCCTTTTCTTGACCTGCACCGAGTGTTCAACGTGGACCTCCTTCGGCCTTATTTCCCACCATTATTGGACACCTCAGACGTAGCAGAACAACTGACACCAATAGAGCTCAACCCTGACTGCATACAATAGGCATCCAACGATCATATTGTGGAAACATAGATCAAGGGCACTCGAAAACAAAGGATCCATATTTATCGAGTCGTCAAAGCAGGGTAGCTCCTGCACCAAGGCAAGTGGCTCACCCGGGGCCAAATTCAACAGAACTTTCCTCGTTTGATGGGGGAACTCAATGCAATGTAGACCATTGCTTCCTAAGGATGGAAGATTGATCCAGGTGGATATCGGTGACCACCCACCTTTTCCATTTGGCTCAAAATAACTTTCTGGAAATTTTGGTAATTTACTATTTTAGTAGTTTTTCGGGTCCTAAACTTCCGGAGCCGTTTTGAGGCCCTAAATGACGTTTTTTTGGGTATGTAGCAATCACTAAGTTTCATCATGAAATTTTCATCAACAGTTGTAGTCCTCGGATAGATATTTCCAACGAGATATCGTACGCCTAAAATGGAGATCGTATGCAAAAGTTACGACTCTAAGAAGTTGATGTACTGACTTACCCAAAAGGGGCCCACATAACTTTTGGCGCTTCATCTCCTAGGGTTAGGTTTTTGGATGTCTAGGGTTTTTGACACTCCTGTTTATTTTAAAAACACCTTCAGAGCCTCATTGTAATCATCTTCTTGCAAATGAGCACAACCGTCACATCTCTTCTCAGAGATAAGCCACCACCATTCCAACAAGCTTGTTTTCTGCTGCATTTTACAGTTTCAACTTATTTCCTTATGGAATAGAAAACCAATTTTATTGTATCTATGTTATTCTTTGGTAAGCATCTGTTAATAATCTGTAGTCATTTTGTTCTGCTCATAAAATATGGATCAGGAAGGTTGGGGTTTGTTGTGTTCAAAATTTTCCAAGACCATGGATGACACTATTTCCCTCTACTAGGTAAGTTTTTGGCAAAACTTAGGTTATCATGTGACTGAACTTTGCAAGTTAGAATTTGGCATTGCTTTGATTTTGTCACCTTAAACCTAATGCCATTTTCATGACCCTCAAATTAGATATTTTCACACAATATTTATGTCAATCAATTTTCTTTCTCATTATTATCTTTCTTCATTGAAATTAATGATTATGATGGGTTGTCTAATTAATTTATATTACAACTTTTCTCTCTTGAAATGTCATTGTCATAGCCCTTAGATTGTATATTTTCACATAATATTTATTTCAGTTAATGTGTTTTTCTCATTATTATCTTTCTTCATTGAATGATGAGTATAATGGGTGGTTTAATAGTTTTCCTCTTCCATAAGGTCAAAGATACCGATGGTTTTCCTCTTCTATAAGGACTATGATACAACTCTGATAACTACATGACCATTCCAATGACTTAACATTTATTTATGCGGGTCAATGAGAGCATCCCAAGGACTTAGATCCATCCTTACATTTCTTTATTTTGTTCAATGACCATCGATTCTTTATGTGGGTCAATGAGAGAATCCCAAAGACTTAGATTCATCCTTACATTTCTTTATGTTGTTCAATGACCATCGATCACCATCTTAACATTTCTTTATGTTGTTCAATGACCACTGATCATCATCTTAACATTTCTTTATGTTTTTCAATCACGAGTAACCACTCTCCATTAAAATTTCTTAGGTGGTCAATGAGATTTTTTTATGATGTTCACTGACCACTTACCACGATCGTTGATGACAACTCACGATAACAACTCTTTTGGTACCATCCCGAGGGATTAGAGCTATCCTAAACATTTCTTTATGTTAGCCAAAGTTGTCTTCACTTTTATTTACGTCATGCTCAATTTCCTACTAATGTTGTCCATAATTTATGATCAACCACCCACTTAAATAAAGTATTGATCATTCAATGAATGCAAATTGCTCCACATAATGCATATATTAACAACAAGTCTTGTCTCCATTGATTTGCATAATGAATAGAAAAATAAATATATTGTCTCAATTAACCGAAGAAATCATTCTATGAAATAGAGAGATTTCTCTAGGAACTAAAGGCACATGGGTTCCGAATCCCTAACGTGCAATATGTGTTGAAAGTGTGATATGTGGTTGGTCATGAAATGCCAAACACATCTCGTTTCTACTATTGGAGCTGGTTAAGATTCGTAAAATAATTAAACAATTAAACATTTTGTTCCAATAATAATAATAATAATAATAACAATAATCTATTTTTAAGGTCACAACCAAGACAAACACCAAATTGGTATATGAGACCCTCTTGTTTGTGGGACAAGGGACCCCTTCCACACAACAATTTGACTGCTAAAGTCTACAGAGGTATACATACCCTACCCCCCTTTGGATTTGAACCTGTGACCTCCAAGGAGGAAACACATGTTCTTAACCATTAGGCCCACTTAGGCTGTATAAATGTAGCATGAGTTAATCATTAATGTTAAAATTTTTTTGGCATACATCACGAGCTTCTTGGATAATAAATCTTGGTGTTGTCTAAACATTTGACTTTTTGAACTTTTTCATTGGAATTCGACGAAACAAATATTGGTGAAATCACCATTTTTTGTTATTTAAATTCCATTTTTGAATACATAAATGGATTCAACACCTTGAAAAACCCTTAGGGCACTTGAAGCATACACACTCAATCACTCAAATTTGGAGTTCCAACAATTTTTGGCCATATTTTAATAAAAATCGATCGAAAAATATGCCCATAAAAACTCCAAAAAATCAAACATTTAGACTACACGATAAATCTCTCTTGGTAAACAAAACAAGTGGTACAACTATCACTCACATTATTGTTGTGGTTCTGTTTTCGAAGGATCGGTAAGAGTAAAGAAAGCACCAAATTCCTAGTAGATCTAGTAGGCACATCGTAGTTATTACACTTATGATACCAACCAAAGGAGGAGGGAAAAAATATTGAAGTTGACTTCTCATTTCAAATATTTCCCACACTTCTTGTTTTCCATGGAACTTAATGTTAACAAATGTACCTTTCCTATCCCTTCTTCAACACATACTGGGTATAATTTACAAATCATCTGATCCGGATTTAGGGGAAGAACTAACTGATTAACAGACTAAATACAATAAACATAGAGATATGAAGAATAACACAAATATCCAGTGAAAAATATCTTCTATTAAATAATGGAATATGTTGAAACTATAAAACTGCAGAACTGAAACACTTGCTCGAATGGTGGTAGCTATCTCTGAGAAGAGATGTGGTTGCTACGCACATTCGTCTGAGTAGAATGGATTACAATGAGGCTCCAGAGGCCTTTTTGATATTACTCATGAATGCTAAAAACATAGACATTCAAAAACCTAACCCTAGAAGGTGAAACGCCAAAAGTCATGTGGCCCCTATGGGTAAGTTAGTGTAATTTGGTACCTCAACTTCCCAGGGTCATAAAGTTTGCATACAACCTCCATTTTAGGCATGTGATAGCCCGTTGGAAAGGTATTTCAAATAACTACACATTCCACCATCAAACTCTGACTCCGTCTATAGTTTGACTATTGAGATCCAAAACAACAACGTTTAGGGCCCCAAAATGACCCTGGAAGCACAACAAGATGTACTGACACTTGCGAAAAGATCTTTAGGAATCATTATAACTAATTTGGAATCATTGTAGCTAATTTGGTAACAACACAAATGATCATGGGAAAATTTATGGATGAGCTAGAAATTTAGTTAATATTGTCATGCTCCAAGAAAGATATGGAAGACAACATGTGGACATATAAAGGAGTAGGGATTTTGATTCACTAAGAGAGAAGAGTCGAGTATTGTAAAAGTGTGTGAGTTCAAATAGAGAAGGGATATTTATGTATGAATTAGAAAAAGATATTTTAGTGCCTGGCACATCTCTTGTTATGTTTTACTAATGGACTTAATGAATGAAATATGAATTCCTTTCTCTCTGCATTTCTTGTGTTATGGTTTGGTTTTATATTTTTTTACTTTCTTCTATATGGTAATATAGAAATAAGTTATGAATGAATGAATGGTTATACTCCTTGTATCTTTCATGTTTTCATAATTCCTTAGTACCCGTCACAAGACTTATGGTTTCTATAATTCTCATGGCATCTTGGGTGATACCTTCTCCAATTCTTAGGGAGTGAATATATCGGTGCCTATGGGGTTTTGTTGGTCACTTCTATCGAACCCCAAGTCTATAACCCTGCGGTGAACTAGAAAATCCAACATTGTCTATTCTACTTCTACACTCATGGATCGCATGGATATTCAAGAGTTAAAAAGGGTGTTTTAGAATCACGAGGAACAAATACAGTGCAACAGAACCTCCCTCTTTTCAATCACTGCTAAAGTTCATGATAATGAGCATCAAATGGTATCCCAATTTTCTCTGATAATGGGTACTTTAGTTCATAAAAAATAGTAGATAGCTTCTTTAGAAGTGAATGTAGCATGATGAGAAACATGGTCATAAATCTAAGCAAGAACTAAAGTCAGGGACATCAAACCAAAGAATATCAGTTAGCTCATCCCATGGGAATTTGAAAAAAAAGGATACTACACATCAGTTGGTTGAAAATATGGAGATCAAACTATAAGGCTTGGTTCATTTGAATCTTGGCTTGGATGAGGCTGTTAGTCATCATGTCTTTCATTAAGTGAATGTTTTTTATTGTTGTTATAATTCTAGGAGTCTTTTATATAATCTATAGTAGCATGAAATATTGGAAAAAATTGCCAAAAAACATATGCAAAGTTTTGTATCAGGCATCTTGTGAGCTGCAAACTCTTCCTAAATTTTGTACATGTAATATATGTAACTATGTTGTTAGCTAGGATACAACTTTTATTTTAAAATAAAAATTCTTCTACTTTTATTATATATATATA
>ML783534.1:114477-186870 GCA_009831015.1 Picea engelmannii | reverse complement strand
TCTACTTGATCGGAAGATGTTCGAGCGCGACGATCTCCCATATCCAACATTATTGGTTAGGTCTTCTTTCTGTTCAACACTTAGAATGACTTTTTTTCCAGCAGTAGGAAGGAAGAAGAATATGAATGACGAACCAGAAGTAGGAAGAATAATATTTCTTTCTGGGTTTCTCAATACAACCCAAGATCAATATCCCTCTTCTTTAGACCTCAGGGTCTACTGTTACAAGAATCTTGTATTGTTCATCAAGCATCTTCTATAACTCATTGAAATGGACTTCACAAGGATATTTATTCTTCATATACCCTCCTTGTGCCATTTTTGGTGCTCTTCCTTACCAATTAGAATGTAGGAGCTGATAGCGACAATTGTTGTTAGATTCTTGCACTTCCTTCTATGCCTCGAATCACCTATCTCATATACATATTAAAACCTTCAATAAAAGTGGATTACTAGTGAACCAATCTCAATAAACAAAGTGGATTAGAAGCATCCTTATTCATCATCATGATTCCAAGTCCATACTAAGCCTATAGTGTTAAGTCCTTAAGCAACTCTGCGAGGAAGAGAATGAGGACCTCTAATCTATCTAATTCCGTACAATTCCCCTATGTACCTTCCAATAAGCATAAATTGTTTCAGAGAGAGAGAGAGAGAGAGAGAGAGAGAGAGAGAGAGAGAGAGAGAGAGAGAGATTGAGATTTTCTTAGTTTTGAATATGTCAAAATTCCTCTTAATTGTTTAAAGGTTTTTTCTATACATCATATTATATTATAGGAAAAATACTAGAAAAACTACATATTCTTACAATTTCCAAATAAGTTAAGAATATTCAATAATAAAACCCTTTTTAATTGAAACTGGGAAATATTATATTAAAAGTGTTCTACCAAAGTTAAACAACAAAGCACATGAAAAGTGTTGATATAAAGTGTCATACAAAATTGGTGGATGTACTGAGAAACATAGAAAGGTTTGTAAATTATTTGAAAAAACATTAGAAATTAGTGAAACACATGATGGATTATATCCTCCTCCTAACATACATTGGAGAGGAAATAATTATGTTGTTCAATTTCCATGTCATCTTTTAGTCGATGTACTTTCTCCTCCTCCTTTAGGTCTTCTTGTGCAAATTTGATTGATGTCCTTTGGTTTGAAGCTATGGAATGGGAATCTTTGCTAAGGTTGGTGACCATGTTCCTTAACATGCTACACTCATCTTCCAAAGCACTAATTTTTTGTCTTTGTTGAACTATGAGATTCATAATTGTCACATTCTTTGTAGGACATTGATGTTCATTCTCATGGACCTTGGAGGTCACTATGAAAAGAGAGGATATGTTACATTGGATAGAGTCATTATGCCTTCAAAGAGTTCTACAAATCTCTTGAATGTCCCTAAAGTTCATGATTTATAAGGGGACATCTAAGTCAATTTGTAACCATTCTAATTAAGACTATCTCCAATGCCCAGTGAAACTCTTCTACTCCACAAACCTAACAAAATTATAGCCAGAGCATTATGCTTCTAGATATTTCTAAAACCCAAATTAATATTACCTACATATCCAATCCCAAATAAGATCAGTGAGGCATATCTCATGCATTTAAGGACCAAACCATTAATAGATAGAAGTTGATAACTTTAGAGGTTCAACGAGCCAAAGATAATGTCGTGAAAGAGAAGAGAAAAGGGGAAAAACTACATGTAAATTGTTGTTTGTTCCAAATTCAAAACCCTACAATTATTTGCAAATACCAAAATCCAAATATGTTCTAGACACCAACTCCCCTTGAAAGTAATCCACTAAAAAACCCAAATGTGGCAATATTCATACTGAATTTCCAAAAAACTAGCTAGAAAACAAAGAGGATATTAGCATATGGGTTTTGGACTGGTTGAGAATACTAATCTTGCGAATTCCAAGTCTAGACTACTGCATTTTCCCACCTCATCAGTGAGAAGCCATAGAAAAGATTTCAATATACAAGACA
This sequence comes from Picea engelmannii, assembly GCA_009831015.1. Taxonomy (NCBI): domain Eukaryota; kingdom Viridiplantae; phylum Streptophyta; class Pinopsida; order Pinales; family Pinaceae; genus Picea; species Picea engelmannii. The sequence goes on along the minus strand of ML783534.1, from coordinate 184,872 downwards.
TTGGCTAATTCCTACATGAAAAGGAGATGAGGCCATGTCCTTCCAAATCCCCTCCCTGTGCTTGAGGACTGATACAAGAGATTGTGACTCATGTGTTACTTAATGAGGATGAGACATGGATTGAATTCATAACCCAAAATATTTAATGCTCAGGGGAATTAAATGTTGGAATGGCCCCCCATTTGTTTTCAAAACTCCTTGATTGAGATTGGTGGCTTCATTAGATAACAAGTCATATTAATAATTGAGTTATCTGAGCACCTAAAGGAATGAGAATCTATTCAATCTATAAACCTCCTTGTTTATTTTATCTGTGATCAATGCAAACTAAATATCTGACTGAGTTGATTTCTTAGCCATGATTTTAATAATGACACTTGAATCTCCAATTATGATCAAGGATTTTATATTGGATTCGAAACCTATTCCGTAAGGGGAACTTAATAGATGAAACCTTCTTTGAGGAGCTTATCTACCTCACCTTTTATGGACACTTCCCGATCTCAAATTTTATCGGACATGCTTCATATTAGGATAAGTCTTTATTTAATGTTAAATCATTTGAGTGTCTATCCCTGACATCTCTTCATATGACATCCAAGAAAAAACGTCGTGAAACTCCTTACATAAGGTGGTATAATCATAGATCTCTTCAGGCGAACACTTTGCACCAATGAGAACATTTTCTACGACATTGGGATCGTTTTATATGTTGATAAGGATCATTTCCAAAATATTTCCCATGTTCTCTTTAGTGTAAACACCATGTTTTACTAAAGGATTCACTGTCCTATCAACATTGTCATTCTTGTGGAATTAAAACTCTCCTCTTTTAATACGGTCTATCTTCGGAAGGAAATACGATCGATGATGTAGATCATCCTAGGGCCTCTGTGGACCCATCATTGCCTCTTGAATAGCCTCATATGAGGGAAATACCATCTCGATACAATCGATATAATGAGAAGAGTTAACCTCCAAAAAGGGTGTCAAAATGGTCGTCAACTTCCTCTGTCTGAAGAGGAGTTGGATTTGGGCCTAAAATGGTTGTGTGAATGGCATAATAAGAAATATCAGCTATAGACAAAGGATTTTCCATTCCTGCATGCTTGAGCCCTTCTACTGAGTCAGATGGGGATAGTAGAATCCAAGGATCCTCAAAGTACGTCATCCGAAAATGGTACACTTGGGATATAGGAATTGACGAGCTCAAGCTAGATGGAGTAGAATGAATGTACGAGATTGGTGCTAGGATATTAAAAGTTCCCATCAACGAAGAATACATTCCAATTCCAATAATTTCAGTCACCATTTTGGAGCCGTATATCAACAAGATAGTAGATTCCAACTATGTAGTTGGATCTAAATGATTGAAATACAACTGGTTGATAGTCACGATTTTTCCTTCATGAGGAAAAAATATAATTCAAAAGATCAAAGATATGATAACGATCATAGTGTAAGTCCAACTATGACCTAGAAAGTGGTTGTAATTGAGTGGAGCATCGACTACTTCCACTTCAACGTATATGACATTTCCTCCCAATTGTACAAGAAAGGAGGAAAGTATCCCATGGGGCCGAAAATAAAAACCATCGAATGCATTCAGAAGAGTAGGGGACAAGGCAAGCTCTAGAGAGCAAATAAATTTCCAAAAAGAGAGTGACATCACACACATCGATGCTCCCTCATCGATAACTTTCCTAAAAATATTCTTTGTGGTGTAAACCACTTGAATTTGAAAAGTGATGTGATAAGGGAGGTGAGGTTTGACATTAGAAGCGTCAAACATGATGAGTTGTGAGTTAGAAAAATCTGTATCTCTAATAACAAAAAGTAATGCACTTTGTTGCGCCATGCAACTTTGGAGTACCTCGAGAGTAGACATTACACACAATGACTAGGCCAAATCTTCCACGATTGAATAATTTTGAGCGACCCTGGGATTTGGATTATGTGAGGCTATTTTGTACACACCCTTGGGCATGCAAGGTATGGAATCACTCGCATAAAGCTTCTCAATATGAAGATGCACTTGTGGCTTGGGGGTTTCTTTACTCTTCGACCCAGACTCGGGTTTATCAAAATTATGTGCTTGAGCCTATAGATAAGAATATGAACTCATCATATAGATATTTGATGGTGTTCCATCAAGTGGGAGAGGACCCTATTTACTGCCCTGCTCACTCCTAACATTAGATATTGAGGCCATGTTTTGTCTGTGTGGGAACAAATTTGTTAATACGATGAGTTGTTATTGAGATAACAACCTCTAGGGTTCTTCCATTTCGGGGAATTCATGAGTGAGGTGATTTTCTTTGCAAATATTACAAGGAAACTTCACCTTCCTCTTTTCCTTTTTAGCCCCACCAGAACTAGATTCTGGTTTAGTAACATTCTTGTTATTATTTCCCCTTCCTTTTCTTCCCTTACCCTTTCTCTTCCCACCCAGTTGTTGGGTACCTTTTGGGGTCGTCGATTTCAAACTGTGTATATCCAACTTTTGGGAGGGGGTGGTCAAAGCTAAAGCTAGAATGAATGCATAAGCTTGGATAGAGAGTTGTCTCATCTGATTAGGGACCAAGTCCGCAGGTGAGCTTTGAACAAAACCTATGATGCTTTTGGAATGAGGTGCATATTTCATTTTCATGGGATCAAAACCAGGTCGTGGTGTGTCTGATATAATTTCATAAAGGAGCCCAGACTGTGAATAAGTCAAATCCAGCTATTGGGCCCTAGAGATCACTTCTTCTTTAGAAAATACTCATGATGTCGATACATATTTAGAGATTACTGACAAAAAATACTTGAGGAACCACTCCAACAATAATTCGGGAGGAACTTTGGATTTAATCAGCCTCTTCCATCTTTTCCACTCCTAGATATGATCTGAGATATGAGTGGCCTTGTCATGTTTCAAGGTGGATAGAAGGTCAGTGTCAGCATCATACTAGACAAGTAGTTGAAAATGGTTTAGAAAATCCAATGCTAAATCGTGAAAAGTGTGAAAGGATGCACTTTTGAGTTCAATGTACCACTTTGTCACAACTAATGTAAGAGTGCATTGGAAAAGGAATAGCCAAACTGAATCAATATCATGTAACAAAGTTGAAAAACCACATATGAAATGTTTTTATATGGTCGTTGGTATCCTTATCGAGCTTTCCATCGAACTTAGGAATGCCAGATGATAATTTGGTGGAGACTGAAGACCAGTTCAGATCATGACAAACTGGATCATTCATGAGCTTCAACCTAGAAAAGGTCACCTCATCTAGGACCCAAAATTATAGCTAGGGATGTCGGAAGTTCTAGGTGGAGGACCAGTCGAAAAATAATAACTTGGGTTGGTGCTGGTACCAAGCTACGAAGAAGATTTTGTGGATGGTCCAGATATATGGATGAAACCTTGTTGGCGTTAGTTAAACAGAGGAAAACCTCTACCCATCTGGTTCCCAAACGGAAAAGAAGGGTTTACCTCTTCAGACCCCTCTTGCAAAGGAAACAATCCCTGCATGGGGTTATTATGACCGAGAAAGGGTTTTCCCCTTGATGACATCCATTGCGAAGAGAATGACCCTTAAATGTGATTCCACTAGCCTTAGAAGGGGTTTCTCCGTATCGAAACTGCAAACATGGTGAAAGGATTACTTATGAATCCACCATATAACGTGAATGGGGTTGAATTCAATGGAATGATAGCAGATTGAAATCTGCTACCCATAGGATGATCCCATCCCACAAAGGGATTAGGGATGGACGACAATAATGACCAACTCCCAATAGAGGGGAATGATGGAGAAATATGACCTTTTCCCCAAGGAACAACTTGGTAGGGGATTGAAGAAATCCCCGTACCAACGTTAGAATCTTGGGACATTATGCATGCTCATTGATGACATACCCAATGAAAAAGTGTTAGTTATTGAAGGTGACATGGATGCACCCAAAGGATGAGTGGAACCAAGAATAAACAAAGAAGAGATGGTGATTGACATGACTATGGTGGAATGAACCACACTAGTCATTTGGTCAGATACACCAGGAGGAAAGATTCCTCCGATGACGATTGTCGACATGGGGTTTGCAGGGATCCCTAACCTAGACACTTCAGGATTTCCTTCCATTACAACCCACCAAATAGGGTGATTGTCAGTGAAGTTCGACTCGGGGGCCAGAATTTGCACAACAACTGGTGCATCTAGTCCAATTAACAGAGAATTGAATGGATGAGCAAAGTCTTCGACTTCGAGATCCGATACAATTAAAATATCTAGAGAAGAAGAATTAGTTTTTGTGGGTTCAATTTCTACGGTCTCGATCATACCAGTTGGTACAAAAGTGTTGGTATGATAAAGTCTATGCCTCAAGGGAGGCAACAGAGTATTTACTTCTACCCCTTCAGGTGGAAGACATTGAATTCTCCTCAGCTCTCCTTTACGCGGCCTCATGTTTGACTCATGTGTTATAGGATATTCCTAGATATACTTATAAATATTTTGGTTTTGAACTCCCTATCTTAGACTCCTAAGTTTGTTTTTTGACCTTGGAGAAATTAACTCTCCAACCTAAACTAAGGCCCTAGCCTAAAACTAGTTTGTTTACCCTAGTAAAATGAAAATGTCTAATTAATTTTAGTTAGAGTTTATTTGATAGGTTGTTATTTACTAAAAAATGGTAATGAGTGAAACTGAATGGTTTTTTGATGGACTCAACAAAAAAAAAACACTTAAGAACAAAAACGCAAAATGTAGTTCTTCATTGAAAATATGAGTGTAATGACGCTTCAGAATTAGACAAAAACAAACTCTTTCTTTTTTATATGAAAATCATGAAACTTTTTCTTTTAGATGAAATGCACTTACTAATGCAACTTTCATGTGCAAGACAAATAACAAAATTTTGTAATTCTTTTCATCAAAGCTATAAAAATGAAATCTTTTTGTTTTAGAAAATACAAGAGAGAATTCTAGGAGAAAAAATACATATCATGAACTTTTTTTTTTTCATATTTCAATTTAATGGGTAAGGAATAAATTTCAAAAGCACTCACTCTTACACTTTTGTTTTATGCAAATCAAGAAAACAAGAAAGCAAAGGGAAAGAAAGACCACAAATAGATGACTAGACACCCTATAAAAAATCTAGAAGGATAGAAAGTAGAGTGTAACATACACCCAACGAATATTCCTAAAACCCTAAAAATATTGAAAGAAAAAAAAAACCGATTAAACAAGAAAGTTGAAAAATATTTTTGGACTTTTCTTATGATCTCAAAAACAAAGAAATTTTTTTTTTAAACCAAAAAGCAACTCTAAAGACTTAGCAGGACCCAGGAAGATCCAACAGTGTATTGACCCCAACCTCTAGTGGTATGAAGAGTAAAAAAATCCAATTCAGAAGATGTATGTGACTGTCTAAGCGACAAGTAGCATATGTACATGAATATATTCAAGGAAAGTCAGATATGTACGTGAGTATACTAAAATAAAATGGAATACACCCTATAAAAACCTCTCTAACTTAAGAGATAAAGGTTTGGAAGACTCAATAAGGATTGTAGAAGTTCAAAAAATGTTAAATAAAGGTTTCTAAAACACATAAAAATATTCAAAAGATATGTAAACAACAAGCACCCCTAATGACCCAAAAAGGGAGAATCCCTAGTGGAGTCACCAATTCTGTTACAGAAAACTAATTCCTATGGCTACAGGTCAGGGAGACAATAGAGAATTACCCTAATAGACCACTCTCAGACTCAAATCAAGTGGTTAATTAAAAGTAACTACTTTGCAATAACTAACTTTCAAAGGGTAGCAAAGAGAAAAAAATGGAATCCAATGTTTGAAGTCAATCTCACTCAAGAACTTTCGCTCCATAACTCTTTCACAGTGATTCTTTGAAAATCTTGCAAACAAAGAGACAAGCAACTTAAAAAATAGCTAGTTATCTTCTAACTAACTATACATGATCATTTCAATTTTCATAACATATTCAAAACAAGATATAGATAATCTCATTAAAAGCATGAATTAACAAATAGAATTGGGCGAGAAAGAGAGATATTTTATTATTAATATAACAGAAGTTGATTACAACCTAAAACTGCTATGACATAGTATTGAAACTTGGTTCCAAGTTCCTCCATGTAACACCCTGTTTTCTCCCAATACTATAATTATTCACAAACTTCATATGTTAATAATATGAGGCATGTAATTATGTTTTGATTTAATATAAACACCAAACTGTTGACTAAGAGGGAACAACCTTGATAAGTATTGGCCATGATACTCTAGAGGAAATTAATGAAGTAGAGGATTGATGGGATGGTTGAGTGAAATGAAGATGAGATGCATCAGTGAAGAAAATATGAATCTTTCACAACAATCTTATCTATGCTTACAAACATGATGATTTCACCACCAACACACCAGACTAATGGAAGAGACCACGTGAACATTAAATAGAAATTCATAAAGGTGGGTTGGTAGTGATGACTTTCTCAATTGGCCCATGCATAGAAAGAATGGCCAATTGAAAGATTGATAGGAACATACCACAAAATTCCCCTTCATATTGAAAAAGGGCAGACTACAGGTTACGTCTATAGGATTCAACAGAGATCCCGAGGGAATGGAGAGAGAAGGAAGAAGCAGTGAGAGAAACATGAGAGAGAAGATGGGAAAACATAGATGTGCAGAGAAGAGAAAGGGATCAGAGAAAAGAAACATAGCACATAAGCGCATATGCAGTGATTAAGAAAGAAAAGGATAACTTTCTGGAATAAATTAGGAAGATTTTCCAAGTTGATGATGACCACCTTGAATAGAGATGACCCAGATTCTGAACTAGAGAAATAGTGGGTTGTAGCTTGGTGCTTACTGGACAAAAACTCACACTAGAAGGGGAGGTCATTGAGGGATTGTTAAGCAGAAAGGGACTCTCATGTGTAGAGGAAATCCAATTGAGAAACCACTTGATAAACCTATAGAGACCTAGAGCTTAGTGGGAAGTGGCAACTTCTGTTGTGTCATAGGGAGAAGGACGGTAACGTTCTCGGATCATCGTAGACTTGGAGCCTTGCTGAGTCAATATCCTTGGTGGTATCATGGCTTGGAATAGGGGTGGTGTGTTGTAGGAAGTGACTCTAGAACAAGGCCTAAGTTTGGGGGGAAAGGTGTCCTCTCTCAATTAGTTGGATTGCATCATTCCTTTATCAGATAAGTGTTCATCTATATTGAACTGACTCTGAATGACTTATGTGAATGATTAATAATAGAATAGTTATGTGTTAGTGCATATGAATGTCTAAATCCAAGATATTGTTTGTATACTTATCCTATGTCTTGAATGTAGTAATATGAACCATGATTTGATGTATACTAACGTTTGGTTAAATCATAAAAATGAATGAGTGTAGCCTGCTACCTATTCGAATACCCTATATATTCCCTGTATAGAGAGTATGTAATTAATGTGAGGCCTTAGCCTTAAGTTTGATAGTTAGTAGAAGTTCAATACCATCTAGAGTCCTTGAAAGTAAGAGACCAAAGTCTTGCAGAACTCGGAAAATGGATAATTCCTTAGAGTGGACAGTATGACTCCATAAACCTGGTGTAGGTTGGTGAAGGTTGTTAACCATTGATCCAGAGATATTGTGACCATTGATCGGTGGGAATTCAAGGTCACCATATCGGAGATATCCTTTGGGCGTTATGGAAAGGACCTTGAAACAAGTTCGTCGGAGTGAGACCTTCGGAAGAAAACATCATGTATTGTGAGAATAACTACGAAGAAAAGAGCGTGAAGTTCGACCAATATGGAACATATATCTTTAATCGGGAGGATTGAATTCTCTATCGTTGATCATTTCAGGTCCCATAAGTAATTCAAAAGGTTGAGAGATGATGGGGAACATCAGTGCCAATATGTACATCAGTAGTTAATTAGGTGGAGCGATTGAGTGTGAGCCTAGCTGGCCCAACATTGACTGTTTTTAGAGTACAAACTTGATGGATCAGAGAAATCCTCCAATGGCCTAGAAGTGTGAGTGTGATGGAGGGAAGATCTCGATGATAGATCGAAAAATGGAGAGAGGTAACGATAGTCATTGATTTGTCTTGAGACTTGTCTAAGTTATCACAACAAAGGTTTAACTTCGTGGCTAACATGGCTTGCCAGCAGGGTAGCTGGAGTGATTTTAGAGTGACAAGTGTCACTTACCTATAACTGGATGATTCGAGTGGAGTCTACCTGGTGCACGGACCTTAGGCTCTGAATCAATACCAACTGTCTATCGGGTGATTATTGGCCCTTGACCAAGTTTTGAATAATACTTGGTCATATTTGACCGTTTTGGGACTTCGACAACCTGTCAAAGATGGAGTGCAACGCGAAGCACAGATCACGGGATCTCGACCCACTTTGGGTCCTTTTTGGGTTTTTGGGTTAATGTAATGGGAAAGGCCTACTTTTGTAATCTATAAATAGATACTTAGGCAATGTAAGTAGAGGACGGTAGTACATCTAGGTGATGTATAGTTAATAGCTTAGTGCAAGTAACCAGATCTGTGTCATCAGATGTATATTGTAAGTGCTTTGTGCATGATTGTGAGAATCTTGCAGAGCTCAGTGCAAGTTGTTATAGTTTTGTGTTGAAGTGCAAGGAAGAAGGATCTAACAAGCTGCGCAGATCTTCTGTCCTGTGTGAAGTAAGGATTTTTGAAGCTCTGTGATGTAGACTTCTTGACTGAAATAATAAAGAAGAAGACTTTGTGGATGTAGCCCCAAGGTGGTGGTGAACCACAATAACTCTCTGTGTTGTGCTCTGTGCTTCGACCTGATGTGTTTGTCTCTCCTTTGCTAAATGCCTTGATGTGTTTAGATAGATCTAGTTATGCTTTGTGCTTATGAACTATGAATGAATGTTAAGTCTGATATATAATATGCTTAGTGCTTGATCTGCTGAATCGAAGTTATCTTTCTGTGGCTAAGTGATGAATCACCTTAGATCTAAGTACATAATGTGATGCTCTGTTCTGACTGTGAAGTATAATAAGGGATGTATATTAGAGAATAGACTGATGCTAAGTGCGCTGAAAGAAATATAATCATAGATCTGTGTCCCAACTAAGGTTGCAGACACCTGAATCTTGTAACCACCCCGCCTCTACCTTGGGTGAGACTTCATCTGCTTCGCAGGTGTTGCTGAAAGGTCGATAGTTAGGGTTTTGTTGGTGCATTGTTGTAGCTTTGAAACCTGGGTCTGCCCCTGTGTGCCAACAAATGGTTCTGTTGCCAGGAACCAGAAACTGTGACCGCTGGGAACTGAAGAAGAAGAAGCTTTGTGCAAAATAAGCTCTGAATAAGGTCAGATCTGAAGAAAGGAAGATCAGATCTGAAGAAAAGAAGCGAGATCTAAATGTTGTGTTCTCTAAGAAAAGTAAAAGTGGAAATTCCTGAAAGAAAGAGGCCAGATCTGGGAGAAAAGAGGCTAGAGCTACAAGAAAAGAGGTCAGATCTACAAGAAGGAGGTAAGATCTCTAAGATCTGTGCTCTGATAAAGGTAAGAATAGTTAAAAGTTTTAGATCTGAAAGCTTTGTGCTCTATAGAAGTAAAATAAGTGAATTTTTTTGTTTCTAAGAGTATGGATCTAGGTATGATTGATAGATTCTGTCCTAGTTTGAAGACTAGGGCATTAATATATGAAAGAAAGTTTGATATGAATAGATCTGATAAGAATAATGATAGATATGTTATACCTATGCATATAAAGAATGTTTGGACTAACAGTTGGATGTAGGATCCTAGAAAGAATTGTTTGCAGGCTAGCTACCATGATCCTAGTGCGTAGTATAGAAGAGGCTAGGGATCATTTAAAATAAAGAGAGGACTAACCCTATGTTACATTTGCAGAAAACCAGGACATCTAGCTAAGGAGTGCCCTGGTGGAAGAACGAGTTGTATCTGTTGCAAGGCTATGGACCATGAAGTATTAGATTTCCCTAGAATGATTGCTAAGATTGAAAGAATAAATTTGAATGAAGGACACCCTAAGGCAGATCCAAAAATAGCAGGACCCTAGAAAGAATCAAAGATTATGTTACTGAAAATGAAAGAAACCTTGGATGAACATAAAAATGCCAGTTTGTCAGATATCTTCAAAGAAAAGGAGAAAATCGAAGTAAGAATAGGAGACTTTGACATTGACTATGCTCTAGATGAAGGAACACAGATGAACATTATGACATAAAGTAATTGGGAAACCCTCAGAAGGCTTGCTCTAGTGCCTTCACTAGAAACTATAGGATTATTTAAAGGAAAAATGGTAACCCTATGTGACAAGATTACTCAGATAGCCATGAGCACCAATGGAGCTTCGACAGAGGAAGAATTCGAAGTTATCAAATTTATTGAGGACCATGCCCCATTTCCATATTTGTTAGGAAATATCAGGATTGAAAAAGACTAGATCCAAAGAAAAGAAGAAAAGAAAGCCATAGAACAGAAGAAGCAAGAACTCATGGAATTTATAAATAGAAGGATCTCCTACTTGATGGAACAACACGAGGACATACCTAAGCTATTGAACACCAAGGAATTGGATATAAAAGTTATAATAACATTAGAGGAACCAAAAAAGACCAAGATACCTAATCTGTATGATGAAGGAGTATTGCCTTTGGATCTGAAGAAAGAATCTCAACATTGTGAAGTGTCTATGATAAGAGAAGATAAGAATTAGAATGGAAAATGGATGACCGAGACAAAACTCACCGGGAAAAATGCCAGGAAGCTAAGAAATAAGAAATCCAAGATAAAAAAGTTACAGAAGAATCCAGAGAAAACTTTGCAGAAGGAAAAATCATAGGAATCGAGCTTCGTTGGGATATCAAAACAGTGACATGGGTCACTTCGACATGGCGAAGTGATATAGCCATTGGAAGCTAATATAACTGTTTGAATGTCATTCCAAATGGGTCGAAATGCATTTATGGCTCATCAATAGACCGTTAGATAACACCATACAAACAAAACATCAATTAATGCTGCCTCATACCCATTGTAAGCAAGCCATTGCTAAGTTTCCCTACTTAGTCTGTCGCGCCACACACCGAAAATACTTTTTTCTAAATGAGAATCTGATCCCAAAACTTGAGATTACTTCACCTTGTGATCATCCCCTTGTTTCCATACCATTCACTGTAGCCTCTAAATTCATTTTCACACCTGAGCTAGTCGACCCCAGCTTGTATGTCGGATGAGCTCAGCGCTGCTGAGAAAGTAGTTGAATAATTTTTTATTGACTTAATGACTGAGAAAGTCATGTCAAAAAGAAGAATGTCCACCGGTGTCCAAGCATCATCCATGACAGGAGTACAAGTCTCCCCATCAACTTCTCGAGTAGGGACATCTCGAGCCGGTGCAGAGAGAAGAACTAAGCACAAAGATGACATCGCAAATGCCAAGCTTATCCCACACATTCTACCAACTTACTTACCACCCCTAAGAGGTGCCATCAACCATGACAGCGTACCTCAAGAATTCAAGTATGCTTTGATCACCACATACCTTCTGAAAGGGGTGCGCACAGTTCGTGCTGACCAGGATAATCTTGCAACACTAAAATTTAGTGATTTTAACCTCGGAGATCGTAAAACTTACAGCATGTTATCTTTGCATAAATACTTAACCAGGACCAAAGGAAAGAATTCTAAGATTTTCCTGCAGTCATGGACCCAGAACATCCCATAGTCCACACTACTTAATGTAATGAATATCCTGCACTTCGGCAGACACCAGGAAGTCAATGCATGTGTCAAGTTGTTGCTGTTTTGCTACCATAGAGGATACTTATGGCTAGGTCACCGCATCACTATGGATCCAACCTTGATCAATCAGATCACATGACTTAGTATGCAAGGCCCTTACGCATAGGAGTTTTACCCAGGAAAGACCTCAGACCGAGCACTAGTGCAGAGGATAAAAGAAACTTATGGCGATGTTGAGAAGGGCACACAAGGCTACAAGGTAGCCTCTATACAGAATGGCGCAGTGCACCTTGCTTGTCATCTGATCACAGGCAAGCTAGTTTGCAAGAAAATACCAACATAGGTGACTGGATTCGTAGTTGACCTTGAAGGGAAGTGCATCGAGGGACTACAGATGAACACGGTGCAATATCTTGTAAACCAGCTAGAGCTTGATTGCAGAGAGGCGCAAGACCAAGGGTATGAGTTCAACTTCAGTTGGTTTCTCATACTAATCGCCTTCATCGCCTGGGAGCTACCAGAAGGTTCCATTTTTATGGAGATTGAACCCTTCGAACCACTAGCCGTGAAGTTCTGTATGCTATGGTACTCCAACGACATGAACAAATAGTGCTAGTCTAATGACATCTTCCACGCCCATTACAACCAATTGAAGAATGCAATCCAGTCTACACCATGCATCACCCCAAACACACTTCATAGGTTTAGACCTTTGATAAAGTTCAGCGCAGACCACCACTTCACCTATATAGAACCACGCGCTGACGACCACAAACATCAGCTCCAATCGTACTACAAGTTGACAGAAGAAGACTTGGAGCAGATTTCCAAGGATTGGTCGACGGACCTCCTTGTTCCAGCGGACCCCGCATAAATGTCCGACGTAGAAATCCATGAAGCTATGCTGGATACACCTGGACCAAGTAAGACTAATAAGGATGAGGAATTTCAAGATATCCATAGCATGTCTACGAAGACCACTTCAATATCACCTGTGCAGGGAGGTGATGGTGAAGAACTAGGTGGGACATAAGTCGAGAAAAACAAAGGTGAGGTTACTCCGCCTAGAGAGGAGGAGGATACCTCCAATAAAAGGAAGACTATCCCACCAAATCCCTCATCTCGAAAGAAAGCCAAGGCCACCCAGAATACGTTTAAGACTACCCTCACACCAGACGACTTCGACTTCTTAACCGTTACATTGAATGATGCTTCAAAAGAGATTGTAGAAAGAAAAGAAGCGAAGCAGGAGGAGCTATTTAGCTAAATCAAGGGAGAACTTCAAGGAATGTAGTAGGTACTCTAGTCTAGTTGAGAAGCTTCTACTGTGCCCTTGACAGTTGCAACAACAGGAACAGATGATGAGCCCACCCAATTACACCATATCACCGATAAAGTCAAAGCTCACCTTCGACAAGATCAAGAAGACACAACGCAAGCCACCCAGGCTTTAACACAAGTACAGAGCGCACTTCTAGAACAACAGAGTAAGGAAGAATGGGAAACACTTACCCTGAAATCGAAGTGGGAAGAGGAAAAAGAACAGTTGTTAGCAGAGCAACTTGAAGTACAGGAAAGGGTTCACAAAGCACTTCACTTTGTGATGGTCATAGAAGTAAAGATTGAAGAATGTGTTCCACAACAGGTGGCACAAATTGAAGAAGTAATCCAACAACTTCAACAGCACATCACAAATTTGGAACTTCGTACCGTGCCCGAGACTCCTCAAGAAACAAGAGATCTAATGAAGGAAATTGCTCGTAACACGGTCGATCGATTAAAAGCATTTGCCTTGGAATACAAGTAGTTGTGTGCTAGAAGCACCCAAGTTTTTGAGAGCCTTGCAGAGAACCCAAAGTTGCATGCATTGGAGGTACAACTCCAAGAAGCAACGCAACACGCAGACACGCTACAAGAGAAAATGAAGGCCTTCACCCTAGTCGAAAGAATGAAGAGGTTTTCAAAACAACGCATCGCCCAACAACAGGTACACACGATGCAAAGTAAAGTGATGGAAGTCTCTGAACGACTTCAACCAATCCAAGAAAAGGCCTGTCAACTGTTCACCAAAGTTGAAATCCAGGGAACCAAGATTGAACAAGTTGTCATCACCACAGAACAACGCCTGGAAGGACCAGTAAATGACACAGTGATCCAAGAATTCACTGAGCAAGACGTTGTCACACTATAGCAGGTCAAAGAAGACCGAGACAAGCTCACAACATTCTAAGTAGAATTGATCAGACCAGAGTGACTCGGGACGAGTCACAGGTGAGTGTTGGGGGCCTGTTGGCCCTTGACCAAGTTTTGAAGAATACTTGGTCATATTTGACCATTTTGGTACTTTGACAACCTATCAAAGATGGAGTGCAACGTGAAGCAGAGATCACAGGATCTCGGCCCACTTTGGGTCCTTTTTGGGTTTTTGGGTTAATGTAATGGGAAAGGGATGTTGGCCCGTGGGTTTACCCACGGTTAGGCCTACTTTTGTAATCTATAAATAGATACTTAGGCAATGTAAGTAGAGGACGGTAGTACATCTAGGTGATGTATAGTTAATGGCTTAGTGAAAGTAACTGGATCTGTGTGATTGGATGTATATTGTAAGTGCTCTGTGCATAATTGTGAGAAGCTTGCAGAGCTCAGTGCAAGTTCTTATAGTTTTGTGCTGAAGTGCAATGAAGAAGGATGTAGCTAGCTGCGTAGATCTTCTGTCCTGTGTGAAGTAAGGATTGTTGAAGCTCTGTGCTGTAGACTAATTGACCGAAATAATAAAGAATAAGACTCTGTACATGTAGCCCTAGAGTGGGGGTGAGCCATGGTAACTCTGTGTGTTGTGCTCTGTGCTTCGACCTGATGTGTTTGTCTCTCCTTTGCTAAATGCCTTGATGTGTTTAGATAGATCTAGTTATGCTTTGTGCTTATGAACTATGAATGAGTGATAAGTCTGATATATAAGATGCTTAGTGCTTGATCTGTTGAATCGAAGTTATCTTTCTATGGCTAAGTGTTGAATCACCTTAGATATAAGTACATACTGCGATGCTCTGTGCTGACTGCGAAGTATAATAAGGGATGTATATTAGAGAATAGACTGATGCTAAGTGCGCTGAAAGAAATATAATCACAGATCTGTGTCCCAGCTAAGGTTGCAGACACTTGAGTCTTGCAACCACCCCGCCTCTACCTTGGGTGAGACTTCATCTGCTTCGTAGGTGTTTCCGAAAGGGCTGGTAGTTAGGGTTTTGTTGGTGCATTGTTGTAGTGTTGAACCCTGGGTCTGCCCCTGTGTGCCAACAGTGATTGTAACTTATGTTCATGACCATCCATTAAGGAGAAGGGTATATTCCTTGATATCCTAGTCTCGGAGTAAGGAAACTGCTCTAATCATTCTAGCTCCGAACAAATGGCATCAAAGTGGAATATTCTTTGATACCATATCCATTGGAGGTAACTCATGAGAGTACTAGTAAAGAGTATGAGTGATATCTTCGATGGTTGTATGTGGAGTAGACTCACTTGGTGGCAACATAGTCATCATGTCAAATGACGAATGTGTTGAGGTGTCATGTGGATGCCACGTGTCAATGGTATATAGGTCAAATACCAAGGAACTATACAAAGGCCATAAATTGTGATATAGGACTCAGTTTGAAGCGAAATAGCCATCGTTGGAAATCTCTTGATGAGTAAAATATAATGAAGTTGTAAGAGAGGGGATTGGTATAACTAATAAAAGTGATAATCACAACACCCCATCTCTTAAAAGGACACATATGGGGTTGGGTGTGTTACAGAGTGGTATCAGAGCATAGTTCAAAACCTAGGCTTGAATGGGTCACTAAGACCACGTAAGGTTTCTCAAAAAAATGATTTATGTTGTTTGGAATGCCTGAGTCAAAGTACTGGCATGAAATGATGATGATGATTGTTGTTTCAACATATAGGACGAATTGAAAAGCTCACATAAGTGAATGGTATAGAAGAGTATGGATGACCTCTTTCACCTCAGAGATGAAGAATCTGATGACCAAAGGGATAGGGAAACCCCTCCAGATTTTATGGCCACGGTCAAGAGTCTGAATTCAGATAACCAGAGGCTTATGACAGCCAATGCCGAATAGGTAGAGTTGAACACAAATCTACTGCAAAGTCTGTGTGAAATTAAAAAAAATATGCAACAAGGTCCTAGCAATGAAAATCTATAGTGGTCGGAGAGGTTGAAAACCCCTTCAAATTCCGAAAAGCATGAAATCGCTCATAGTGATGCGGGAAATATTTCTTCCAAAAGAAAGCATAAAAGCACTAAGAGAGGTGGATGGAGTAGAGGAAATTCCACGGAGTCCTCTGGTCAGAATACTAATCCAGCAAGATAGTCCAGTAGTGGCATGAAATCCAATATTTCTAAGAAGAGAAAGAGGAAGAAATCTTAGATTTTTTTGACTAAATAATTCAAGAAGGATAAGCCGCCTACCTTTTATGGTGAGATAAAGAAAGGAGAGGAAGCTGAACCATGGCTATTCAACTTGAAAAATTACTTCCGAGTACATAACTACTCAGACAATACCAAGGAAAGGATTGCAATATTTAACCTGAATGGAGGGGCTTCCATTTGGTGGGAAAACCTCAAGTAAATCAAAAGGATAAAGGAAAGAAAGTTAACCTAGAAACAATTTGAGAGATACTTTTTCAAGGCTTACCTATCTAAAAAGTATTATGATGACAAGATAAAAGAATTCTATGAGCTTAAAATGGGTCAACTTACCTTGGAGGCGTATGAAAAACAATTTATGGAACTATTGAGGTATGTTCCCTACCTTAAGGAAGAGAAGGTGAGGATCCAACATTTTCTCAGTGGGTTTCCACAGTCATACCAAGATTGAATTGAGTTTGAAAAATCCAAGACACTGGAAGACACCATTCAAAAGGATAAATGTTGTTACGATGAGTCTAAGCACAAGCATGAGTATCCTAAGGATTGGAAAATAAGGGACAAGAGTAGATCCCAGAAGAAAGGATTTAATCCTTTTCCCCGCAAGAATTATGGGAAGGATGAATAGTCAGATCAACCAAGCAGGAGTGTGCATCAAAAACAAATTTCATCCCAAAGTAGGAATAAGCCAGTAGAGCAGGAAAAGGAAAGAGAAGAGGAGTCTAAGAAATGACCTTTTCAATGTTGGGGATGTGGAGAGCCACATCTATTGATGGATTTTCCCCGTAGACATCATGATAGTAAAATAGTGTATAACGTATAGGTGGAAGCTACAGTCAATGACATAGCCATGAGCATACCGAGAATCTATGCAGCAATGGAAAATCAACAAACAGACCACCAAGATTTTGTGGTGGAATTGGAAGGTATCATTACTACACAACCAATCTCTATCTTGATTGACCCAGGATATAATATTAGTTATGTTTCACTTCAAGTAGTTGAGGCATGTTCATTACAGAGAAATAAACACACCAAAGTGTGGTTAGTCCAGTTAGCCACTAGAACAAAGAGGAAAGTGGCGAAGGTCGTTGAAGCTTGTCCAAATCAGATTGAGGGATTTCAGACCCAAGCAGATATGAATTTTCTACCTCTTGGATATTATGACATATTACTAGGGATTGGTTAGCCACCCATAAGGAAAAATTGAACTTCTATGAGAAAAATCTAAAATGCGAAGACGAGGAAGGCATCATGAGAATTTTGCAAGGAATTCTAAAGCCAATTGATGTGAGACAAATATCAACGTTATAGCTCAAGAAGTATAGTAGAAGAGGATGTCCTATGTATTTTATACAAGTACTAAGTTCAATAGAAAGAGGTGAGCTGAAGATTGAAGGCCATCTAGTATTATGGGAATTTAGGGATGTGTTTTTGGAGGAGGTTCCTGGATTAACTCTGAAAAGAGACCTTGACTTTTCAATTGATCTCATGTCGGGAGAAGTTCCAGCATCGAGAGTGCCTTAAAGGATGAGTGCGCCAGAGTTGGTGGAACTGAATATGCAGTTGAGAGAAATGATGGGAAAAGGTTACATTAGACCGAGTGTATTCATGTGGGGAGAACCAACCCTATTTGTAAAGAAGAAGAATGACACCTTAAGGTTATGCATCAATTATCGATAGATGACCAAGATGAACATTAAGAAAAAGTACCATTTACCTAGAATAGATGATCTATTTTATCAGCTCTGAGGGGATGCAGTTTTCTCAAAAATATATCTGAGATCGGGATATCATCAAGTTAGGATTAAAGAAAAATACATCCACAAGACAACCTTTAGGACAAGGTATGGAAACTATAAGTTTGTTGTGGTTTCATTTGGACTTACAAATGCACTAGCTATGTTAATGTGTTTAATGAATAGTGTTCTCAGCAAGTACTTAGACAAGTTAGCATTAGTGTTTTTGGATGAAATTTTTGTGTATTCCAAGAATCGAGAGGAGCAAGGAGAACATATTAGGATGGTGTTACATGTGTTGAGAGAGAACCAACTATATGCCAAATTCAGCAAGTGTGATTTCTTTAAAAAGTAAATCCAATATATAGGCCACATAATCTCAGTTGAAGGAGTCGCAGTAGACTCTGCGAAGATCAAATCAATCATGGGTTGGCCATCTCCTAGAAATGTGGTAGAAGTGATATCCTTCATGGGATTGGTTGGATATTACATAATATTTCTCAAGGGATTCTCCAAGATTGGAAATTCTATTACATCACTACAAAGGAAGGGAAAGATATTTGTTTGGTCACTAGAATGCGAAGATAGTTTTTAGGAATTAAAATAGTTGTCGCTCAATGCCCATGTTTTGAGGATAATGGACCCAGAAAAAGACTTATTGGTTTTCACATATGCTTGCAAGGATGGACTCGATGGAATCCTCATTTAAGAAGGAAAAGTGGGTTTTTATGAATCAAAGAAGCTAAACAGACATGAGCAGAGGTATGCTACCCACGATCTAGAAATTGTCGCAATTGTACATGTGTTGAATATGTGGAGACATTACCTGCTTGAGAGGAGATTTATCCTCATGACTGACCATTGTGGTCTGAATTATTTGTTTGATCAACCAAGGTTTAATGCTAGACAGGCTAGGTGGATGGCATTGATTAATGAGTTTGACTTCGAAATCAAGCACATTAAAAGAAAATAGAACAAAGTAACTGAAACGCTCAATCGAAGCATTCAATAAATACACTTAGCAACAACAAGTGTAGGTGAGTCCAACATTCAACAGAGGATTAGGACCCTCTTATTGGAAGATGAGTTCTTCAACCTAATGAGGGAAATGTTACAACAAGAACCTAAGGAAAATAGGTATGAAGGATATCAGCTGAGGGTTTCTTAGCACAGGGGTAGACCCAGGGTTAAGCTCTAATAGTGCACCAACAAGCCCTAACTACTGGCCCTTTCAGAAACACCTACGGGGAAGATGCAGTCTCACCTGAAGTAGCAATAGGGGGTTGCAGGACACAGGTGTATACAACCAGAGGAAATGAAAAGTGGATCTAATAGAATAACAACACATCATCTCGATATCATTTACCATCTTCAACCTACTTCGCACAATATATCTTAGATCTATCACAATAATGCAATAACAGAATAATAGAAGAAAAATAATACAACATCAATTACACATAACACAAGATATGGTTCACCCTCTCCCTAGGGCTGTGTCCACATAACTGTGCTTTATAATATATTGGATGAAAGCATACAGTTATATCTGCGCACTTAGTTGCATATCTTATCTCTTTCTCTTTTCTCTTTATCTCCCTTCCTTGTGCACCCAACTGTAGGGTTGATCTTCACACCCAGCTGAAGATATTACAATATAGAATGATCTCACAACATAATTTCTCTCTCACATTAACAATAATATCTCTTCATAACATCAACGAACTTTGAACGAACCCATCCCAGGTCCTCTTGACCTTTATTTATACATTACAATAGCTCACCGACAGCCTTAGGCTGAAACCTAGGTGTTAAAACCCTAGATACCAAAACCCTAGGTGTCTAAAACCCTAGGTCAACTTGACCTGCGTTTTCCAGGCTTCGCCAGCCTATCTTTCCTTCTTTCCCATGAGGTGATCCAAAGCATCCATTAGTGGCTTTTTCTGCTTGCTGATTTGTCTACGATCCATATTCCTTGTTGATCCATCATCCTCGATCTTCTCATCCAATGACTTGATTTCTCTTACTTCGCTCTGTCTTCTCTTCTCTTTTGATCACTTTAACCTAGTATCAGTCACTGTGTCTTCCGCGCAGTTCACATTTCATCTTTTCTTCCTTAATCTTCACTTACTTCTATAACCAAGAGCCAACAGGCCCCCAAAACTCACCCGTGACTCGTCCCCATGCACTTTTCTCTGAGCCTTCTGTTTTACTTTGACTTCAGACTGCGTAGCGTAGTCTGTGATTTATGTTCTTTTCCTCCCCACTGTGTGCAGATTTTATTTTCTGTTTCTGGTACCCAGTTTCAACTACACCTGGTACCTGGACCCTTCTTCTTTTGTTCTTACTGATGGCTGCAAGGCAGATGGTTGTCATAGTACAGTTTCAACCACCTCCCATTCACCAAACCTTCTCTCCACTCTCCATTCAAAGTCTTCAGCTGCGCAACTCCTCCTTCTGTGACATAGATGACCTCATATGGCCCAAGCCAATGTGTTCTGAACTTTCCTGGGTGCTTCATGAACTTACTGTCATATACTAATACCATATCTCCCTATTGAAAGGCTTTCTTCATGATGTGTTTGTCATGGTAGGCCTTTTGTCTTTCCTTCTGCACATGCTGATGGAATACTGCAATAAATATGTCCTCCTCCAGTTCGACCTACTATGCGAGCCTCTCTTGAACAATTCCAGTGTCATCCATATCTGTAAAAGCTGCAATTCTGAGGCTAGGAACCAGATATTCCATGGGCACTACTGCTTCAAGACCATAAACCAACTTAAATGGAGTATGCATTGTCAGCTTCTTACAAGTGGTTCTATAGGCCCATAACACCGTTGGTACTCTCAAATCCTAGTCATCTCTATTCACACTGCAAATCTTCGTCAGCGTTGTCTCCAAGATCTTGTTGAATGCTTCAACTGTCCCATTTGCTTGTGGATGGTAAGGCATTCTCTTCTGATGATGAACTGCAATTTCCTCAGTCAAGGCTTCAATAGTCTTATTAATAAAGTGGGCAACTTAATCACTCATAAGGATCTTCGGACATCTAAACCTGGTTATGATATCATCAAATATGAAATGTGCAGTTGTAGTTTCAATACAATGCTTTACTGCTCTTGCTTCGACCCATCTAGTCAAATACTCTGTCGCAGTGATTATGTACCTTGCTCCTATGCATTTCCCTGGTGGTTTTATAGGTCCCACAAACTCAATGACCCATTTCTCAAATGCCTATAAGGTTAGTTGTGGTGCTAAGGGAATCTCATCTCTTCTAGAAGGTTTCCCAATTCGTTGGCATACATCATAGGCTTTGTAGTAATCCTTAGTATCCTTGTGTAAAGTGGGCCACCAGAGGCCATCTTTAAGAACCTTCTGCGTTGTTTCATTTCCTGTGTAGTTTCCTCCTGCGATGCCTTCGTGTGCTTCTTCCATAATTAATGGTCTTTCTGCCTCCATAAAACATCTCCTTAGGGTCTCATCAGGTCCCATCTTGTATAGATTTCCAGCTATAAGTGAAAAATATACAACACAAACTACTAGTTGTTTCTTCTGAGTGACTGTATATTCCAGAGGTTCAATTCCCATTGACAAGAATTGGACTATATCGGCGAAGTGATCATCAATATTTCTGATGGCCAACAACTGTGCATCTGACAGTGTATCCTCCAAACTAGTAGGTTCCTCTCCATGTTCCAACCTCGACAAGTGGTTAGGTCCTTTGTTCATTCTCCCTGGAATAACCATGATCTCAAAATCATATTCCTAAAATAGAAAAATCCATCTACATATTATTCCCCCCAACACTATCTTGTTGACTAGGTATTTCAACGCAGAGTGATCAAAGAACATCTTAAAGTGTCCTCCCAACAAGTAGTGGCGAAACTTCTGCAACACATACACCATGGCTAACCCTTCTCTTTCAGTGGTAGTGTAATTTATCTCAGCTGTAGAGAGATTCCTTCTAGCAAAGGATAACAGGTGGTCAATATCTCCTGCTCCTGGTTGTGCTAATACTACTCCTAATGAAATAGAATATGCATTGACATGCACGGGAAATTCCTTGCTCCAATATGGAAAAACCAGAATAGGTGCAGTAACCATTTTATGTTTCAGTGTGTCAAAGCTTTGCTGGCATTCCTCTGTCCATTGAAAATGACAATCTTTTTTCAAAAGCTTCTCCATGGGTGTTGTAATTTGTGCATATCCTTTAATGAACTTCCTATAGTATCCAATATGTCCTAACATAGTGTGCAACTATCTGACTGAAGTAGGAGGGGGTAAATCGACTATAATGTCAATCTTAGATGGATCTACCAACAATCCTTGCTTACACACAATATCGCCTAGCAGCACTCCAAAGGGTGAAAAGAAGATTCACTTCTTCAGGTTCAGGGAAATCTAACATTGCCTGCACTTATCCAACATTAGTCTTAAACATTCAATATGATTTTGCAATAAGCTAAAAACAATCCAATCATCAAAATATGCTTCCAAAATTTATGTAAAAACTCCTTGAATTCTTTGACCACCACCCTAGAAAATATGGATGGTGCATTCTTCAATCCAAACGACATCATTATGTACTGGTAGGATCCCCATTATGTGGAAAATGTGGTCTTATGGAGATCTTCCTTGGAAATCTTGATCTGATGGTATCCTGAAAATCCATTTGTAAAAGAATATACCTCTTGTCCTCGTACATTATCTAACACTTAGTCAGTAAATGGTGTAGGGAATGGGTCATGCAAACAAGCATCATTCAACTTCCTGAGATATACACAGATCCAAATCTCTCCTCTATTCTTGTCTTGGACCACCATAGGGCTAATCCATTTTGACTCTTCAACAGGTTCTATGATTCCTGCTTCCAACATTCTGTCTAATTCAATCTTCACTTTCCCCTTATATTTAGGATTCAATATGTAGGGTCTCTTCTTGACTGGCCTTGCATATGGTTTCAGGGGGGTCTTCATCTCACCCATGGGCCCTTTAATTCTCTTCATACCATTGAACTTGGTTGGAAACAAGTCCTGGTATTCATGTAGTAATTCTATGATCTTGTCAATAGTGGCATCATCCCAATAATATCCAACCTTGGCCAGTTTAGGTGCTTGCTCTGTCCCAATATTGAATTTCTTAATTTTAATTGGTTGTCCAATGAAAGGTAGTTCTACTCCTAGTCCTTCTATGTCTCTCTGTCCTTCTGTTTCTGCAATGTTCATGTTCCTGGGATCATCATCTTCTTCTGTGTTGATATTGTAACAACCTTGCAATTTCTGAAGAGGTGCAGTCCATTCATCCTCTTCTTGCTCAACAGGGTGGCTAGGTGCCTCCTCAAAGACTCTATGTCTTACAATCTGTAGTGCTTGATCCACTGTAGGATATTGGATTTCAAATAAAAAGGTAGTTACAAAGTGTTGAGTCATACCTTTCCAATCTACAGTGATGAGGCACCGTTCTGCTTGAAGATACCAATTGATAGGCATTGTGTCCAAAGTGTTAATAAATTTGTGCACCCAATGCTCTTGAGGAGTGCTAATCCATGCCTCCTCGCAACTTCACACATGGTCTTTCAGACAACTTTGACCTGTGTATATAACTTTGTAGCCTTCTACTTTCTCTAAGAAGCGTGTTGTTATCAAAGTGAGACATTGTACCCAGTTCAAAAATTTATGCTTATGCCCTCTCCACCATCTTGTTGGAGTTACTTTTAGGGCCTCATCCAGTGCCAACGGTCTCTGTTTTACTGGTACAATTTCTTCAAATTCCAGTAAGAAAGTCTCTAAATGATTCAACCCATCAAAGGTGGGAAAATTACTTACTGTTGTGTCGGTCCAGTGAACTTCTCTGGTCAGTCTAGCACATCTCCATGCAAAAACTTCATACCTTTTGTTCTGTTGGTTCTCTAGTGCTTCTTCTGAGTTGGATGAACAGACGTTGTCACTTCACCAACTTAAGTTCCCATCTACTGTAGGATTAATGTAATCCTGCTGTCTAGTTGTCAATTTGTATATTTTTTATATTTTGTATGCGTGGTATTCTTCTCTGATAGGCTTGGTATACCTGTGACCTTCATCAGGATCCAAAGGTGCAATGACCCTAAGGCCATCTCCTTCAAAAATCATTCTTCTTTTCTTTAAGTCAACAACAGTAGAATTATTGAAAGCCCAATCAATTCCTAACAATGTGGGATAAGGACAACTATCATCAACTATATAAATCACCTCGAAATCCACAAATGTTCTAACCCCATCGATGCCCATAGAAACATGCTCCAGTCTTCTGAAGGGGCTCACAGCCTATTGATTGGCCATCCTAAGCCTGATGGGGGAATATATCAACTTAGGTTTTTCCCATCAGTGCCCAGGTCTGCTTCGTCATGACATTGACTTCCGACCCTAAGTCGAGGACCACTTAATCTATATCATAATCTCCAATATGAGCATTCAGGTGTAGTTCCTTATTTGTCCTTCTCTTTTAGATACTTGGTGTACTTCTCTATTCAACAGGGGATCTACCTTTCCTATCTCATATTGTATGAATAAATTTTGTGGCTCTTGTACAACGCTTTCATCCTTAATCAAATTAATGCAAGTACATAATAATTTCATGAGATTGCTTACCTCTTTTCCTTCTCGTGGTGGAGTAGAGTGATCGAATGCTACAAGTATTCCACATTCTCTTACTTCTGGTCATGTCTTTGATGAAGAACCTTGGTCTCTCTCGAATTCTTTTCTTGCCTCCTCAAATGTTTGTTTTTCTTTCCTTTCATCAAACACTTGTTTCTTCTCTTCATCTTTTCTGACTCATGATTTTTCTGTGGTCTTTCCCGGGGTCACTATGTCTTCTCCTATAACAATGCCTCCTCTAGTGATTATAGTGACTCTGGGATCCTCTTTACGATGTTCTTCTAGGATTAGTTGTACTTGCTAGTTTCCTCCTTGTCTCTCCTGAAGTTTGGCTAACAACACAGGACAATATTCTATGACATGTTCAAATGAGTTGCAGTAAGTGCAAGTGGTACAAGGGTTCTGACAGTCCCTTTCCAAGTGACCTGGTTGTGCGCAGTTATAATAGATGATCTGACGTAGACATTGGCCCATGCCTCATCCTCGTCCTCTTCCTCTGAATCCACCATGAGGGTTGAAGTTCCCTCTTCCTAGGGAATTATACTGCGTAGTGTTCCCTTCTTGTTGTACTTTTCCTTGAATCCTATATGCATCTCTTGACCTTTCATGTAAGAGATCATAAGCTCTACAGTCCTTCTCATCATGACCCACATATTTACAGAATGTGTAGTAAATATTTGTAGGTGTCTGAACATAATTTTGCATGTAATAACATTCACCAGGGTGATGTCTATTTCTACATACCTCAGACCAAGGTAGAGTAACCTGTTTCAACAGACTCGACGCTCCAGATGCCAAGTACTCATGAAATAGGGGATAGTGCTCCTTATCATGGACTTCTGATTTGCACCTAATGAACCAAATATCTTCTCTTTTGTCTTTCCCCTTGTCTTTCTTCATATCCTCCACCTGCAGAGACAAACTTGTTAACTGACTTAAAATTTAACTCATACCTAATATGGATTCTCCCATAGGGGTTGATTCTAGTTTCATGGAGATCTCCAACACCTCAGCTTGCGAAGAAATATTTTGCTGCATCAGAGGGACTTTGATGTGTGGTAGGAGGGAAACAATGAACCATTCTTTGTTCTTTTCATCTGGGATCTGAAAAATAAGGCAGCTTGTCAAGGTCTTAAACCTCTTATCAAACTCCCAAACAGGTTCAACTACTTTCTACTTGATTTCCTTCAGCTCTGTAATGCATTGTGACTCTGAATTGGACTTCTTGAACTTATTAATCAACACAGTCTTGATCTCATTCAGTAGTTTCGGTTGTGCAACTCCTTGGACAAATTTCATGTACCAGCTCAGTGCACGGTCTCGTAGGGTAGTACTAAATTGAGCTCATTTAACAACTTCATCAGTGACATTCTTAATACTCCATACAACCTCACATAGAAACCAGTGCTAATCAGGATCTTCAAATCCATCTCTCCTAAAGGTGGGTAACCTCATCTCATCTGTCGTGGATATTCCTAGGTTTCCTGACTGAGTATGTGTTGAACTTCTTATAATGGTGCTCTGAGTACTTTGATGACTCTGAATACTTTGATTACTCTGGTTACTTGATGTTTCTAAAACAATAGGATGAGTAATAGTACTTACTTCAACAGTCAGTGCAGTTCCTGAAGTTTCTGATTCTTCTTGGCAAGGTTCTTCAGTATTTTCTTCTCTTGGCCCAGCGGACCCTGAAAGTTCCTCGTTCAATAGCTCTTCCTCTTCTCCACTATAAAACCATTCTTCCTATAGAATATATTCGTGATCTTTCTCAAACAAGTTCGCCAAAGGAACTTCTCTGAAGATCCTTCCATTGCACGTATGTCCAACCTCTGTGTCACTGTCACTGTCTGAATTCTTGCACATTATCTTTTCGATCAGACCAACTACTGTACCTTCAAGATGTTCTTCTCATGTAATAACATCTTGATCTTCAACTTTAAGAAGTGTAAAAAAAATTCTCTTGGTCCCTTAAAGAAATACCTCTCTGTTTGGCTATACGACTCAACTTTGTTAATGGAAAACTCAGTGATGTACCCTCCAATAGTGTTATCGAACCAATGATCTACTTCTCTTGACATGGCATTAACAACTCTCTTGACCTTCTTGATCAACGCCGACGTCCAAACCACAGGCGGTCTAGATCTGATCTCAAACTAGGTATCTGCTAACCTGGCTAACCACTCGTATAGCTCCTTATGAATCCCTCCAAAGAAACTATCATGTATATCAATAAATATATAACTTCCCAACCAATCCTCTGTACTAAGCTTAGGGTTCTTGTTCTGGGCTTCTGTGAAGTCCTTCTCCTGTTCTTCTGTCCACTTCTGAATCTCTATCTTCGATGGAAACCACCTTGACATTCCCTCAAGAAGATCCTGGTCCCGACAATGGAACCATTTGTTGGAACAGGGGAAGACCCAGGGTTCATCTCTAATAGCACACAAACAAGCCCTAACTACTGGCCCTTTTGGCAACACATACGGGGCAGATGCAGTCTCACCCGAAGTAGCAATAGGGGGTTGCAGGACACATGTGTCTACAAATAGAGGAAATGAAAAGTGGATCTAATAGAATAACAACACAACATATAGATATCATTTAACATCTTCAACCTACTTCGCACAGTATATATCATATCTAGAACAATAATGCAATAACAGAATAGCAGAAGAAAAAGAATACAACATCAATCACACATAACACAAGATGTACGTGGTTCACCCTCTCCCTAGGGCTACGTCCATAGAATTGTGATTTATAATATATTGTATGAAATCATATAGTTCTATCTACACACTTAGTTGCAGATATTATCTCTTTCTCTTTCTCTTTTCTCTCTATCTCCCTTCCCTACGCACCCAACTGCAAGGTTGATCTTCACACCCAACTGAAGATCTTACAATATAGAACACTCTCACATAACAATTTCTCTCTCACATTAACAATAATATCTCTTAATAACATCAACAAACTCCAAACGAACCCATCCTAGGTCCTCTTGACCTTTACTTATACATTACAATAGCTCACCGACAGCCTTAGGCCAAAACCTAGGTGTCAAAACCCTAGATACCAAAACCCTAGGTGTTTAAAACCTTAGGTCAACTTGACCCACGTTTTTCGAGCTTCACCAGCCTGTCTTTCCTTCTTTCCTGTGAGTTGCTCCAAAGCATCCATTGGTCGATTTTTCCACTTGCTGAGTTGTCTACGATCCATCTTCCTTGCTGATATGTCATCCTCAATCCTCTCGTCCAAGGACTTTCTTTCTCTTACTTTGCTCCGTCTTCTCTTCTCTTTTGCTCACTTCGACCCAGTATCAGTGACTGTGTCTTCCATGCAATTAACATTTCATCTTTTCTTCCTTAATCTTCACTTACATCCATAACCAAGGGCCAACAGGGTTAATAACCTATTGATGTATAATAAGAGGCTATACGTGCCTGATTCAACATACCTAGGACAATTGATTATGGATGAGTTCCATAGGAGGCCATACATCACTCATCCTGGTTATAAAAAAATGGTTACAACATTTAGGCAACTGTATTATTGGCCTAAGATGAAGCAATACATTTCTCAATATATCTCGAAGTGTCTATATTTCCAACAAGTGAAGGTCGATCATCGACACCCTGTGGAACTATTGCAACCCATACAAATACCAGAGTGGAAATGGGAAGTGATTTACATGGATTTTATCACACGATCTCCAAAGACAGTCAAACAACATGATGCAATCATGGTTGTGATGGATAAGTTGAGAAATACAACTCATTTTATTCCCATAAACTCTACTTATAAATCCATAGATGTTGTCAATGTTTTTTGTGAAAGAGATATTCAAGTTGCACAGTTTTCCCAAAACCATAATTTGAGATAGAGATACCAAGTTCACCTCAAATTTTTGGTGAAGCTTGTTTGCAGGTTTAGAGACGCAGTTGGAATTTAGTACGGCCTACCATCCTCAAACTTATGGTCAGACCTAAAGGGTGAAAAACATGCTAGAGGATATGCTATGAATGCATGTTATGCATAAACCCAAGCAGTGGGAAGAATATCTACCTTTGGTAGAATTTGTGTACAACAATGGTTATCAATAATCATTGAAGGTGAGACCATTTGAAGCTCTATATGGTAGGAAGTGCAGAGTTCCAATTATTTGGGACAGTCTAGTGGACAAAGTTACACTTGGACCTGAATTACTGAAGGAAATGGAGCAAGCCATGGTTCATATAAGGAAGAAACTGAAAATTTCACAAGATAGACAAAACAACTATGATGATAGAAAGAGAACCCCCAAAGAGTTCAAAATAGGAGACCACGTGTATCTCTAGGTGAAACCCAAGAGAAGTTCCTTGAAAGTAGGGATGTTTGCTAAGTTGGCTCCCCGATACCGAGGACCATTTGAAATCCTAGAGAGAATAGGACCAATAGCATACAGACTTGATTTACCACCCACTATTAGAGCACATAATGTATTCCATGTGTCTTTGTTAAAGAAATATGTGCATGATTATAATCACATTATTGATTGGACTGTAATATAGGTGGAACTAGAAGGATAATTCTAGCTAGGGCCCAAATGAATCCTGGATAGGAAAGAAATGACACTCTGAAACCGAGCCATCATGCAAGTCAAGGTGCAATGGAATCATTTTGGAGATAATGAAGCTACATGGAAGTTGGAAGATTCCATGAGATCGGCATACCCATTTTTGGTTACTGTATAATTGTAAAAAGCATGGTGTTTTAAACATCGAGGACAATGTTTCATTAAGGGGGAGGGGAATGTAACACCCTATTTTCTCCCAAGACTTTAATTATGCACAAACTTCATATGTTAATAATATGAGGCATGTAATTGGTTTTTGATTTAATATAAACACCAAACTGATGATTGATAGGAAAAAACCTTTATAAGTAATGGACATGATACACCAGAGGAAATTGATGAATTAGAGGACTGATGGGATGGTTGAGTGAAATGAAGATGAGATGCATCAGTGAAGAAAATAGGAAGCTTGCAAAACAAGCTTATCTATGCTTACAAACATGATGATTTCACCACCATCACACAAGAATGATGGAAGAGACCAAGTGAACATTAAAGAGAAGGTCATAAAGGTGGTTGGGTAGTGATGACTTCCACAATTGGCCCATGCGTAGAAACAACGTCCAATTGAATGACTGACATGAACATACCAAAAAATTCCCCTTCAGATTGAAAAAGGGTGGAATGTAGGTTACATCTGTAGGATTCAATAGAAAACCCAAGGGAATGGATAGATAATGAACAAGTAGTGAGAGAAATAGGAGAGATCAGATGGAAAAAATTAGATGCATGGAGAAGAGAAAGGGATCAGAGATGAGAAACGAACTACAAAAGTGCAGATGTGTTGATTAAGAAAGAAAATGATATCTTTCTATAGAAAATAGGAAGCTTGTCCAAGTTGATGATGATCACCCTGAACATAGATGAACCATATTTCGAACTAGAGAAATAGTGGGCTACAACTTGGTGCTTACTAGATAGAAACCGACACTAGAAGGGGAGCTCACCGAGGGACTGTTAAGCAGAGAAGGGACTCCCTTGTGCAAAGGAAATCCAATTGAGAAACCACCTGATAAACCTATAGAGACCAAGAGATCAGTGGGAAGTGGAAACTTATGCTATGTTAGAGGGAGAAGGAGAGTAACCTTCTCAGATCATTGCAAATTTGGATTCCTACTGAATCAATTTCCTTGGTGGTATCATGGCTTGGCACGGGGGTGGTGTGTTGTAGGAAGTGACTCTAGAACAAGGCCTAAGGTTGGGAGGAAAGGCGTCCTCTCTCAGTCATTTGGATTGGATCATTCCTTTATTAGATAAGTTTTCATCTATATTGAACTGACTGTGGATGACCTATGTGAATTCTTAAGAATAGAATAGTTGTGTGTTAGTGCATATGAATGTTTAAATCTAAGAGATAGTTTGTATAATTATCCTATGTCTTGAATGCAGTAAGATGAACCATGTTGTGATGTATACTAACGTTTGGTTAAATCGTAAAAATGAATGAGTGTAAACTGCTACCTGTTCAAATAGCCTATATATTCAATGTATAGAGAGTCTGCAATTAATGTGAGGCCTTAGCATTAAGTTCGATAGATAGTAGAAATTTAGGACCATCTAGAGTCCTTGAAAGTCATAGAATGAATTCTTGCAGAACTCGGAAAATGGATAAGTCCTTAGAGCAAACATTATCACTCCATAAACCTGGTGTATGTTGGTGAAGGTCCTTAACTATTGATCCAGAGATGTCATGACCATTGATCGGTGGGAAATCAGGGTCATTGGATCAGAGAGATCCCATGGAAGTTGTGGAAAGGACCCTAAAACAAACCCGTCGAAGTGAGACCTTCGGAATAAAATCTCATGTACCGTGAGAATAAATCCGAAGAAAAGACCCCAAAGTCTGGCTAGTATGGACATTAGATATTTAAGTGCAAGGAATGAATTCTATGTCATTGATCATTGTGAGTTCCATAAGTAAGTCAGAAGGGTGAGAGATGACAGGGAAAGTGAGTGCCAATATGTACTTCAATAGCTGATTAGGTGGAGAGATTGAGCGTGAATCTTGCTGGCCCAATGTTGACTTCTTTCAGAGTACTACCTTGATGGATTCGAAGAAATGATTTGATGGCCTAGAAGTGTGAGTTCGATGGAGGGAAGATCTTGAGCATAGATCAGAAAATGGAGAGAGGGAATGACAATCATCGATTTACCATGAGCCTTGTCTAAGTTATCAAAACAAAGCTTTAACTTCATGGCTGACATGGCTCACCAGCGGGGCAGATGGAGTGAGTTTAGAGTGACAAGTGTTACTTATCCATAAGTGGATGAGTCGAGTGGAGTCTACTAGGCAGGAAAACCTTAGGCTCCAAATCAATCCCAATAATCTATTGGGTGATTGTGACTTATGCTCATGACTGTCCATTAAGGAGAAGGGTATATTCCTCAATACCTTGGTCTGCGAGTAAGGAAAATTCTTGAGTCGTTCTAGCTCCGAACAGATGGCATCAAATGGGAATATTATTTGATACCATATCCATTAGAGATAAGTCATTAGATTACTAGTAAAGAGTCTGAGCAATGCCTCTGATAGTTCTGTGTGGAGCATACTCACTTGGTGGTAGAATTTCACAAGCACCACGTAGGTGCAACGTAGTCATCATGTCAGATGGTGAATGTGTCGAGTTGTCATGTGGACACCACATGTCAACGATATATAGGTCGAAGAATAAGGAACTATATAAAGGCCATAACTTTCAATGTAGGACTCAATTTTAAGTGAATTATCCATCATTGGAAATCTCTTGATGAGTCGAAGACAATGAAGTTGTAAGAGAGGGGATTGGGATAGATAAGAAAAGCGATAATTGCAATACCCCATCCATTAAAAGAACACATAGGGGGTCGAGTGTGTTACACTACACCCAAGTCCAGATATGACAAGAAAACCCTCCAAAAATTTGTGTTCCAACAGGTCCAAGGAAGGCAAAGGATTTCTTCCTGACAAGATAGGGAGAACACAAATTCTGAAAACAAGGGCTTTCATAGGGGAAGGAAAATCTCAAATGCAAGTGGAAAAGGGGACTTTCAGGGCTATAATGAAATTCCAGCATAAGGATGCATTCCTCTGTTAGGTTTTTCCTCCACCCCAAGGCTCTAATTTATACTCGCTTAGATAATTGGAGTAGTTATGAATGGGCTACATGAGGTCGGGAACCTAGGGAGCCCATCAAATCCACCTGAAATATAAGGATTTAATATTTTTTTGAGCCAAATTAACATGTATTCATGTTTCTAACTAGCAAGGCATGTATGTACACAAGTTGCTTTAAGAAGAGTCACGTACATCAAGCAAAATGAGGTTTTAAAAGTATTTTTTGGGAGGAAAAGGGGGATTTTCATTCCGCAAACAGGGAAAGGGATGTAATTGAGGCCAATGAGTCATCATGAGCATATGCGGTGTAAAATGATTCTATAACGGAGACCTTGAATAAAATTATAAGCCTCATCTCAACTATTTTTGTATATTCCTAGACCCTATGATTGCTCCTTAAACCATGATGATGTTGTCCACTATATAATGCTTTCACATGAAGCCACCTTGATTGTTATAGATGATTTTGAGGAGAATAATTTTTAACCAGTTTGCCACAAATTTTCTCATGATCTTGTAAGAGGAATTATATAGAAAGAATGGTCAAAACCTGGAAAATGAGGAGGAATTTTCTTCTGTTTGAATGAGCACAATAAATGAACAATTTATGTTTCCCCATATTCTATATGACTTTTGGACATATTGCAACATTATT
The DNA here is from genome assembly GCA_009831015.1 of Picea engelmannii. Taxonomy (NCBI): domain Eukaryota; kingdom Viridiplantae; phylum Streptophyta; class Pinopsida; order Pinales; family Pinaceae; genus Picea; species Picea engelmannii. The sequence continues at coordinate 151,932 of ML783534.1, read as the reverse complement.
TTTAAATAAGTTTTGATTACACTCTAGTAGGATTTGTAGAAATGAATAGAAAAACCATCATGGCTTGGGTCTTTGTCAGGAACCAATCCCGAAATTGTATTTAAAATTTCTTCTTCCTTGGTAGGTTTTAATAAGTTTCCTTTCTCCTCAGGGGTGATCAAAGTCTATATATTTTCCAACATTGTTTTTATTAATTCTAAATCGATCCATTCTTGTTTAAAATACAATGTCTTAGAATGAGTCTTGGCCACATCCCTTATTGCTAGACATATTTTTGTTCCATCCTCCATGGCTATCTCATTAAAATTGTTTTTAATCCTTCTTTCTTTGGCTTGTCTATGGAAGAACATTGTATTTTTTTCACTAGATTTCAACCACAAACTTTGTGACTTTATATGTCACATTTCTTCTTCATCTCTGAGCACCTTTGAATCTTGTGAAATGTAACATCCCCAATTTTAGTCCCCAAATATTGTAATGTAATTGTATAAATGTGAGTTAGGACAGTGAGCCAATATTATTGGGGAAAAGAGACCATATTGATTAATATGGGTGGGGGTTGAATAATATATCATGAACATTGAAATGATTAATAAAATAATAATCACTGGTTGTGATACGAGTGTGATGAAATTGATGGGGGGGTATGATTCCACAAGGGATAGGGGTACAAGGGGGAATTATTCATGGGTATTAATCCAACCCACATTCATGAAGTATTATCATTGTGTAAACCTTCTATTTGTTGTTGAGTCTTCCCAATGCCAATAATTAAACTCATGTAAGAGGGTGGGTGTGAGTGTTAGCACCAGAATTCACCTTTGGATTGTGGCAGAGGTAAGCTTGATACCCATCAGATTTATATGTCACAGTAATGTATTAGGTTGGTCGAATGGGCACTGACCCAAGAGAATATCGCTTTAACTCAGAAACTAGGCCCAACATGCATGAAGAGTGAGGTCTTGATCTAACTTCTGTCAGTAATATGAAATTAAAATGAGTAGAGGGAAGACTTGGTGAGGATGGTGAACGAGACTGTTATGGGCATATAGCCTTCCAGCAGCTCAGAAAAGAAAAACAAGGCACTGAAATGTGCCTAAATGAAATAGTCACAGCTACACACTGATCAAACCTACATCATACTATGTAGACACAACCAATCGACTGGATCCTCTAATTCCGAGCCTTTCAGTGTAAGAGGGAGAAGATGACATAGGCAACTGATTAAAACCGGTGAAAATATTACAGTGATCAAACCTACATCATCATACAACATCACCACCCTCAATTTGATCCTCCAATTCCGAGTGTTTTAACATAGTTTTTACAGAAAGATGGAAAGAGTCTAACTTTCATTAAACAAGAAGTCTAAAAAAACAAATACATAACCAGGAAAACTAGTGCTTCAACAAAACATTACAATCAGGAGCCTAGCTCAACCATCGACCCTTACAAAAATACAAAAAATGAGTATATATACTTAGATTAATTTTCCATTGACAGTGGGAGAGTTGTTGATACATTAAAGTCCAAACTAGCGTGTGTAGGCTCTTCTATGAGGGGAGGCTCAGATCGGCATGGCTTCTGCAGGAAATCTCACACTAGGGCGACCTTGGGTAGACTCTCTGCCAGAATCTCCATGCCTTACATTTAAGGAGTGAGGCGAGGTTTCAACCACCTCCTCCCACCTTCATTTACTTCTTGCTAGGATCAGGATCGAGGCCGAGTTGAATTGACACTTGGAGAACATGGCGACCCCTCCTGCAGTTAAACTCGATGATATGCCACCTTTTCGCGGCCTTTTCTATCACCTCAGTCGAACATGGGCTGTGACCTTGTGCATATTTTCAAAGGCACTTTCGGCACTTCGTCTTTAGGGATATTCCACCACACTAGCATCCAGGATCCCTGGTGACTAAAACTACGAAACAAACCTCCATATCGGCAGTTAGATCTAGATTAAATTTGACGGTCGAGATCTATTAGAACCGACGACCACAATGATCCCTTGAAGGCCCAAATTCTTTGTCCCTATCTTCCACATGACTCCGGTGCCATGACCATCCACGAGATTTCGAGGATTCTCCCACTGGGAGTTCTCATTCCTCTTCCTCCAAAAACCCCGACACCAAATCCGTGAAAGACTCAAACGATCACCACCTATCTCCCTAGGATCGACAACCAAACTTTCTTCTCCTCGGACGACCCTGATCGCTCCCTCATAAATACAGAGAACCAACTAAGTGACGAGCGCTAGCCCATTTTCCCCAGGCCTGATGACTTGTGATTGGGCGCTATGAGTGTGGTTACAACCCTTGGGGGCTTTTGCATTTCACGTTTCGATGAATCCAAATGAAATGGAGGAATGACCCCCTGACTTTTGAAGTCCCAGTAGACGAAAAAATGATCGAAATTAATCACACGCCACGTAGCCTGAGGCCGGATGACCCAGATCATTTTTTATGTGGGACCCCCACCTAGCCTGGATATTTTTCCATGTATCCCCACTAGATCGGACGGCTGATATCACTCCTTGATCCAATGGTCTAGATCCTTTCAGGATTTCTTGAACCGAGGATATATGATGTATCTCTCCCCTACTTTCTCGGTGACCAATCTTAAAAAGAACGGATGTGCACCATGCGTCCTTCATATGGATGACTGAGATGACTTTTGATGGAAAAAGGGATCTACCTCCACTCCTGGGATGGATGGATAAGATATTTATTTGATCAATAGTCTCGATTGCTTCGGGACTTCTCACACTGGGAATCCACGATGCACTTGCTTTCGATAACCTCGAAATGTCGACTCCCAAAATCGCTGACTAGTTGCCATCTGTCCCCACTGGATCGAATGGCCCCGATCATTTCGGTGATATGGGCACTATCTCTTGCGCTAAACCTCGTGCAACTTCGTTGATCAAAATTACCCACCGACCATCGATCTGCTCCATTGATTGATCCTCGTCGTTGAATACTGAAGCCTCCCACCTACTTGCATTTTTAACCCGAAATGGATTCTTCTGAGTGTTGCGCATTGAGCTCATGGCTGAAACCTTGGATAAAATGCATTTGATGGGCTCTTAAGCCCCATTTCCTCACATTTTACACCAACGGCTCGAATCTGGAGAGAATCTCCATTACAAGAATTTGTGCTAACAGTAAGGTTGTGGGTTGTTGAGTGTGGAGAGTGAACAACCATAGGGATAGATATTCTTGTGGACTCATAGCCTCATCTTGAGGGTGGCCTATGTTTGAGAGAAAATGAACAACAATGCCTATGGTTGGGAGGTTCATCCTTCATATGTATCTAGTTGGTTACATTTTATAAACATATAAGTATTATGTTGTTTTATTGTGATTATTCCATTTTGTAAATGAATATTGAATTCTATATGTTGTTGTGTTCTTATTGGATTCATTCACGTATTTATGTATGTTGTTAGATGCATGGTTAAATCAACATGTGGTTTGATGTAATTTTTATGGGTCTGCTACTCCTTGGCTCTCTTTTAAATGTATCGAGAGTTTTCATATTTGTATTCGGTAGGAAAATTCATTTTTGCAGTGACGTGACTCAACATGGGTGTTGGGTACGTCACATAAAGTTTATGTTGTCTAATTTATATAGTTCACTAGTTATAGCTTCATTCTCCATTATTTCCCGAATAGAGTCCAACTAAGCTTTGAGTCGTTATTTTCCACTGTCAGAGAGGTATAGGATAATTTAACCCAGTCTTTGAGAGAAAGTTTTATCACCTTCAACTTTTATTCCTAAATAAACATTGGAGAGCTTACAACCCATATATTCCATGCCTCTAAGATTTTTTCTGAAGCCATGGGATCTCAAAGCCATATGGGGTAGCATTGGAATGGTAATGGCGCAAATTCTAGAGAGTCCTGAATGAGTAGAGCATTTGGTTTATGGTCAAAGGTTGTTAATGACATGATTTTAGACGTGATGATGTTGTCCTATAGGAGGAAGTCATTGTGCACTAGGAATCTATTGAGCCTTGTTTCTATATGTCTAGACCCAAGCCTCATATTCGACTAGGTAAATTTTTCTTTATTTATCTTAATATCAACCAAATCCCATTCAACTAGAAGATATTCTATTTTGTCTCGAAAATGATACTTGATTATGCTCCCTCCTCTTGTTTCCTTGTTATTTAAAATCACATTAAAATCCCTAGTAATTTTGTTGCAAGAGTGCTTAGATTATTTTTAGAGCAAGTAAAGAGTTCCAACAACTCTCCTTTTCTTTGTAGACAGATGACATATATGCATTGAAAATATTAAGTCACTTACCTGATTGTTGATGTATAAAACTTGATAGGATCCAATGTCAAGTCTGGTATGTGAAGACTAAATGTGGATAAGATTGATTCCAAAGTGTGCAAAGGCCCCTAGAAGCTTCTCTTCAACTGGATGCTAAACCATCACACTTGTTCCATTATTGCTTACATATTTTTAAGCCTTCATAAGCCTCNCAAGTCTGGTATGTGAAGACTAAATGTGGATAAGATTGATTCCAAAGTGTGCAAAGGCCCCTAGAAGCTTCTCTTCAACTGGATGCTAAACCATCACACTTGTTCCATTATTGCTTACATATTTTTAAGCCTTCATAAGCCTCCAACTTGGTCTCTTGGAGAAGGGGAATGGTAGGTTTTTTAGATCTAATTAGGTCCCTCAATGCTTCTTTTTTATTGTGATTACCCAGTTCTCAATAGTTATAGGAGAATTTATTCATTATTTAACTTGAGGTTTCTGGCTACTACCTTGTGATGGTGCATTTTCTCCAAGATTTTTTCTAGTTCTAGATCTAGTTATTAGCATCTTGTCTATAGTGGTTTGAATCCCCGACATCTTTTCTTCGTTCCATGCTTCTTCATGTTTTTATTTTTCTAGCTTCCTACCAACTTTATTTGTTGTTTATCAAGAATATTATCTGTTTCTTCTAATTGATTAGATTTAATGTACTCATTGAATAGGGAGGACACTATTTCAATATTTCTCGACAAAGAATTCATACTAGGTGGCACTGATGTAGTAGGTGTAGGATTTGAAATCATTAGAATTTCAGAGAAAGGAACCGAGTCTTCTAGCAAAATAATTTCACATGTATTTGATTGAGGATTCAACCTATCTCCTTTGGTGTGGCTTGAACATTTTTGTTCTTTTTCATTATGTTCGCTAAGAGGAAAAATGATTGTTTGTGGAAGTGGCATTGCATGCTTGGAGCTAGAAGGAGTTGAAGGGACTGATTTGGATTGTGAAGTAGTAGTTGTCTACTTGGGGTTCATTTTCCTCTTTACAGTTTTCCACTAATCTTATTTATATGGATCAATTTGAGATGCCTAGGAAAACATTTTACAACCCTTTTTGAAGTGCTTGTATTCATGGCATGTTTTACATTTGAATGGTAGTTGTTCATAATTCAAGGGATTTACATGTTTGCAATTGTCTAGGATGAGAAGGATTTCTTCTGGGAGCCTTTTTCAAGAGATTCAACCTCCATGCATATTCTTGCACAAGCAAACATTTCGTCTTTTGGTTTTGAATTATCTATGTAGTGACTCAGAGTATCTCCAATACAACATGTTGTGTCTTCATTATAGTAGTGAAGGGGTATATGTGGAAACCATACCCATATAGGGACTGCTGAAGGGACTTCATATTTAGGGTTGAAGGATGGTATCCATTGATTTAAATACTTTCCTTGAGTGTGAAAGAAGTAAGGGTCATTTTGGAAAATGAGATATATGTCCTATTTTTCTTCAAATAGAAATGAATAAATGGCCCTTCCATAGAAATGATGGGTAAGTTTTACTTTGAGAAAAATTTTCCAGTTGTTGGGTTGTTATATTCTTTGTAGTGAAAGAACAGTCAACTAATTGGTTAGTCGAGGTGGATCAACTTGGTGATGAATCGATTGACAGGTCAAGTCAATTCAATGGTTAATTTGAAGGTTGAAATGGTTGACTGGAAATTCGAAGGTCAAAGTGGTAGACCAATAGGTCGAAGGTCAACTGACAGGAGGTTGACTAGGTAGTCAAATAGTATCCGACTGTAACGGAATCCCAAAATTTGTGGTATTGTAACTAATCATTTGCATGGATTTGTAAAATTTTGGGGGGGGGCATGAATTAATGTTATACATGCATTAAAGCCTACAAATATGGTGTAATGTAATAATGTAAAATCTAATCTTAAATGTTCAAACTCTCGGATCTAAGAGGTATGTAATGGTCATGTAGATGTAAGTCGAATTGGTTGTAGGGTTGTTCTTGTGTAAAGAAAGAGAGTAGGATGATGAGTGTGTCTTAGGTGTAGACCAAGTTCAGTCATGTAACTCTCTATTCTTTGAATCAATAAGACAACAAGAGAGTAGAAGACCCTCAAGGAATGTTGGTTTTCCCAGTTAAGGGTTTCCATGGTAAAGTCTCTATGTAATGTGTGATTTTCATTGATTATTTCTATTTGTCTTTGTCTTTTTTTTCTTGGTTGGTTTAGTGCAAGTGTTATTTTCTCTACACTAATTCCTCTGAGCCCAATTTTCCATAAACTTTGGAGAAGGAAAAATGTTCATGAACTAACTAATTAATCCTCACTCAACCAAATCCAAATCCATGTGCCTTAAGGAAGATGAAAGCAAAGGGACATTCATAATATTTTTGAGCCTTTCCTGAACCTTGTCAGTTGGGGTTTCACATCCTTTTCAAGCGTTGAAACTAGGGTGTAGATGGTAGTTATTTTAGGACTGAGGGGGGAGGAAGACCCCTCCAGGACTAGGATCTATACCTCAATCAAATGGTACCCGTATCAAGATAGTCAAAAGAGAGCACTAGGGTTTCATGCTTGTCAAGATATTCTCTATAATGAATCCTCAAAGAGAAGGGACATCCATACTTTTTACAAACAAAAATAAACAATTAACATTTAAAAAAAAAATCATTATATTAAAAAATATATATATTAATTATATATTAAACCAAAGAAAATACAAATACAATATTAAAAATCATAATTGGCATACCTAAAGTACAAGATACAAATATCAACTCTAACATAAAATCAACCTTAAAAACAAACTAATCAGAAACTCCTAAATGTAACTATGGAATCATTACAAATTAAAGTTAATAATAGATACAAATAAAAACAATAGAATAAATAATTAAAATACTTAATTATTAGACATAAGTATCAACTCGAGGGAAAAGAATCAACCTCTTATATAAAAACAATAATAAAAGAATATACATGATAATAAAATAAATATTTAATAAAAAGACATAACCTTTCATAAAAGGTATCAAGGAATCCCCTTACAAATATTTAAAGGGGTATTCATTGTAATTGCATCATCACATTCATTCTTATATATTATATTTTTATTATTTCTTGCCTATTGAGCAAATTAAATTACACATCTGCGTCATTTGGCACTAGAGCCAAAGGTTGGTAGCCATACTTACCTATGCAGTTGCCATCGCACATTTCACCCAACAATTGTCGTACATGTAATACCCAAGACCGAGCCCCAATTGTCAATTTAAATATGTTTTATAGGTTGGTGAGCCAGGTTATGATAGGCCAAAAGGATTATGTGATTATAAGGCCGAAGAGACTAGATGTTAAAGGCCAGTGAGCCTGTTTTTGGTATTTGTAAACACTCATATCATTAATAAAATACATCACTGTGTGTAGAAAAACCACGATAAAATATTATGGGGGACTAAACTCCACTAGGAAGGGAAAGGGGGGGGCTAAGAGCCTAGAAAGGGGGCTAAGCTAAAGGGTTGATTGCCAAAGGAATATTATAATATTACTCCTAAACACTAAGGTGAGGATAATTATTTTATACTAAGTTCTTGTGGGAAGGGGAATGGATCAAAAGTGGGGAGAAACAAGTTCCTTGAGGGCTATGTGTCATCAAGGGCACATGCAAATAAAGGTGGGGGAAATTATTCCAAGGGGGGATTCACTCAACCATTCGATTCTGCCAATCATTCCATTATGCATTCATCCATTCACTCCATGAGGCTTACCTCTCGAGCCTGCACACACTCCTTCATCTACCCCATACCTTTCCTGTTGTGAGCAGTACCCTATACCCTTCCTGTTAGAAGAAGCACATATGTACCTCACCTGATTGTCGTTGCTACCATCACATGTACTTTACCCTGAACGTTGTTGTTGCCTTTACCTGTACCTGGTTGAATTAAGCTCTAGACTAGAAGAAGTAGGTTTTCAGTCCTCTGGGATTAAAGGGGAGGGTTGTCAGGCCCATGGATTGAAGAGGAGAGTTTTCAGGCCTGTGAGAAACTATCTCCAGGTGAGATAATTGTTGGGAATTGATTTCCTGAGGGAGCCTAATTGTAGCTACAGTGTTATGAGACTTCCTGTCTGGCATGTTGCTGAAGCCCTAGAAGGGAAGTGGGGCAACCAAAGGACTGTTGAGCACAAAAGGGACACAATTCCTAGGGTGGTACATGCATGTGGGGAATCAGGTATTGTAGGTTGTTAGTTTGAGTTGGCACCTGACAGATTTGATCCCATTGTCTGAGACATATTAGCCTAGCTAGGAACCCCTTTACCAGGGTGGAGTTTAGTCTCTACTTGGGGGTGACCCACTGTTGAGATTTATGGGCAACATGGTTTAAGACTAGGAGGATCTTGGAAGGTCTACATGCATTTGGTGGTATTTTATCAAAGATAAGTATCAATCGTGTTTTATTTTACTTTCTGCATTATTCTTCAAATGTTTAATTTCATGGGTTTTTCCCTCTGTATGATGCATGTGCATTGTTAGTGTTATTCTGCATGAATTTTGTATATTTGCAGAGTATTTGTATGCTTTTAAATTTATGTATATAGTTCAAAAATTTCTATGTGGCATAGCCCATATATAGTCTAGGGATGATACAATGTAGTATCAGTGATGCGACCCGACCTGGGTGGTGGTCAGGTGGGTGTGTTACGATTTGGTATTAGAGCTCCATTTTTCAACACTGAAACCTGGATGGGCCGAGTAAGTTGAAATTGAAGAGAGATTTCACAGAGTTTTGAAGTTACAGTGCATACCTAGGTGCAAGGAAGGTGTTGAGAGAACACTTGGACTGTGTTCCAAAGCGCAGGAAGTGCAGTGGTTCAATAAATCTAGTAGAGGAAAGAATCCACAACAACCACTGATTTGGGCCACAAGATTAGATCTGGGCCATTGGATTTGTTTGGGAGAAGAAAAATCCCTCACAACCATCAGATCTGGATAAGTTGTGTGGTCGTTAAGAACTGAAGTCATTCATACTTCGCTGCTCCGACAATTTTTCTTTGTTTATTGGAAGGGGGGGAAAGCCCCGAAGTCCCAAAGTCCCAAACTCTGGAGAAGATCCTGATCATTTTTCGTTGAGGACACGTGTCAGCAGATTAACAGGTGTCCGAAAGTTCAATGATCTAGAATATCATGGTTGAAAAGTGTTCTGGTGTGAAAATACCTGAAGCCCGGAGTCAATCCCAACCATCTGTTGATAGGTGAGAATCAATCGTGGATCGTGCTGCTTCGCTGATTCGACATTCAACAGATTGGGGGTTTGCTGGTGATTAGAAGTGAGAACTCCCGAAGCCCAAAGTTCCATAGGAGATCCCATTCATTGGCTATAGGGGAAGCGAGAGTCGTCAATATCAAATTCGACATTCAGTAATTTAGGAGGCAACACGCATTAGAGTCTCAGAACTCCCAAATCTCAAAGTCTTGGAGCTCCAATTGACCATAGATCTTGATGGAGAGTTTGTATTGTTGATCCGTGAGTCTTGCAGGAATTCTCCAATTCGAAATCCAGGTGATTTATGGTGTGGTGTTGTAAAACATTATGAATCCCAAAGCTCCAGAGCCTGGGAGTGATGGAGTAGTTCGCTAGTTCGACATTCGGGGAACTTTGTGTGTTGTGTGGTCAAAACTTCTGAAGCCCGAAGCTCTGAAGCATCGGAGTCCCGAAACTATGGAGAAGCACCATTCAGGGAGTTCACCACTTAAGTGTTTGGATGGAATGTTGTGTGGTGTAGGTGGAACCTTCGTAGCCCAAATTTCTGAAACACCAGAGCCCCGAAACTCCGAAGAAGATCTTGTTTGGAATTTCACCAATTTGACATTCAGGAAAAAAGAAGTGTGTTGAGGGAGAAACCTTCGAAGCCCAAAGTTTCAAATCCCCAGAGTCCTAAATCTTTGGATATGAATCATATAAGTAAGAACCTGGTTCTAGCCCGCGGTCACATGAGATTGGGGTCAAAGTGAAGGGGCTAGTGCCTGAAAATTGATTTTTGAAGAAAGAAAAGGGCTTAGAGAAGGTGCCTACAAATTTTTGATTTGTACAGACCTACAATTGAGGTAAATTAAAGAAGCCTGTAAACCTAAAGAGAGGATCCAACATGGGTCCGAGAGCTAATTCGGCTCCCAAAGAAGGTCACTTGCACAAGGATTTACCTCACAGAAAGGACCATTTTTTTTAGATAACCATAACTTTCTTCTCAAGACTTAGAATTGAGCATGGGAGTAGTCATTGGAAAGATATTGGATAGTAGAATATAATCGTTCACCCAAAAACTTGATCTGAGCAGTCAATTTCTCAGAAAATCAAAAGAAAGAAATATGATGCATTATGAACCAGAATTGTTCATATTTTCATGCAATTGATAAATCAATTAGCTTGACAGGTTCTGTTGGTTGCACATTTTGTAGAGTTAACAACTAGATCAGAACAGGATCAACACAGAGTGCGGAAGCATGGAATATACACAGGGGGCTTCCACCCAGGAGGATGCGATCAGAGGGATGGATGTTCATATGGGTAATGAAGGTACAAACTCAAATGGTCATCAGGTTGCTCATAAGTCCATGCATTTTCTTTTTAGTATATTGAAAATACAAAAAATAGGCATTTTGCATTGGTTGACATTTTTGTCTTTGAATCTTTATCATTAGCTTAGCGCATTTAGCAAAAGATTGCATTTTACTTCTAAATTGCAAAGTTGAAATTGAAGATTGCATTATTTTTATTAGCATATCATTCATTGAAAAGTTAAAGATAGACTTTGCATTATATCCATATTTATTTTCTTGTAGAGTCATAATATCATGAGTTTCACTTCCATACCCTTTTGAGTAATCACGGCCAATAAAATTTACGCTTTAAACTAAAATTGATTAGTCACGATTTTATTTTTAGGGTGCACAAACTAGCCTAGGATTTAGTGCCTTGGAATAGGATTTTGTGAGTAAACTTCTCCAAGGCAGTTAGATCAACATATGTGTCTAAGAAAGGGAGTTGAGAAGTCCATTGTATAATTGGTAATATCAGGAGGTTCCTCTCACACCGGAGTTAAGCACGAGGTCATGCGAAGTTAGTTGAAGGGATAACCACTGGATACTCACCTAGTGTCAGAGATATTTATGTGGATTTATTCGTATTTGGAGATCTTGCTAGTGCCCATACCTTTGTGAGAGGCAATACTTTCAAGGTTTTGAGATTTGCTACCCTGCCCATACGGTAATCCAGACTTACAACTATTTGCATGTGCATCATTTATACAGTGGTTGATTAGTTGCTTGACTTAGGTATCTCATAGGTTAATTGCAGCGATTATTCTGCTTGTATCCTGAGTCAGATAGGGGTTGGACAACACACAACCTTTATGGAAGATTACCTCTCTGGGGGAATCTGACCGATTGGTTTTTAAACCTATGAGGGCCCTTATAATTGATTCTATTACCTCCAAACTTTAGAGGGGAGTCTCAGGTCCCTCTTGGATGAGCCATACCTTCTTTAGCGAGGGAGGCCACTCAACCACTTTAGCTCGTTTACATGTATATTGGTCGTTTGAATTTTTGGTATGCTCTTTGACTACTAGTTGGCCTTAGGATATATTTTTATTTGTTGGAGAGTCATATGTCATCATGGAGTCAGACCAACTTCCTCGCAGGTCCCATCGGTTGTTATAGTTACCACCAGTTTTTGATTTCTTGCTTTTTAAAAGGCATAGAGTTATCAGGAGTGGTACACACACATCCACCTTTTAGACTTGTGGTCCCACAAGGATGAGTACTGAGTCTAGGCTTCATAATAATGGGAGTTCTTTGACTCCCATACCCACTATAGTTAATGGCACCCCTTCGACACCTGCAACCACTACAGTTGCAGTGTCGAAGGCTTATACCGGTACTATGGCTCAGCCCATATTTAATGCTTCATATCTTGCCTCAAACCCTTTTGGGGGTTTCCGCCACTTGCCAAGTTACAATGTTTAGACCATCCCCATTGATTCTAGTCCATTTTCTTATGGTATGCCTAACTTCACTTCGCAATTTTCGACAGCCATCCCAACTGTTGGCCCTAACGCTAGCTTTTGACTTGGGGGCACTACACCTCCTTACACTCCTTTCCTATTTGGTGGTTCTCGTATTCCCCAAGTGAATCCTAATGTAGGAAGTGTCCCTATTCTTAACCTTGGGTCTAATCCTTCTACGACTAGATGGAACAACCCACCTAGCAGACAAGCTCCACCCTATATCCCTATCTCCTCGATGTCGATTCCAACCAATACTTTTTGCATGATGAATCCACTTCAATCCTATGGGTTCCCACCTGGAGGAGCTCAGTCTTACACTTTGGGCACTCCCCAACCTAGATCCAATCTAGTTGGGGGCAATTTTAACAACCCTTAGCTTGGATCTAATCCAACTTGGGGAAATTTTCATAACCCTTATCAGAACATTCTTGCTGGAATGATGCCCAATCCATCTTTTACAAATCAGCCCATAGGAGGGCCTTATAATTCCGGAAAAGTTTTTGGTCCTTACTAGAACCCTGGATGGAATGTGTTGGAACAGGGGCAGACCCGAGGTTCAAAACTACAACAATGCAGCAACAAAACCCTAACTACCAACCCTTTCGGCAACACCTGCGAAGCAGATGAAGTCTCACCTGAGGTAGAGGCAGGGGTGGTTGCAAGACTCAGGTGTTTGCAACCTTAGCTGGGAAACAAACATGTGATTATGACACTTAATAAAGAACTTAGCACTGTTAGTTCTTCATTATACAGTCAATATCCACTTTGTTGGTAAATAGAGCTTCGCAACATTCACAGTGTTTTAACGTATTCAAGCACTTAACATCAGTAAAATACATCAGATCTTAATAGATCAAGCACTAAGCATATTCATGTGTATCAGATCTAACATCCTACACATCATTAGCACTAAGCATAAACAAATCTATCCAATCATCTCATAACACTTAGCAAAAGGGGACATAAACACATTAAGAGAAGAAAAAAGAAATACAACACAATATTTACATGGTTCACCCCCACCCTGGGGCTACGCCCACCAACTCTTATTCTTTATTAGCATCTTCAATTGGTTACAAGAACAAAGCCATCAAAAACCCTACTGCGAACATGACAAAATATTTTCACAGCTCGCTAGATCCTTCTTCCTTGCATTACAACACAAAATCCTTCTACAACTTCTTACAGTGACTTGCACTTAGATTCTGCAAGTCTCACATAGGCACAAAGCTCTTACAAATCTTACTTGCACTTAGCATACATCACATAGATTATGATCTATTACATGTAGCTCACTAGCTCTCTCTTTACATTGCCTAGATATCTATTTATATATAAAAAATAGGCCTAAGCACGGGTAAAACCCATGGGCCGATATCCCAATCCTGTTAAATATTCCCAAAAACCCAAAATGGACCCAAAAGTGGGCCAAGATCCCATGATATCCACTTTGTCTTGCGCTCCTCCTTCAATAGGTTGTCGAAGTCCCAAAATAGGTCAACATGACCAAGAATCTCCCAAAACTTGGTCAAGGGCCAACAGGCCCCCAACACTCACCTATGACTCATCCCTAGTCACTTTGGTTTGAGCAATTCTACCTTGAATGCCTCGAGATGCTTCGACCTATTGCCATGCTACAACCTCTTTCTTAGTGAACTCCTGGATCATTGCATCGTTTACTAGCCCTTCTAGGCGATGTTCTGTTGTGATGACAACCTGTTCAAGATCTGCTCCTTGGCTTTCAACTTCAGTGAATAGTTGGCATGCCTTCTCTTGAACTGGTTGAATTTGTTGATATACTTCCATCACTTTAATTTGGATAATGTGGATCTATTGCTGGGTGATGCGTTGCTCTTGAAACTTGTTCATTCTTTCGACTGGTGACAAGGCCTTCAACTTCACCTACAACGTATCTACGTGTTTCTTTGCTTCTTGGAGATGCGACTCTAATGCCTATAACTCTAGATTCTCCGTGAGGTTTTCATATGTCTGAGCCCTCCTGGAGCTCAATTGCTTGCATTCCAAGGCAAGGGATTTTAATATTCAAACTGCAATGTGGGCAGTTGCCTCCCTTAGGTCTCTTACATCTTGAGGGGTCTCAGGCACAGTACGAAGTTCCAGATCTGTGATGTGTTGCTGAAGCTACTGGATCACTTAGTCAAGTTGTGCCACCTACTGTGGAACTCATTCTTCAGTTCTCATTTCTATGACGATCACAGAGCGAAGTGCTCTGTTGAACTGTTCCTTTACTTCTAGCTACTCTGTGATCAACTGCTCCTTGCTTTGCTGTAGCTTTGTTTTTTCCTCATCCCACTTCGCTTGTAGGGCAAGCTTTTCCCATTTTGCATTACCTCGTTGCTCTACAAGTGTGGTTTGTACTTGTGTCAAAGCCTGGGTGGCTTGCATTGTTTCTTCCTGAGCTTGTCGAAGGCGAGATTTGATTGAGTCGGTGATTCGGTGGAGTTGAGCTGGCTCATCTCCCATTTCTGGTGTTCCTATTGATAAAGGTGTAGTGGAGACTGCATGACTAAATAGAAGTGCCTACTACACCCCTCAGAGCTCAGCCTCAATATGGTTATACATCTCCTCCTGCTTAGCCTCCTACTTTTCTTCTATCTCATGTGAAGCATCATTCAAAGAAGTGATGATGAAATTGAATTCATCGAGAGTGAGGACAGTCTGGAACTTAATCTGGGTTGCTTTTACTTTCTTCCGTGATGAATTCTTTTGGGGGGAAACCTTTATTTTCTTCGAGGGGTCCTCCTCATCTCTAGGTGATGTTCCTTTGCCTTTGTTTTTCTTAGATTCCGTGCCATAAATCTCTCCTCCATCATCTCCTTGCTCTGGTGAAATGGATGCAGTCCTCATGGATGTGTTGTTTATATCCTGAACTTCTTCAGGTTTCTTGGTCTTACTAGGTCTGGGTGTATCCTACGTAGCTTCCAGACTATCTACATCAGACAACTCCACAGGGTTGGGTGGGATAAGGAGGTCCACCAACCATTCCTTGGTGATTTCCTCTAAGTCTTTCTCCATAATCTTGTAATATGACTGCAACTGCTACTTATGGCCATCTGCACACGCTGTGATATAAATGAAGTGGCGGTCCGTGCTAAAATTCATTAAGGGTCGAAACTTGTGGAGGGTATTCAAGGTCATATGAGGCTCAGACTGGATGGCTAAGTTCAACTGATTTTAATAAGTACGGAAGATGAAATTGTATTGCCACAACTTGTTCATATCGTTGGAATACCATAAGGTACTGAACTTTGCAGCCAAAGGTTCAAAGGGCTTGATGTCCAGGAAGGCTACACCTTTTGACATATTCCATGCGATGAAAGTGATCAATATGAGAAGCCAGCTGAAGTGGAAATCATACCCTTGGTCTTGTGCTTCCCTGCAATCAAGCTCTAGTTGGTTTACAAGGTACTGTGCCCAATTCATCTGAAGTACTTTTGTGCACTTCCCTACAAGATCAACTACGAATCCAGTCACTTGGATGGGTCGGTTCTTATGAACTAGCTTGCCTGCGATCAACTGACATGCAAGGTGCACTACACCACTCTGGATAGAAGTTACCTTGTAACCTCACTTGCCCTTCTCGACATTGCCATAAGTCTCTTTGATCCTATGAGATAATGCTTGGTCTGAGGTCTTTCCAGGATAAAATTCCTATGGGTCAGGGCCTTGCATGCTCAGCCCTGTGATCCGATTGATCAAGGTCAGATCCACAGTGATGCGGTGGTTCAACCATAAGTATTCTCCATGGTAGTAGGACAACATCAACTTGACGCATGCCTTCACTTCCTGGTGTCTGCAAAAGTGCGGGATGTTCATCACATTAAGCAGTGTGGACTGCGCGAGGTTCTGGGTCCATGACTACTGGATAATATTTGAGTTCTTTCCTTTAGTCCTGGTCAGATACTTGTGTGGGGCGAGCATGCTGTAAGCCTTCCTTTCGCCAAGGTTGAAGTTGCTAAACTTCAATGTTACGAGCTTATCCTAGTCAGAACGAACTGCACGTATCACTTTCGGGAGGTACGTCGTAACCAAGGTATATTCAAAATCTCTAGGCACACTATCTCGGGTGATGGCACCGCTTAGAGATGGTAGGTAGGTAGGTAGAATTCTTGAAATCAGCTTGGCATTCTCAATATCATCTATGTTCTTAGTATTCTTTTCATCTACCTGTCGGGATGGTCTAGATCGAGAAGTGGATGGAGAGGATAGAAGTCCTCTCATCGATGATGCTTGAACACCTGTAGACACTCCTCTCTCTGACATGACTATCTTAGTCATCAAATCAAGGAGAACTTCTATTACGAATTCTTCAACTGCGGTGAGCTCATCGGACATACATGCTCAGGATAAATTATAGAGGTTACAATGATCTTTAGATGTTGCACTAGGATGAACAAAAAGAGTGCAATGAGCACTGTATACAGGTGCTAGTCTGTGGTCTTCAAATTATCAGTTGGAAAAACTGTTCTTCGTGCATGGGGTGACGAGATAAATAGGCAATCTTGGCAATGGTTCTCTTATAATAGGTATGAGCCTCATTAATTCTTGTTCTGTCCATTATGGTGCGGTCCAACGGTCTGGTGGTGAGCCATCAATGCTTTCCAACCCATTCGGAGTGGCAGTCAAATGGATATATCGACCTCCAATAGCTATATTTCTTCACCATGGCAACGTGCCCTATGTCGTTGTTCTGATATCCTGACGAAGCTCCAAACTTGCAAAGTTTCCACCTGCAAAGTTCCATCTGAAACCTTTTGTAACTTTTCAATCTTAGCCCTCTTATTACTTAGCTTTCTAGCCTTGTTTCCAGTGAGCTTCGTCTCAGTGGTTCTTTTCGCATTCTAATTATTATTTTCTTTGGACATAGTCACTTCATGCTGTTGAAATTCTCTCCTAGGATTCAGGTGTACCATCTCTTCTTTATCTAGGATAGAAACTTCAGCCTTCCATGGGTCTTCCAATATTCTTATAGCTTCGTCATTTGGGCTTTTAGTGTCAGATAGCTTCGATCTGTTCTCTTGTTCTTCAATCAATTGTGCGATCTTTTTGGTCATGAAATCTTTTAATTCTTGTTGCTTCTGCTCCAAAACTTCTCTTTCTTTCTTTCATCTGGCTTGATCTCTATCAATCCAGGGTTTTCCAAGTAACATAGTAAACATGGCATTGTCGTCAATAAATTTGATAATCTCAAAATCTTCTTCCGTCGAGGTTCCATTGGCATTCATAGATATCTGAGTGAGATTTTCACATAGACTTACCAGTTTTCCTCTGAATAATCATATTCCTCCTAATGAAGGAGTCATAGAAGGCCTTCCTATAGCTTCCCAAGTTCTCTCTGTCATGATATTCACCTGTGTTTCTTCATCCCAAACATAGTCAATGTCGAAGTCTCCTATTCTTGCCTCTATGGATTCTTTTTCCTTAAAGATATCTAATAACTTAACATGTCGATGGTCATTCAAGGTGTCTTTCATCTGTAGTAATACTTTCTTGGATTCCTTCTGAGGTTCCATTATTTATGGATCTACCTTAGGGTTTTCTTGATTCAAATTCATTCCTTCAAGCTTAGCAATCATTCTGGGGAAATCCAATAATTCATGGTCCATAGCTTTGCAACAGAGACAACTAGGTCTTCCACCAGGGCATTCCTTAACCAGATGGCCTGGTTTTCTGCGACTGTAACATAGGGTTAATGCTCTCTTTCTTTTAGATGATCCCCAACCTCTTCTGTACTATGGACTAGGATCATGGTAGCTAACTTGCAAAAAATTATTTCTAGGATCCTACATCCATTTATTAGTCCAAACATTCTTTCTATGCATAGGTATAACATATCTATCACTATTCTTATCAGGTCTATTCAGATCAAACTTTCTTTCATCTAACAATGGCCTAGTTTTCAAGTTAGGACAAACTCTATTAAACATACCTAGATCCATACTTTAGAAACAACAAATTTCACTAATCTTATTCTTACAGAGCACAAAGCTTTCAGATATAGAACTTTTAACTATTCTTACCTTTATCAGAGCACAAAGATTATAGATCTTACCTCTTTTCTACAGATCTGACCTTTTTTCTTCAGAAACTTCCACTTTTACCTTTCTTAGAGCACAAAGCATTCATATCTTGCTTCTTTTCTTCAAATCTGACCTTCCTTTCTTGGCACAAAGATTCACGGGTCAAGTAAAAGGATGCACACTAGGGCAGGAGATCTACGCATAGAGCTTCAACAGTTTCCAGCTGAATCTTTGCACAAAGCTTCTTCTTCCTTAGTTCCCTTAGTTCCTAGCAATCACAGTTTCGCGTCCCGGCAATGGAACCATTTGTTGGCATAGGGGAAGACCCAGGGTTCAATGCTACAACAGCGCACCAAAAAAACCTTAACTACCGACCCTTTCGGCAACACCTGCGAAGAAGATGAAGTCTCACCCGAGGTAGAGGCAGGGGTGGTTGCAAGACTCAGGTGTCTACAAACTTAGATGGGACACAGACCTGTGATTTTGACACTTAATAAAGCACTTAGAACTGTTATTTCTTCAATATACAGTCAATATCCACTTTGTTGGTAAAACAAAGCTTCACAACATTCACAGTGTTTTAACGTATTCAAGCGCTTAACATCGGTAAAATACATCAGATATTAATAGATCAAGCACTAAGCATATTCATGTGTATCAGATCTAGCATCCTACACATGATTAGCACTAAGCATAAGCATATATATCCAATCATCTCATAGCACTTAGCAAAAGGGGACATAAACACATTAAGACAAGCACAAAGCAATACAACACAATATTTATGTAGTTCACCCCCACCCTAGGGCTACATCCACCAATTCTTCTTCTTTATCAGTGTCTTCAATCAGTTACAAGAAAAAAGCCATCAAAAATCCTACTGCGCATAGGACAAAAGATCTGCACAACTCTCTAGATCCTTCTTCCTTGCGTTACAACACAAAATCCTTCTACAACTTCTTACAATGACTTGCACTTAGCTTTTGCAAGTCTCACATAGGCACAAAGCTCTTATAGATCTTACTTGCACTTAGCATACATCACATAGATTCCCATATATTACATGTAGCTCTCTAGATCTCTCTTTACATTGCCTAGATATCTATTTATACATACAAAATAGGCCTAAGCATGGGTAAAACCCATGGGTCGATATCCCAATCCCGTTACATATTCCCAAAAACCCAAAATGGACCCAAAAATGGTTCAAGATCCCATGATCTCCACTCTGTCTTGCGCTCCTCCTTTGCCAGGATGGCGAAGTCCCAAAATAGGTGAACATGACCAAGAATCTCCCAAAACTTGGTCAAGGGCCAACATAATGCAGTTCTTAACACACAATATTTCGTGGGAGCATGGGGTCATATGTCACAACCCTGTCTCCCCTTTATGGCCATGCTTAATCTAGCATATTTGTCTAAATTAATGAATGACCCGGTGATTCATGATCCCACATGGACCTCTGTCCCTACCAAACTTATGTTAGACATTCCAAAGTTTCAAGGTAAGAATGGCGAGGACCCTGATGATCACATCACTACTTTTCACCTTTGGTGCTCATCGAATTCTTTGAATCATGATTCTATTAGATTACGATTGTTTCAACACACTCTCATCGAAGTTGCGTCACAAAGGTACATTGAGCTACCTAGGGGGACATATGGGTCATTTCATCAGTTGGTGCTAGCCTTTCTCAACCACTTTCAACTGCCCATTCATTACGATGTTGGCCTTGAACTTTTGTTGAATTTACACTAGGGTACCGAAGCTCACATCTCAGACCATATCCAAGAATGGCGTAGATGAAGGCGGTTGATTAAGACTCCTATACCCCCAACCTTTCTTCTAGAATGGTTCCTAAAATATTTGCATGATCCTATCTCAAAGGATGTTGCTAATTTCGGGGTCTTCAATGAGGAAGAAGCTATCTTTAGAGCCCAGTAACTCGATCTGATATATGCTCAATCTGGTATGTTATACCACCTTCTTCCAGATGCACCGTGGCCAAATCATGATCCTAGACAGAATCCCAGACCTCATGCCGATGGCATTGTAGGGTCCACCAATGTAAAATCCACAGACTCAGCAATGAAGTCTACTGGAGGACCCGCTTCGTTTGGATCCTCCAAACCCACCCAATCGACGGATGTACATTCTATGCAATTGTTGAAGAACCCAAATGGTGACCGGAAACCAGATGGGAACAAAATGAAAGGTTGAAATAATCGTAAGGGTGGGAAGAATAATAATAAACCCAAGGACAAAGATAATAATGGGAAACAAAATGATAATGCTGGAGAGGGCAAGAAAGAGAAGCGTAAGGTGAAGTTTCCTTGTAAACTTTGTACCGATGACCACCTTACACACTTATGCCCCAAACTTGTAGAGGCTGCAAGGCTTTTAAATCTACCGCCCACTGTGCTAATGAATCCATTCCCACACAACCAACACTTATCCTCGAGCTCTTCGAATGCCGGAAATGCACCTGGTGGAAGTCAAAACCCACCACCACAAGATGGATACCGTGTTTGTATCAATATGGTCGACGCAAAAATTGATATAGCCACCCATTCTTGAGATTATAGCTCTTCAAAAGCTAGTCCCGGTCTAGAAGCTCCTCCTCCCCCTCTGGAGATGAACTTACATATTGAGAAACTAGAGCCACCGCCTCATATTCCGAAAGGAGTACTCAAGAGCTCTACCCACAACCCTAATGCTAGAGTCACCCATAACTACTCTATTTTTTAGGATCTGGGCCAAACCCCTTATGTGATGTCAGCTTTGGAGGTACTCCAAACATGTCCATAATAGAGAAATGCCTTACTCTCTACCTTAGGAGCTCTATAATCTAGTGGCTCGAAAGTTATCAAGTTTGATGTCACGGATGTGAAGACTCGCTTACCCTACCATGTGGCTTTCTG
Organism: Picea engelmannii; assembly: GCA_009831015.1. Lineage (NCBI taxonomy): Eukaryota > Viridiplantae > Streptophyta > Pinopsida > Pinales > Pinaceae > Picea > Picea engelmannii. The sequence continues at coordinate 130,623 of ML783534.1, read as the reverse complement.
AATCCACGTGGAGTATTCCAAGTATACTATCAAACGAGTGGTCGTTGATGAAGGTGCTGCCACTTGTGTGATGTCCCTGGTCTATTGGAAAGCTATCGGTTCTCTAGTCCTTTCTAAGTCATCAAACATGTTGACTGCATTTGACGGTCATTCCTTATGCCCTCATGGTATTCTCCCTGTCTTTCTGGTCTAGTTAGGTGGGAAGATGGTAGAGGTGGAAGTAGAGGTAGTTAATGCACCTCTCGATTATAACTTGTTACTAGGTCGCAATTGGACCTATGTTATGGTCATTGTCGTATCGTTCGTCTTCTGCACACTTTGTTTTCCTCATCAGAGGGAGAGCGTGATGGTCGACCAGTTATCCTTTGCATACTCTAGTCCTAATGCATCTGTTGGACCATCGATCCCAATGATAAAAAATTCTTAGCCAACAACTGAGAATATTGGTGTTAGAATGTATTCTTCCCTCGTGGGTACTTTCGACTTCTCAACACTGATTCACCATGTTTACGTAATGTTTAGTGGGCCTGCTTCAGCAGAGAGGTCCATTCCTTTCCACACTTCCTATCTTAGTGATCCATGGACCCTACCTTCTCTGACTTCGTCGAGTGAAGGTCAGTCTCATGCTGGCATGGCTATGCTAATATCGGCAACGAAGATTTCATATCAAGCCATTCTTGACTCTTCCACCGATCCTGATCCTGTTACCTCGCATACGGATGAGGATGATCCCATTCTTAGGCCTGTATGGGCCACCTCTTTATCTTGTTTGCATGATGTCTTAGATGGGACTTTGCCTTCAGACGAAGCCATCCTTGAATCCATGAATTTTTTCGAGAGACCTTGGGATGATATGCATCATCGATCTTATTTTCTCCCAAATCTTGAAAGAATCGGGCAAGATGATTTTCGGTCTACCTTGAGTGAGATAGTCGGTCATGCCGTAGTTCCACTTGATATGCATGGAATTTATGCCGAAGGAAATATGGCGAGTATTTATCCTACCATTTCAATCGATATCTCTCGTACCCATGGAAAGATTGAGAACGTAAATATAGGTCCGAACTGTTCGCCAGAAGAGATTATGATCTACACCAACCTCTTCAAAGAATTTCAAGATGTATTCACTTGGTCATATGAAGAGATGCCAGGGATAAACCCTCGTATTGTCAAACATGAGATTAGGACTTCTTCTGATGCTAAACCTTTTCAACAACATTTTAGAGATGTTAATCCTAGGAAGGCCCCCTCTATTAAGGTAGAGGTGGAGAAGCTACTTAATGTTGGATTCATTTACCCAGTTCCCTTGACTGAATGGGTATCCAACCCCATTCCTGTGAATAAAAAGAAAGGAACCATCAGTGTGTGTATGGACTTTCGCGACCTGACCAAGGCTTGTCCTAAAGATAAATTCCCCATGCCTTTCATTGATCAGATTCTCAATGAGTGTGCGGGAAGAAAAATATTTTCTTTTATGGACAGATTTTTAGGATATAACCAAATGCAGATCAAACCTGAGGACCAACACAAGATGGCATTTATATGTCCTTGGGGTACATTTGCATACCGAAAAATTCCTTTCGGCCTGAAAAACATCGAAGCAACTTTCCAACGTGCCATGACTTTCGATTTTCATGATCTCAAGCACATAGTCGAAGCTCACTTTGATGATCTTACTGCTGACTCTCACAAGAGAGTGGATCATGTTACATACCTTCGGCTGGTTTTTGAAAGATGTCGTTACTATAGAATTCGGTTAAACCCTCACAAATGCATCTTTTGCGTTATGTCTGGACGTCTCTTAGGATTCTTAGTTTCCAAGACTGGGATCATGGTCGATCCTCTTAAGGTTGAGGCAATAATTCAGTTGCCTCCCCCGCGCACGATTAGACAACTTCAAGGTTTACAGGGGAAAGCTAACTTTCTGCGTTGATTTATAGTGAATTATGCCAATATCACTAAGTGTTTCATGTGCCTATTAAATAAAGACACCCCTTTTATCTGGGATGAGTGAGCCCATGAGTGTTTCGACGCTTTAAAGAAAGCCTTGGTATCGACTCCTCTGCTGAAATCTCCTGATTACAGTAGAGATTAATTTTTTTATATTACTGCGTCTAAAGAGATGATTGGTATGGTTCTAGTTCAGGAGGATGATGAGCTCCATGAGCATGTCATCTACTATCTCAATCAAAATTTAGTCGGTCCTGATCTTAATTACTCCCACATTGAAAATCTAGCTTTGGTTGCCATTCACGTAGTCCAACATTTATGACACTATATATTGCTTTTCAAGACTACTGTGGTTGCTGATGTCAATCTGTTTCAATACGTCCTCACTAGGAATATCATATGAAGGAAATATAATAAATGGATTGTCATCTTACAAGAATTTGATCTCGACTTTGCTTCGTCCAAGTCCAAGAAATCACTAGTTTTTGTAGAGTTAATATCCGATTTTCTACGATTAGATGAGGATATTATCCATGTCGATTCCTTTGTAGATGAACACATTTTCCTTGTCTTGTCATCTGACCCCTGGTATGGAGACATTGTTTTATATCTTCAAACCTTGAAGTTCACTCAGCATCTCTCGCAAGATGATCGACGGTGTGTTACATACAAAGCCAAAAAGTATACCATCATCGGTGACACTTTGTATCGTCGAGGAATAGATAGTATATTACGTCGCTGCTTAACTCACGAGGAAGCCGAGTCATTCCTAAATGATTGCCACAAAGTGGTTTGTGGTGGTCATCTATCCAGGCTTGTGACAGTCCAAAAACTCCTGCGAGCTAGCTACTTATGGCCTACCATATTTAAAGATTGCATTGAAGCGGTTAAGAAGTGTCACCCCTGCCAAGTGTTCACTCGGAAAATGCACTCACACCCAGCCCCTCTTCACCCAGTCATTACCGTCGGTCCCTTCACCAAGTAGGGGGTAGATTTCGTCGATTGCAACCCAACTTCGGTTGGGGGGTATCAACACATTATCATGGATGTCGACTACTTTACCAAGTGGGCCAAAGTCATGCCTACCATAAAATCCAATGGGAAGATTGCAACCTTCTTCGTGTTCAACCAAATTATCGCCCGGTTTGGTATCCCGAGTGAGATTGTCACTGATCATGGCAGTCAGTTTCAGAATGAAATGATGGTAGAACTAGCGTCTAAGATTGGGTTTAGACATGGTCATTCATCTCCTTATTATCCCCAGGTAGATGGGAAAGTAGAGGCCGTCAACAAGTCTCTCAAGACCATATTGCAGAAAACTATCAGTCAGAGTAATTCCAATTGGCACATCATGTTGTATCCCGCGCTTTGGGCATACCGAACCTCGGTTAAGCCTGCCACCGATTTTTCCCCTTTCTAGTTAGTGCACGGTGTGGAGTCGATCCTCCATGTTGAATGAGAAATCCCTTCTCTCAATTTGCCAGTCGAGCTCCTACCTGACACTTCAGATTTAGAGAGACGCCTTGTGCACCTAGAGAGTCTTGACGAGCAGCGTCGGGAGGCCTTTACGGCTATCGAGGAAAACAAGAAATGTTTCAAGGTTCAGTATGACAAGTCTGTGTATCCTCGGTTGTATGCCGAGGGTGACTTGGTCCTCTTGTATGACCAAGCCAAAGAATCGCTAGGGTCAGGCAAGTTTAAACCCATGTGGCACGGTCCTTATATCGTGCGACATGTTCTAGAAAAAGGAGCCTACGAGTTGGAAGATTATGAAGGGAATAAATTGGACGAGCCCAGGAATGGGATCTACTTGAAAAGGTAATATGCTTGAGCCCTAGGCTTGGGTGAAACACTTTGTATACTAATGTAAATTTAGTGTATATACATATTTTTCCCCTTTTCATTTTCTCTTTGGCTTGCTTATCGAGTTTTCCCTTTTGTTGGCAGATGTCAATGGAATCTTCAATCTACCTAGGATTCATAGACAGAGCCAGTCATCATACATGGAACTTGGCTTCCGTTGCTTGGGTGGTTTACTCACCCGAGGGTCTGCTGGTGTCTTCAGGTGGTGTATGCCTAGGGCCATCCACGAATAATGTGGTCGAATATAGCACCGTCATAGAAATTTTGCATGATGCTATCTCACATGGTATTTGCTCTCTAGAGGTTCGCTTGGATTCTCAATTAGTATTATGTCAGTTGAACTGTCGTTACCATGTGCATGATCCTAAGTTACTCCGTCGATTCCTACGGGTACGTCTTTTAGAATGAAAATTTGATTTTATTACATATTTTCACATTCCTAGAAGTTCTAATCATGTATCTGATGCCTACGCTAATTATGTTTTAGATTGGCATTTGTCACATTAATAAAGCAAAGAAAACCATTAAATCAATGTACACATTGTAAGATATAAGTAGATCCGAAGATCTCTTTTTATATATTTCAAAAATATGGTGTTTATATTACAAAATTGGGGCTAAAACCCTCAAAATACATATATAGCCAATATACATATCCCATGACATCTACGCCTGTGGTGCCGGATGTGTTTCATGATAGAAAACCATAGTGTTTGTGAGACGACGAAAGAGTCATACCCATGCTCTAGGTACACCAACAACCTGTCGCTGCATGGCTTCAGGTATATCCTCTACCTAAACCATAGGAATCCTCTGTGTCAAATGAGACAGGTTACCTTGCACGTTCTGTAGGAATCTCTCTGTTTCTCCTCCCAACGCCTCATCTTCCAGGTTCCTCTGTCTATGTCGTAGGAATCCTTCTAGTCATCGTGGACCCATGTCTACAATCACACAAGTATCTAGTTAATATTTAAAAAACCATCCAAAAATATTTTTGCTCTCTTAAATACAAAAATACAAAAAAATGAAATATATAATTTTTTTTTTTACCTATGGCATTGTAGGCAGCTCTTGGTGGAAGTGGCATATTTGGATATCCTCTGAAATTGATTCCTGCATAGGGATAGTCATCCAGAGCAATGATTTGTCTTTGCTACTAGAAGAAAAAATCATCGTTGTAGGGCGTCGACACCCTACCTCCCCCCTGTCGTCTCATGACCTCGATCCACCACACCATGGCTAGATCATGTGGTCCTATAGGAAGGATCTCTACTCTGGATCCCAGACCTAGAACCTGCTCAAAAAAGAAGCTGCAAAGGATAGAGGAAAACCTAAAGTTTCGCTTACCCCCCTGCTTGCACTCCGTCAACTGACCTGTCATATTGATTAGCAGTGAGGTACACCAATCATAGACAGTGGGTCTAGCACATTCTATTTCGTAAAACATAAGTGGTCTCGATGCTTGATGCAACGAGGCCGAACCTATGATCCTGGTAAGCACGAGAAAAATGATCTTTAGGCTGAGGTTACTTATAGCCTGGATGGGGACTTGACTTCCCACCATGGGAGTCCTTGCGACACAGTGGGCTTTGATATACTCCTCAATCTTCATCCCACTCCCCGCTCCACGTGACTTGAGGTTCACAACCTCTCCTTGGCGTGAAAGACCATTCAAGAAGTAGATGTCCTCTAATTCGATTCTTAATGGTTGTCCATCAAGGATAAAGCTCTCGCTATCAAGATCCCAATAACCCACCAACATTTCCAACAACCTCACTTGGGCCCTCATTCCTTTGAGAGTCCAAAAATTTTACAAACCACATATTTTTAGATCCTCTTGAGCAACCAGATCCCAGTCCACTGCTGCATCTACCTCTTCATGCTCTCACTCTCTCCATTCCAACATCATCCTGCAAAAAAAAAATCATTTTTGAGTTAGAAACCCCTCTTTTTTTACATTTTCACACGTATACTCGACTTTATTTTCACACAGTCACGGGTAGGTCTTAATATAGACCCCCTGTGGTTCACACAGGGGCATATACCTAGTCATACCCATGACCTATACAGAGAAACCCACGTATACCTAAAATCCCATATAGCACCCTCAAAAACTAACAAAATAGAACCTAATTAAAAAATGTAAACCACTAAATTTGAAGAGGATGAGATGAAGAGTTACCTGATCCAGATGGTTCTTGATTTCACTACCTGATGCTCTCGTAATTGCCGTTTGAATCCTGGAGGTATTTTGGTCCAAATTGCACTATTTGGGTAAAAGTCAAAATGATACAATAATTTGTGATTTTATTACTATTTATAAGTTATTTGTACCCACTTGATATAGTTTCATGCTATTTTTTCACCTAACAGACTAATTACATTTGGCATACATCATGAGCTTATTTTGGATAATAGTTTCTTCGGGTGACTAAAGCAGAATTTCATTTGCAATTCCTTGGGAATATTTTCATCTCCTTATTGCCAATAGTTTTTATTTGGAATCTAACAAAAAATTTTAACTTAAAATTTTCTAAAATTGTTATCGAACTAATCGGTAGGTGCGGACACTAACAGATCTCCCTAGATCCACCTAGATCTAGAACAAAACAGGACAGACATGACTCTTTCCCTAAGTTATGACCATTGAATTAGCTAGTAAAGAGGAACAAGTGACATACCTTTGTATCGCTTCCTAGGGTCTTTGTTGCTCCCGCTTCGCTCTGGTGTTCTCGTGAGGTCAAGACCAAGACAACACAAACCAACCAAAGTGAAGATAGACAAATATATTCAATTGTCAACTTATGTGTATGATCAAGGAATTACACAATAAAGTAAGAATGACTTTATGGGAAAAGGACATGCCGTTGTATCATATTAATTGAAAGTAGAAGATACAACCTGATCGCCTTGATGTATCAAGATTCCTTTCAGTGACTCTTGGTTACAACACACACACTTTCTTGATCCTTGCATGAAGAAGATCCAACTCCTCTTGATAGACTTGCTAGAGTCTCCAAGCTCCTGTTCAAGCTAGGTCCTTCACATAATTCCTTCACCAATTCTCCAATTAATCTTGCTTAACCTTTTCCATGAGAATTCCATCAATATATAGGAGAGGATGAGATGGTTACTTGGATGAGAATGATCCCACCAAATCAGGGAAACCAGTAAAATGATAACCATTTGAATGCCAACCTATTCTCTAGAAGATTCCCTTCTATAACCATCAAGACTTCATCTTTTTCCAAGCATGAGAACAAGTTCACACCCTAGATATATAGCACAGTGCAAGAAGTTCGCACCCTAGTTGAAGGTAGCCTGTGAGAATGGGTCATTCTCGCACCCTAGGCTATAAGAAACTTGCGAACTCTCTTCAAAAATATGTTTTCTGGGAAGAGATGAATGCCACTTTTCTCAGGAGAAAGTTCTTGTTAGGAGCCTGAGTACACCATCATCAATACACCATCAAGATGACCAAAATCATGGGTAACATAATGTCCCCTAAAGTATGAGGCCAAAATCAGTGACAGCCGAAATACTTTGTAGATTGTGTGTGTGTGTTGGAAACCAGGAGCGCACCTAATCGGAAACCTGTGAACAACCAAGCATCTACAGAATATCATACTAGTTCTGAGGTAGGCATTCCCATACTCAGATCACGGACGGATGACATTATAAGCATAAGTCATGGCCACCAATCATACACTGTGGATCCATGCCGTCAAAATATCGCATAGCCACCAGGAATACACTATGGATCTATGAAAGAAAATTCAAATTGAGAGGACATAGCCACGAGACATACACAGTGGATCTATGTGTCGCAAATTATACATATTCCATTGCAACCTAGACAAAAGAGATGATATCCAGGGTCTTCAATCCCATCGCTCGAAAGTACGAATCTAACCATGTGATTACATGTGTCAAAGTCGAACATGGTAGAAACCACTTGATTACTGGTCATTGATGGAACCATTAACAAGTGCGAGGGAAATCACCATTAATGTCAATGACTCCCAAGGTACACTAGTACAATCCACTGAATGTGAATAAATGAGTTGAGGTTGAACATTCGACGGAATCTTTCATTCAGGGGTCAATGATGTAAACCCACTGTCGAAAGCGAGGAAACCTGTCACTGAGGCATGCAAGTTCCAAGGTACCAAAGAATTTCTAAGTCTTGTTTCCGGATAATGAGCTGGAGTTGACGGAACAAAACTCGTCACAAGAGGGCCTTGATGTATCCCCCATCAATGACATGAAATGAGTAACAGATTTTGAAGGTGAAACAGAGTATGATGCAACTTGGACTGGACACAGGGAAGGCCGACATGGAGAGAAAAGGCAACTCCAGATGGCCGACTCAATAGAGGTTTCGGATGGACTTCTCTTGAACATATGAACGACATGACCAATGATTTGGTAGCATTGAATCAGAGACGACGCAAGGTATGACCTTGTAGCAAATCGAATGAGAGACAAATGGATTTCCCAAACCGGCTTCAAATAATGAATGGGGGGGTGGTCATGTTCAAGAGTGACACTTAATACCAATTAATATGAATACGAGAACACATCCCTTTCCCAAATTTTTCCCCACCATTTCTGGCGAGTACCTCTTTATTTTTATGCAAGCTTGAGGATGATAACATATGCTTGTTGATATAAGCTCATCCTTCAGATGAGTCCTTTAGAGTATGTTTAACGAACCCTAGGAAGGAGTGGTTCAGTCCCATCACGGGTCTGTCGATGTTTGTTTAACGAGTCCAAAGATAGAAAACTCGAAGGTTTTTCATGATTATAGAGTCTGGAAAAACACTTAAAAGAGAACTCTCTCAGTTCCTTTTTCATAAAATTGTCTTATGAGACTGAAAAAGAGATAAATTATTGCCCAACAGATGCTTTCTTCAAATACTTTAACGAGCGTGAAAATAGCAAGTTCGCTCGGCAATCTTTTCATGTTTTCATATTTCTGTGGTGAGTAGTTTCGAGGTTAATTGCCGGATAATCCACAGTTGGTGTCATTTTTGTCATCGATGTTTCAAATATGAATCGGGATTCATCATTAGGACTAATCGTCAGTTACAAAGCTTGTTGATCTTCATCAATTAATAGTAGATGCAGGACAGTTTTGAGATTTGTAATTAGGTCGGCTAGCTGTAATGTCATATTTCTAAAACTAAGGAAAAATTAAATTCAATTTTAGGGTTAGTAAATGAGGTAATTAGGTTATTGATAATACTTCATAATACTAGGTTTTTGATAATATTATAAATAAGACTAGGAATTTATTAGTGTTGAGTTATAAATATAAGGTCTAGGGTTAGAGTTAGATTGAATTATTAATAGTACTAGGGTTTCATAAGGGATTTAATGTGATAATAGGTTTTATGTTTAAGAGTTATTTATAAGTGATTATAAGTTTAGTTTGAAGTGATTTTAGTTTCGTTATTTTAGTTTAAGAATTAATTTTAGTGATTATAGTTTTTAAGTGTAAGATTGTGTAAATTTAAATCGATTTAAAATGATACCAACTGTGGATTATCCGACAATTAACCTCGAAAATATTTTCATGTTTAGAGAGTCTGAAAAGAGCTTAAAGAGGACTCCAGGGGGGTTCCTTTTTTGTATAACCTTGTTGAGCCCGAAAAAGTGATAAAAGTGTTCTCGATCGTGTTCTCATGTATTTTTGAGCATGAGAACGGACAAAAACCAAGCTCGAGGTTTTGTACAAAAACCATAAAAAAAAAACAATCAAAACATGCGATGAAGAAAAAAAAAATATCTGCATCCTTGTGCATGAACATCGAGGTCATTACACCTGCAAAAGTTGCACTCATAAGGGTATTGGGCATTTGGTTTTAATAAATGAAAAATTATAAAATCCAATAACAAATGGTAAAAGTAAATATAAAGGGGTAAACGTTCTTTTTATCATAGTCATTTTAACTTTACCAATATTTGAGTCCAAAACCCCTCTTTTTCCCTTGAATTTCGATGGGTGATTGTGGGAGTTACGAGCATCTATTCGACGAACCGTCTCTGGCAGTGAGGTAAGCTCCTTGTCTTCTATCTTTTCATGGTTTGTTTTTTCATTTTCATTGGCAAAAATCATAGTTTTGAGTTTATTTTGGGGGTTAAAGTTGCACTCATCCATTCTCGTAGGCCAACCACACGGGGCCTGTGAGAATGCCTCATTCTCGCGGGTGATCCCACAGGCACCTGCAAGAACCTCGCACTGTGCCTAAAGGGCACCTGCAAGAACCACAAAGTGGAAAATTGTTTAAAGTTTTTCTCAATGAAAAAGATACCAAGTGTTGAGTAGAGTTACTAACTTTCTTCTTATGCTTCTTATGCAGGTATTTGGCTATCACCATGGTCCTGGAATGGTGTGAAAGAGAGCATGAAGAAGAAGATGTCATTGCCGAGAATGATTTGGCCACCATTGCCTCTTTGTGAGACTGTGGTCTCCTAAAATTCTTTCGTATCCCAAGTATGAGGGCCCAAGTCAGGTTATTGGAGTACCTTGTACATATGTGGGATCCCAACCAGCAAGTATTCCATGTAGGGGTCAACACATTGTCCTTGGAAATCAAGGACATTTACTTTTTGACAGGACTGTCATGGTGTGGGTACCATGTGATCTTGACTAGTAGCAGAGGTGGTGAGTTTCCCATGAGTGAGTACTGTTGTTTGCACTGTGTTCCAGAGGCAGAGAGGAGCAAAGGGAAAGTAGCCATTTGGGGAGTGTGGGATTTGACCCTTCGCACTATTTTTTTCACCATTGCTCATATGGTTGGGAGCGCTACTCCTCACATGGCTCTCCAGAGCTACTTTTAGTATTCCATAGAGTGTATTGAGCCTCGGGTTTTTAACTGGGCAGACGCAGTGCTTCGTAGCATGAAGAGGCAGTTGACCAAATGCAGGCGAGGCGACCTGAAGCAATTCGGGTACAAGTCTTTTTTGGTGTCCTTATTTATTGAGAGGGTTCCCTTGCTGAGGCTACAGGTTGAGTGGGGTTTGCTGGCTCCAATAGATCCAAGAATGCTGAGGTGGTGTCAGCTCATGGCCCGACGCATAGCTGGACCAATTATCAAATATAATGATGCCTTCTTTGACTGGTTGCGACCACAGATGCTAATGGTCGATGATTATGCCTATGCCGGGTTGGACTTCCGAGGAGATCCAGACTTGGTCCTGCCCGAGGGCGCTCAGTGGGGGGATCTTGGTAAGAAGTACACATTATTCTTTTTAAATGTTTTTGTGAATTTTATCATACGCAAATGTTTTTTATGTTCATCCAAGGTCTAAATACAAAATTCTTTTTTGATGACACAGACGTAGGGCCTTACCGGCCTCCTGGTACTTCTCCTATTCAATGACAAGGAGAAGTGGCTCTAGTGCCATTATGGGACACCAAAGATTATGAAGTGGTGGAACAAAACCTAGAGGGTTTGACAACAAACATTCCAGACATTCCCCTTGGAGAGGTTCCACGATGTTATCAGCGTCATACAGTAGGATTGTTGGAGGCCATTGGCCGACTGCTTCGTAGGGTTCTCTGGGCAGTCATGTGTTACCATGAACATCATCCATGATGTCACTTTGTAGAAGCTATGAGCTTCATATTTTGAAAATTTTGGTCCTCAGACAAAACTTTTTGTAAAAACTTTTTTGATCATTATATATACATACGGCTTCTACTGGTTTATATTGTGTTGTGTGAAAATTGATGTGATTGATTTATAAATGACCCAAATGTATGTCTAGTACATAATTAGCTAATGCATCAGCTATTGTATTTAGACGTCTAGGAATATGTTGATATTCAATATAATCAAAATGACGTTCCAAGAGGCGAATTCGCAAATACACCCGTAACAAAGTAGGACTTCGAATAATATAGACATTACTTAAATGTAGTACTATGAGCTGCGAATCGAGTCACACAACAAAATGATGAATTTCGAGTGAGATAGCATCAATCAACAATTCGATAACGATGTTATACTCTGCAATATTGTTGGTTGCACGGCCAAGGCACACACCTCGTAAAGAGACAAGTTAGTTTGTAGGGGCATAAATTGCCCATGCAGCGGAAGCAAGGTTCTGAGTACTACGACTAGCACCATCAGCGAAGCCAATGTAGGGTAGCGAAGACTCCGACATATGGAAAATCAAACACAACGTCACATAAGGGTAGAGACCAGATAACGACAAAAGCAAGCTACAGTAACACACAAGAAGTATGATACAATAAAAATATAGGTACTCGTGCACAGGTGATCTTATGCATAGTACTTCTTCAAGTACAACCCATTTTTGGGTTCACTCAAAGGGATACCATTGTAATCGACTAACTCATAAGCCCCTTTTTCCAAAACTCGTCTAATGATATAAGGACCTCGCCACATGGCTTCAAAATTTCTAGCTCCTAGCATATCTCAATCTTGTTCATAGAGGAGAACGAGATCTCCTTCGGAGAAAACGCGAGGCTTGACATGTTTGTCGTATTGGGCCTTGACACATTTTTTCTGAGCTTCTATGACTAGGGTAGCATCGTGTCAAGTTTCATCTAATTGCATAAGATACAATAGACGTTCTTCCTCAGCATAAGTGTTTGGTAGGAGTTCAATAGCTAGTTTTAAAGAGGGTATCTCGCATTCGATCGAGAGAATGGATTCCACACCATAGACTAACCGAAAAGGTGTAAACCCAGTAGCGGACTTGACGGATATCCTGTAAGTCCACAATGCCTAAAACAACATTGTGTGCCAACTTGTTTTGTGAATCCCTATCATTCGTCGGAGCATAGTTATGAGAATTTTGTTAATTGGTTCAACTTGGCTGTTGGCTTGTGGGTAATAGGGCGTTGAGTTTTCATGGCGAAGACCCAACGTTTCAGTGAGTTCAGACATCATGAAGTTTCTAAAGTGGATACCATTATCAGTAACGATAGCCTGAGGAACACCAAAACGAGCTATGATGTGATTAAAAATGAATAATGATGTGGTCTTTCTAGTGTTATCAAATGTCGGCATCACCTCGACCCATTTCGTAAAGTAATCTACGACTACAATAATGTATCCATGCCCCCCGGCCGAGTGGGGGTGACATGTCATGAAATCGATGCCCCATTTCTTAAAGGGACCAATGGGGACCACAGGGTGAAGAGGAGCAGGATGTGACCATATCTTATGATTATAGGTCTGGCAAGCATGGCATTTTTGGACGGCGATTATGCAGTCGTTAAATAAAGAAGGCCAAAAATACCCTGGACATCAGATTTTCTGGGCAGTAGCATACCCGGACATATGACCACCATAGGCTCTAGAATGGTAGTCATTTAAGTCTTTCTCGGCTTCATCGAATGTGAGGTAGCATCAAAAAACTGAGTCAATCCCACGACGATAAAGATTATCCCTAAGGATAAGATATTGACGGGCTTGGTAGCGTAATCGACGTCGGTCAGTACTAGACAAATTTGGCTGGAAAGTCTGGGTTTGGAGATATATGATGATATCACCATACCAAAGATCATCAGAACTAATGAGGAAAAGGGATTCATCAGGTAATGAATCGGCTGCTACATTTTCCGTTTCAGAATAGGGAAAGTCGCATATCAACTTAGCAAACACTAAGGACTTCTTGGACTTGGCTCATTCGAATTCCAAATCAAATTCCTGGAGTATCACGATCCATTTGGAGTATTTTCCCCCGAGCAATTGACATGTGAGAATGTGTTGCATAGTGTTGCAGTTAGAAATCACTGTAGTCTTGCGAGAGAGGATATAGTGCTGGAAGCATTGAATGGCTTGGACGGCTGCCAAGGCTAGTTTTTCGACATGTAAATACTTGGTTTCAGAAGGTGTTAGACTTCAACTCAAGTAATAGATAACATGTTCATCGTTAGAATCATCCTCTTGGATGAGAACCATACCAATGGTGTAATCCAAGGCTGCAAGGTAGAGGAAATAATCGCGACTGTAATCAGGGGGAAAGAGAAGTAGAGCATGTGTCAGGGACAACTTCAAAGCTTCGAAGGATTTGTTTCTGATGGTATCCCATACGAACTCAAACCCCTTTTTTAGGAGCCATGTAAATCCACAAGTTATCTCGATGTAGTTTGGGATGAAACGATGAAGAAAGTTTGCTTTCCCCTGCAAACTTTGTAAGTGGCGAAGTGTAGAAGGAGGAGGGAGATTAAGGATCGCCTTGACCTTTAAAGGATCCACTGTTATCCCTTGATGTGAAACAATAAATACAAGAAGTCGGTCGGATTCCATGCAGAAAACACACTTGTGAGGATTCAAGTGTATGCGATAAAACCGACAGCGGACGAAAATGGCTCGAAGGTGGATTGGATGATCGACTCGATGCATAGAATGAGAGGGTAAATCGTCCAGATATGGTTGCATGATGTGCTTGATATCATGGAAGGCATAAGACATAACACATTGAAAAGTTGTGCCAGCGTTCTTGAGACCGAAAGGGAGTTTCCGATAGGAAAAAGTGCCCCAAGGACAAATAAAAGCAATGTTATGTTGATCCTTGGGAACAATGTTGATTTGATTATATCTGGAGAAACCATCCATTAGAGAGAAGATTTCACTTCTGACGCAATCATTGACAATCTGATCAACGAAGGGGGTAGGAAAGTTGTCTTTGGGACAAGCTTTGTTGATATCCCTATAATCAACGCATACATGGATTGTGCCTTGTTTCTTATCGATCGAGACAATATTGGAAACCTGGTCAGTGAGGGCCACCGGGTAAATAAAGCCAGCTTTGAGAAGTTTCTTGACTTCGAGTTTGATAGCAGCCGCTTTATGTGGGTGAACTAGACGAAGGCGTTGCCGAATGGGTTTAGCATCGGGGTATGTCTTGATCTCATGTATCATGATGTCAGGGTCAATACCCGACATTTCTTTGTAGCTTCAGGCGAAGAAGTCACAAAACTCTTTGAAAAGGGATGTGTAGGTGACGATTTCATCGGGGGAACATGAAGCTCCGATATGCACATTTTCGACTATTCCAGGTTTGATGGATATGTCGAGGGGAATAGTGGGTGAGATATTTCTTAAGTTCTCTTTGGAAAACACATCGTGTGTGGACTTGGGAACAGTTGAGATGACAACAACGGTCAACGGGGTCGAGATCCGTTGGTATTTCTCGATGGTATGTTTCTCCAGGAAGAGGATGGAACGATGATGTCCATCATCCCAAGGGGTTTCTTCCATGAAATACATGATCATCTCGTCTGTGGGAAAAATGACACAGAAAGGATCTGGAGATAACTCACCAAGAGAGGGGGTAGAAGAGGTTGTCGATTGAATGGCCTGATAGGCAGATTCAACTGGACTTAACGACATTTCATCGCCATAACGAAGATGATATCCAGGGTCAGGTACCATCCATGGGTCATGAGACACAAGAGTTCCATGAATCGAGGTGGAGATCATGTTGATTGAAGCAACAAATGAGTGTGGAACATCAAGCGGTGGAATGGGGAAAGTACCCATTAACGAAGAGTCTTTGAGAAGGCCTACACCGACATTCTCATAACCCGGTGGGGTTTTAGAGATGAACGGTACATTACCAGTACGGGTATCTGAGTTAAAGAAGGCTAATTGGTTGACGGTGACTACCTTCCCTTGATGTGGGAAACGTACAACCCAAAAAAGAGTCGACACAATTGCGCGCATGGAATCGATCTAGCTGCAGCCAAGCAAAAGATTGTAATCAAGAGGAGTGTCAAAGACTTCCACTTCGACTTGGACCGTTTTGGCTTCTAGCATGATTGGCAATGAAGGGAGGACACCGTAGGGCTTAAAACCGGAGCCATTGAAGGCTTTGAGAGTGTTCTGGGATTCAGTCAAAGAGGGAGAGCCAATGGCTTTCCAGCAAGTAAGAGACATGAAACACATCGAGGCACCCTCATCGATAACGGTTTGAAATTTTTTTTTGTCAGAGACAATCACTTGGATTTGGAATGCGAGTTGAGGGGGTAACCTTGGAATGTGATCTTCCAAGTCAAAAATTATTAAATTTGTATCCGTCGGGTCGATTCCACCGATAGCTTTCAACAGAGCCTTCCGTTGTGTGGGACAACTTTGAAGGACTTCGAGGGCTGACATCACAAAAGGTGCTTGGGCCAGATCTTCAACAATGTTGTAGTTCTGGGTGTTGGACACACCTACCACACTTAGAGGGGGGTTGAATGAGTGTGGGGATCTTTTTCCCAAAACTTCCCTCTTGCACAAAAACTCATCAATTAGCATTCAACATTTATTCATTACCCATTGTTGTCATTTATAACCAGTTAGA
>ML783534.1:90347-112321 GCA_009831015.1 Picea engelmannii | reverse complement strand
TCATCATGTATCAATGAAAACTCATTGATCCATCTTCATCTATGCATTCTCATCAAGGACAATACATATTATATTACATAAATCATCAATCAATCAATCCTTTGACATCAATCAATCACTTGACATCAATCAATGACATCAATAAATCAAACCATTGGCATCAATGATAACATGATCCAACACTGGGCAGCACGAGCATGAGGATTGAAAGCCGATTTTCGAATGACGCAATTTGGGGGGGGGTCGAAGAACAGTTTCAAGGCTTGGTCGTTTGAGATGAAGAGGACCATTTGTAGGTGGAGTCGTGGGAGAGGGTTGTACCAATGAGGGAGGTGGGTCATCAACCTTCTCTGTAGAGGGAAAATAATCTTTGGCTTGAGTGGTGAGTGTAATTTCGTTCTTCTTTGAATTGCCAGTACACATCAATACATAGGACATAGTAGAAGGGTAGGGTTGGTCATGAATGACCAATTGGGCCTGTTGTTGAGACGGGAAGGGTTGGGACAAAATGGCCAAAGAAGGTGGTTTCGGGGCTCCTTGAAGGAACTTAGTGACCTCGGGGCGTCGTGGACAATCCTTTGTGTAGTGATCATCACCACAGATAAGACAAGGGTATCGAGGTTTGCGCTTATCCCGATCGTCAACAGGTGGAGTTTTGGTTCACTCTGCTTGAGAAGTATTTTTGTCCTCCTTATTCTTACCCCTTCCCTTTTTGGATTTGTTTTTACCGGCTGGGGTAGATTGAACTGCATTTACCTCAGAAGTCTTTCCAGTGGGAGGGGCAGGAGACAGAGCATTTTGAACATTAGAAGAAGCAGGTTTGGGGTTGGTGCTTGAGGCGGAATGTGGTTGGGCATGGAAAGTGCCAATCACACCGTCGGCTACATGAAAAGCAGCTGGAGTAGTTGAAGTGGAAAAAGTGGAAGGACGAGGTGCGTTAGGTAGTAAGTCGCAAAGGGTACCCGTTTGTGAGTAAACGAGGTCAAGGTATTGAGCACAACTTATGGCCTACTCTTCCATGACCACTCCACCCATGTCGATGTCACAACTGATGTCGTTCAAAAATGATTTTGTGAACCATTCTGCCAGCAACTGATCAGTAAGTTTGAGTTTGATGAGACGTCATCTCCGTTGCCACTCATGAATGTGATCAGATATATGAGTGGCTTTGTTTTGTTTGAAAGAATTCAAAATCTCTGTCCCCATTTCATAACGGATCGGTAACTGGTAGTGGGTGAGGAAGGCCATAGCTAGGGTGTTGAAGTCGGTGAAGAAACCTCATGGTAATTATATATACCACTTCGTAGCAGAACCCATGAGGGTCCTTTGAAAAAGATGTAAACAAATAGAGTCATCCATCAACGAGTTGGATGAGCACCAGAGGTGAAAATTCATGATGTGATTGTTCAAGTCCTCTCCCGCTTTGCCATCGAATTTAGGGATGTCTGATGGTAGCTTGCCTGGCATAGCAGGCCATTGGGGAGAGTGATGAATTGGATCATTTAAAATCCTTGACAAGTCTGGGAGATCCAAAGTGGCCAAGAAGGGTAACTGTCGATTCACATGTGGGTACTGGTGGCTTTGGGGAGGAAGCCCCATCGGAAAACGAGTAGGACCATAAGAAGTTTTCATATAATGTGAAGACCCAGGCAGATTCAATGGTGGTTGTAGAGGAAAGTATCTCATGGGATTGTATCCTTGAACAGGGATGTGAGTTTGAGAATTCGAGCCCCAAATAGGATTGGACGTACTTGGATATGGTTGGCCTATACTAGGGGCTATAATGGATGCAACTGGAAGTTGCTGCCCCACAGTCAATTGAGGAGTATGTTGTATCAGATGATTTCAATACTGGGTCAAGGATGGAGGTATGTTTTGTCCATAAGGTGGGGTCGGTGGGGGTTGTCCTCCAATCGGGGGTTGTGTTCTAATTAGGGGTAGTGTGCCAATTGGGGTTTGTGTTCCAATTGGGATTTTCATTCCAATAGGAATTTGCCCGCCAAGGGGGGGTTGAGTCAAACCTCCTTGGTGAAATTGTCCACCAATAGAAATATGGTAATTTGGTGTGAATGACGGAATAGTTCCACTAGGATTAATGCTGCTAGTAGAGGATGAGAAAGGTCCTCCAAAAGGGGGTCGAGGAAGTGTCGGAATGAAACCAGGAAGAGAATGCCCAGAAGAAGAGGGACCACCAGGACTGCCAGATGGGGTTTGCATAGGAGTGGGAATAGAAGCATTCAATGCACAATACCCGGGTGGTAGTGTCGGGGTGACACTAGGCGAGAGCAATGTGTTGATGGGGGATTGACTAACTGCGGTAATCCCGGTGTGAATACTTGTAGTATATGTGTAATTGACCATTTCTATATGGATGGTAAAGATGTGGTCAGATCGCGGGGCGTCTGTACCAGGAAAATAATAGGTAGTAATAAATGATACTGTGTCTGGGTTAGAGGTTTTGGGGAACACAGGTGAGATAGTGATTTCAACGCTTGATCCTGCACCAAAAAGGTCCCATATAAAAATGCCCGTCGACCAAAAAGGATCTTGGCCCTCTATTCCTGGAAAGGGTCCAATCGGTGATCCAGAAGACACAACAACTAAGTCTTCGGAAGAATTCACTCGCATAATCTGTCTCTCAGAATCAGGGTGAATTCAAAAGTCCTCTCGAGTATTGGTAATTTGAAAATGTTCTAGAGATTCGATTCGTTCCACTTGTGGAGTGGTAACGTCTTGGAATTCACTTTGTTGAGGAGAGCCCTCAGGTGAGCTTGTAGGTAGGGGTTGAGAACCTTCTAGATGTTCTGGAGATAAACACTGCATTCTACGTGAACGACATGGAGGATCTATTGTGAAAAAGTTACAAGCTTACGAAGAAAATTTTATGGTCAACTTGGGTAAACAAATAGCACGCGCTAGTAAACAAAATCTAGGAAACAAAACCAAGCAAACAAGACCTTCTAATTCCAAAGTCACTAGTTGGTGATGAAATCCAACGTTGCAACAATGAGATGAGAAGGGGCTGGGCTAGGGTGTAAAAGTTATGCTGACGACCTGCTTAACAGACTTACACATAATCGTGGGTATACCCTCCAAGGAGCCCGAGTGAGTTTGGCCAACGTCGATTCTAGGTACCGTGAAGACTTGCCCCTTCACAGTCACCTTGTGTAAGACCCTAAGAAGATAGGCCACTAAGGTTACCACCGACAATGATAAATCTTGGGGGGACAGTCGACAGTCCGATCCACACGCAAGGGCAGGGTATCTAGCCCAAAATCAACTTAAGAGGCTTCCACTCATCATTGTGGGTATACCTCCAAGTGACCCCCATAATACGTGCAATCTCTACACCAATATCAACAAAGCAGGGTGAGTAACTCTGTCAATATCAATGTGACCTCAGGTTTGACCCTTGTGTGAGAAGGGCTTCCCAAGACAAAATGTTGTAAATGGAATTTAACACTCCTTAACACAATATGTTATTGTGTGTTTTGTGCTTTGGAGAGTGTATCTCTCTACCTATTCCAAAGCACTAGCCTAGCTAAATGTTGGTGTAATAGAGCCCTAGAAAAGAGTTACTAGTTAAATTTTAAAATTTGCACAATGTTATTAATGGTTGTTGTTACTCAAAGGAAATGGAGATGAAACTGATGTTGTGTGAGACTTTGACCCAACAATGCATAGATATGAATGAAATATATCAATTTTCATTCGATGAATCCTATGTACGGGAGGGAGAGAGAAGTGTTCCGGAACCAACTTGAACTACGATACACAATTTCCTTTACAATGCAATCTCAACGAATCACGCAATAATGACAATTCTCTATTGTTTTTTTTTCAATAATTTCAACAATTGATTTTCAATATTTTCAGAGACAAAAATTCTTTTGAAAGAATTTTTTTTTTTTACTTTACAAAAAGGATCTACACCATGATGGTGAAAGTGAGGAAAACCAAAGACTAAAGAACAAGCAATAAACAAAAAACCCAAACCAATCTTTCAATGGAAACAAAAATGATAAGCAAACAAAACTAGTCTTTTCAATTGCATGAGAAAAGTAATCTTCCAAATAATGAGCAAATGAAAAAGACAAAGAATCCCAACTTTCAAACTGATCACCGGTTCTTAACCAAACAAGCACTCAGATTCCAAAATCAGAGAGTATATCTTTGCCAAGAAAAGTCAAGAGATGAGAGTCGAGAAAAAGATGTACTGGAAGAGCCTTTGATTTTCGAAGACTAATCGTGCACAAAATCCGAAGACAAGAAAACATCAACGAATGGTCCAAGAAGTTCTTTTCAAACACCTATACTGATCTGGGCAACTGAACATGCAAAAATCTTAAATCCAAAAATTTTAAAAGAGGGTTCGCAGGCTATCAGTATTGCACAGTGCGAGAATGGGTCATTCTCGCAGGATAGCTTTGAGCAGAGTGCGGGAACCTCACACTGGAATTAAAAGTAGAGTGCGAACTCAAAGTATTCTCACAAGCCACTGTGGGGTTCAGTGCGAGAATGCCTGAAACTAGGCAAATTTTTGGAAAAAGACAAAAAAATTGAAAGGACTTTTGGACCCAGAGGGTCTATCAAGGTGTCCTGAAGACTCAGAGATTGATAGAAATGGAGAAAGGTAAGGAAAGAGAAAATGGCCAAGGAAAAACACCAAAAACCACAAAAATACGGGTTGCATCCCCAGTGGAGTCTCTAATTTTTTTATCGGACTAATTGGTAGGTGCGGACACTAACATATCTCCCTAGATCCACCTAGATCTAGAACAAAACAAGACAGGACATGACTCTTTTCCTAAGTTATGACCATTGAATTAGCTAGTAAAGAGGAACTAGTGACATACCTTTGTATCACTTCCTAGGGTCTTTGTTGCTCCCTCTTCGCTCTGGTTCTCTCGTGAGGTCAAGACCAAGACAACACAAACCAACCAAAGTGAAGATAGCAAAATATATTCAATCGTCAACTTATGTGTATGATCAAGGAATTACACAATAAAGTAAGAATTACTTTATGGGAAAAGGACATGCCGCTGTATCATATTAATTGAAAGTAGAAGATACAACCTGATCACCTTGATGTCGCAAGCTTCCTTTCGATGACTCTTGGTTCCAACACACACACTTGCTCGATCCTTGCATGAAGAAGATCCAACTCCTCTTGATAGACTTGCTAGAGTCTCCAAGATCCTGTTCAAACTAGGTCCTTCACACAATTCCTTCACCAATTCTCCAATTAATCTTGCTTAACCTTTTCCATGAGAATCCCATCATTATATAGGAGAGGATGAGATGGTTACTTGGATGAGAATGATCCCACCAAATCAGGGAAACCAGTAAAATGATAACCATTCGAATGCCAACCCATTCTCTAGAAGATTCCCTTCTAGAACCATCGAGACTTCATCTTTTTCCAAGCATGAGAACAAGTTCGCACCCTAGATATATAGCACAGTGCGAGAAGTTCGCACCCTATCTGAAGGTAGCCCGCGAGAATGGATCATTCTCGCACCCTAGGCTATAAGCAACCTACGAACTCTCTTCAAAAATATGTTTTCTGGGAAGAGATGAATGTCACTTTTCTCAGGAGAAAGTTCTTGTTAGGAGCCTGAGTACACCATCAAGATGACCAAAATCATGGGTAACAAAAATATTTAACATTTATTTTAATTATCAAAAAGGAGGGTGATGAGTTTTCCAATATACAATTTGTTAATGAAATATCGATGGAGTAGATTCAAAGAAATATGAACAGATTATCCAAAGAAAGTGGGGAAATGATCATGAATCAAAATAGGAATTGAAAAAGAAAGATGAAGAAATCAAAAGTTGCATAAACATAATCAAGACATTCATGATGATGTTAAGACTATGAAAAAGTATCTACAAGAGTTTGAATCAATGAATAACAAAGAATGCTTTTATTATACATTTGGGTCCTTTATTATACCAACCCCATTATCTCTCTCTCTCTCTCTCTCTCTCTCTCTCTCTATATATATATATATATATATATATATATATATATATATATAGCTTGATATATGCCCCCTTTGGGTCCTATCACATATCCACATTTTTTTCATGCATCCCTAATGCAAATGATTCATATCATGTCCCTTAATTCATGAATTAGTGAAATAGGTGAGGTGAGTTTAAATTGATGGGCATAGCTAGCGCAACCCAACATTAGTCTTAGGGAATATGATCAATAGACTCAAATTGCAAAGAAAAGAAGATAGTTGTTGCTTAAGAAGATAGTGACCATCATGTAGAGATTTCTTGGAAGAGAGACACAAATAATTGAAATCACATATGGAACCACAATAAGATGGCAATCTAGGCCAATCTTTATAGTCATCTTGGAAGAGAGATGATAATCATTTATGTTAGACTAGTGTTCTTTCATTTTCTAAAATTATATGTGAGATCATTGTTGGTTATGATCAGAATCTTCAATCGAAGGTATTGGATCTTGTCAAAGAGGGTTCTTACACAGTATTCAAGAAAATATCCCACAGTAAGCTACTCATTTTTTAGATTCATGTTTCTTTAAGTGTAACCTGTCAATGTTCTTATATGCTAATCAGATTTCCACAAGATGCAACACCTCACAACCCTTCATGTGATTCTACAATTGAGCAATTGAAGGTATATTTATCCAATATTTAGTGTTTCCAACATTTGAAACCTCCAATTATCAGTATTGAGAAACTGTTATCTTCAGTACACCTTTGTATCATTTTTCAGCTAGATAGGGAACAAAGTTCAAAATGGGGATATGCAGTGGGGCCATATGAGGTTAAGAGTAGTGGAAGGTTGGGGTTTGTCGTGTTTGAAATTTTCCAAGACCATGGACGACGCTATTTCCCTCTACTAGGTAATTTTTTTGCAAAACTTAGGTTATCATGTGACTGAACTTTGCAAGTTAGAATTTGGCATTGCTTTTTTTTCACCTTAAACCTAATTCCATTTTCACGACCCTCAAATTAGATATTTTCACACAATATTTATGTCATTCAGTGTGCTTTCTCATTATTATCTTTCTTTGCTGAAATTAATGATTATGATGGGTTGTCTAATTCATTTATATTACAACTTTTCTTTCTTGAAATGTCATTGTCATAACCCTTAGATTGTATATTTTCACATAATATTTATTTCAATTAATGTGCTTTTCTCATTATTATCTTTCTTCATTGAATGATAATTATAATGGGATGTCTAATTAATTTATTCTATAATTTTCCTCATCCATAAAGTCAA
This sequence comes from Picea engelmannii, assembly GCA_009831015.1. Taxonomy (NCBI): domain Eukaryota; kingdom Viridiplantae; phylum Streptophyta; class Pinopsida; order Pinales; family Pinaceae; genus Picea; species Picea engelmannii. Next base: position 105,046 of record ML783534.1, on the reverse strand, counting down.
AGATACTGGTAGTTTTCCTCTTTTGTAAGGACTATGATACAACTCTGATAACTACATGAACATTCCAATGAATTAACATTTCTTTTCTTTATGTGGGTCAATGAGAGCATCCCAAGGACTTAAAGCCATCCTTACATTTCTTTCTGTTGTTCAATGACCATCGATTCTTTATGTGGGTCAATGAGAGCATCCCAAAGACTCAGAGTTGTCCTTACATTTCTTTATGTTGTTCAATGACCACCGACAACCATTTTAACATTTCTTTATGTTGTTCAATCACCAGTAACCACTGTCCATTAACATTTGTTAGGTGGTCATTGAGAATTTTTTTATGATGTTCAATGACCACTTACCACCATCATCGATGACAACTCGCGATAACAACTCTTTTGGTACCATCTCGATGGCGTTGAGCTTAGAGCTATCCTAAACATTAAACATTTATTTATGCTAGCCAAAGTTGTCTTCACTTTTATTTGTGCCATGCTCAATTACCTAATACTGTTGTCCATAATTAATTATCAACCATCGACTTAAATAAAGTATTGATCATTCAGTGAATGTGCATTGCTCCACATACTGCATATATTAATGACATGTCTTGTCTCCATTGATTTGCATAATGAATAGAAAAAGAAATATATTGTCTCAATTAACAAAAGAAATCATTTTGTGAAATAGAGAGATTTCTCTAGAAACTAAATGCACATGGGTTCCGTGAATGCACATTGCTCCACATAATGCATATATTAACAATAGGTCTTGTCTCCATTGAACTAAATGCACAAGGGTTCTAAATGACTAACATGAAATATGTGTTGAAAGCATGATATGTGGTTGGTCATGAAATGCCACACACATCCCGTTTCTACTGTTGGAGCTGGTTAAGATTCGTAAAGTAATTAAACAATTAAACATTTTGTTTCGATAATAATAATAATAATAATAATAATAATAATAATAATAATAATAATAATAATAATAATAATAATAATAATATATTTTTAAGGTTACAACCAAGACAGACACCAAATTGGTGTATGAGACCCTCTTGTTTGTGGGACAAGGGACCCCCTCCATGTAGTGATTTGACTGTTAAAGTCTACAGAGGTATACATACCCCACCCCCTCTAGATTTGAACCTGTGACCTCCAAGGAGGAAACACATGTTCTTAACCATTAGGCCCAGTCAGACTGTATAAATATATCATGAGTTAATCATTAATGTTAAAAAATGTTTGGCATATGTCATGAGCTTCTTGGATAATAAATCTTGGCGTTGTCTAAACACTCAACTTTTTTAACTTTTTCACTGGAATCCGACAAAAAAAATATGGGTGAAATCACCATTTTTTGTTATTTAAATTGAATTTTTGAATACATAAATGGATTCAGCGCCTTGAAAAACCCTCAGGGCACTTGAAGTATACACACTCAATCACTCAAATTTAGAGTTCCAACAATTTTTGGCCAGATTTTAATAAAAATTGATCCAAAAATATGCCCATAAAAACTCCACAAAATTGAACATTTAAACTACATGATAAATCTCTCTTGGTAAACAAAACAAGTGGTACAACTATCACTCACATTATTGTTGTAGTTCTATTTTTGAAGGATCGGTAAGAGTAAAGAAAGTGCCAAAGGCCTAATAGAGCTAGTAGGCACATCACAGTTATTACACTTATGATACCAACCAAAGGAGGAGGGAAAAAATATTGAAGTTGACTTCTCATTTCAAATATTTCCCACACTTCTTGTTTCCCATGGCACACAACCTTAAAAAATGTACCTTTACTATCCCTTCTTCAACACATACTGGGTATAATTTACAAATCATCCTTAAAAAGTGACAATCTTAAAAAATGACTCTTCTTAGCCCTTCTTCAACACATTCGTGAAATTGAAAAAAGAAGGGTTTTAAAAAGTTAAAAGTTTTAAATTTAAAAAGAAGGGCGAGTTTCTCAATAACCTATCAATATAATATAATTTTAATTGCATATAAATCTTCAATAAAAATTAATTGTGCTTGCTAGGTGTTGTTTATGTGGAAGATGCAATGTATAAATAAATTTTGGCCTTTATGTTATGTTATGATTGTGGATTTTCCAGTTTTACCATTTGTGTAAATTTCGATGTTATGGAACAAAACTTTAAAATATACTAACAAAAATGAGTACACAAGATGTGAACATGGAGCACAACTCCCAAATAGAAAACATAGATGAGTTACATAATAAATTCTCATATAATATGAGAACCTTCTCCAAATAACCCCAATACATTCATATATCCAAATCATATGTTCATATCACAATAATATAACTATATTGGCCTCTTTATATAACTATTCTCACTCATTACATTTGTGGGCCCTTGTTTAGACCAACCCCTTGTTACATGCCTTTACTCCATTATATATATGTTTTAGGGATTTCTCCCCTATGATCTGGGTTAAAGATTGAGTAGAGTGAATATCCCAAGAATTGTCTTTAACCGAAAAAAGTAGTTAAACATGAGTAACCAAATAAATGCAAGTGAGAAAGAAAAACACTTACTTGGATACTGAAGTTTGGAGAAGACTCCTCTTGTCAATCCTTCCTCAAGTATCTCGTTTCAATGCTCTTGTTGTCAATTTTCATGCAAAGAAAGACAATGTTGCAAAAAAGGTAGTTATAGTAACTAACTCCTAACTACATATACTAACGAGGATCAAAATATCAGTATCATAAAAATCAAATGCATATAGTTTCTACAAAAGTAATCTAATAACAAATTATTGGGATAGAAAAGAGAGTTTTCATTTATTATGAACAAAAAGTAACATGAAAAGAGGTTACATGATCCTTCTATGGCATTGACCGGAACTGATATCTGAATTCCTTCACTCAAGACATTGAAGATGGCTTGAAATCCTAGCTCCTTGCTCCAGAAAAGTGAACGAAAGAGGATAAGTTTCTTCCTATCAACAATATAAGAAGGGGAAATATGTTGGAAACAAGGGTTTCCAAATATGGGGACAGATCTTAAAAGCTCGGGATGAAAGGGCTTGTACACTTAGCAAAATTTCATTAGCATAAGGGTGCTTCAATGGATGCTTCCTCTCCTCCACACAATGACTCTCATTTATACTTCAAAAAGTTGGTTGTAGTAGTTAGGCATGGGCTATAGGAGGTAATTAACTTGGGAAACCCGTGAACTCCACCCAAAAAGGTGCATTATGTGCACATTTTATTTTTTTTTGGTGCAAAATGATTGCATATGCAAGTTGTTGTTAGGTACCAAATCTGTTATAATAGAAGAAAACATGAATACTATAGAGAATAACAATGGAACAACAAAATGTGAGGAACCACAACACCAAAATAATACCTTTATTGATAGGAAACAATGTTCACTTGCCTCTTCGAGGGGAAAACCTCTAGCAGAGTAGCGATCTATTACAATAATTCCCAAGACAAATCTTTTTGATGCCTCCTACTCTTATTTATACTAATTCTATCTTCTTAAGAACATTCTAGAGGAAGAGCCTTTTAGAAGTGAAAGATTCTATTAGGTCTTCTTACATTGACTTGTTCATATTTATTAAATAGGCCTTATTAACTAATGTCAGAATTTATTACATGGAAAATGTATTATTCTATCTACATGAGGAGTTAGGGAGGTTAGGTCCCTAACATGCCCCCCCCCCCCTAGAAAAGATCCTTGTCCTCAAGGCTTAAGATGAGGAAATTAATGTGGAATAGTAGTCGACTCCCATGTGGCATCTTCTGGTGGAGTATTCTGCCATTGAACTAACACTTCCTATATGGTGCACTGATGGAGACAATGCTCTCACTGGTCCAATACGACTTCTGGATGTAACCAAATGGAACCTTCTTCATCCAACTCTGATAGGTTGGTTTGAGCATGGAACTTGGTACTAATCACTTTCTTCAGATATTAGACATGAAAAACAAGATGTAGCTTGGAGTGATTGGTAAATGCTAATCAATAGGCCATTGGCCCCACATACTTGAGAATAGTGTAAGGAAAATAAAATTTGGGGGCAAGTTTCTGACACTGGTGAGATTTGAGTGAAGTCTTCTTGTACAGTTGTAGACAGAGAAACACCTGGTCCCCTTCAGTAAATTGACATTCAAAACGACCCTGATCTGCTTGTTGCTTCATGTGGTTATGAGCCATGAACAAATTTTCTTTGAGAGTATGGAGAATGGAAATCCAAGTGCTCAAAGGAAAAAATAAAATATTCCACTGTTCTAGACGTTTCAAGTTGGTCAGACATCCTAAATGGTGGGCATTTGTGTCAAAGCATTGATATAACTCTAAAATAGAGTGTGACCAAGCAACATACCCTTGGTGCGCATTTTGATGCCATTTCCACCTTTCTAGATCCAAATAGATTATTCCATAATGAAGCTTGGTTAACTCACCAATGATACCATGCAGGGAGAAATAGTGTTCCATATGAGTAACCCAGGCTTGTGGATCTGATCCATCAAATTTGTTTACCTCAAGTCTAGGAAGATGTGGGTCACAAGGTAGGGAGTTGGAATGTGAGTGTAGAGTATGGTTGGAGTCAACACCTTCAATATAGAGAGGTGTGTCATAGGAGGAAGGACCCTGGAATTTGTTCATGAATTGGTGTAGAGAGGAATGGAATTCAGTAATTTGGCTACCGAGTTGGTCTTTGACTTCAACAGTGTTTGTATCGAGCTAGTCTTGGATGTGGTATATTTTTTCATGAATGGATAATGTCCCTATTTACTTGGGCCTGAAGGGAAGTAAGGTAAGTACTAAGTTTCTGATTGGTTTCGTCTTGGCAGGTGGGAGACATGATGGGATGAGGGGTGGGTCCATGAAAAAAAAATGCAAAGATGGGATATATACTACGAGGATCAGGATAGTGAGAGGAGACCAATGGAATAGGTGGGAAATAAGGCTGGGAAGGGTATGGATCCACATGGTAAAAAAAAAAAGTTGAAAATTATAGGTATCACAACGATCAGGGAAAAAAGGGAAATCCAATGAGATAGGTCCCAAATAAGGGGGGTGGGACCACAAGAAGAAAAAAAGGGATGAAAAATGATAGGTGTTAACACCATAATTTGCAACCTATTTCATAGGAATCAAGTATAATTGAGGTTTACCCTCAGGATTATTATGGTATAAATCATGTGGAATTCTACCCATGATTTCCACAGGAAAAATGAAATGTTTAGGATCTAAAAATCTCTATCACCCTCTGCTTCCTTCCATGTGACTGTCACTCACTCGTCGTGCCATGCAAGTTTGTGCCAAGCATTTCGATCCATGTCACCCCTGTGCATACGCTATCGGCCCACCACCTGTTGTGCCTGTATTGGTCATAGAAGAAGATCTGCATAACCTTGAGGCATCAACATTGACTCGCAGAAGTGGTTGGCACCATCTAAGAATAGTTATGGGTGTTAGGCCTCATCCTGATCCCGATGAAGCAGTTACTGAGAAGGAGAGTGGTGGTTGAGACCTCGTCTCAACACATAAATGGAAAGCTAGAAAGGGTTGGCAGATTTGAGCTCAAGTCTGACAAAGAGTTGCATGCGTAGTCTGACAGAGAAGGTCCAGATGGAAGGGCTTGATTCTGACAATAGAAGACTGTCTGCACAGCCTGACAGAGTAGACGCCAACTGAAAGATTTGAATGCAACAATCCGATCACACTCCTGATGGTTGCAACAATTTTGCTTATATATAGGCAATTTTGATATTTTGTAAAGGTCGATGGTTGAGCTAGGCTCCCTTATTGTAATATTTTGATGAAGAACTTTGGTTCTCTAGTTATGTAACTTGATTTGAGACTTCTTGATCAATGTAAGTCAACTTTCTTCTTCCGTCTTATTTGCCTCTGATACTGAGAGAGTTCATGATTGATTGATTCACATGGATTGTTGCAACTGTATTATGATGAATGTTTGATTATAGTGTTGTTATAATTTCTTTCAGTTTCCTTGAAAATTTGAATTCAAGAGGATCTTGTGTTTGAGTTTTTTCCTCCTTAGGTTGCTAGAAGACCTGATGTCCATAGAAAACCTCTATACTTTCTCACCAAAGTCTTCTTCCTATTCACCTTTACTATAACTTACCGACTGAAGTTTATACAAGACCTCAATTGCTTGTGCATGCCAGCCCAAATTTTATGATTTAGAATGTGATTATCTCAAGTCTTATCCATTTGATCCCCTTAAAACTCATTTACATTTACTGTATAAAATGATGGGTACTGGGCTTATCCTCACTATAGTATGAGGGTGATTCCTAGTGCTAACATAAATGTCGTCATTGTCGGGGATAGATTTGAGCAGATTGAAGAGCTCCCTAGGAAGAACGACATAGATCCAACTCTTGATGGTAGAAAAGAGAGGGATACATAAATTGAATATAATCATCTACCTAGAGACTCCACATTAGAGACTCCACTCGGGAGGATCTTATTGATAGAAAGATGAAGGGAATGACTAGGTATCATCTTATGAGATTTCTTCGTGAACTTATGTTATTCTTTATCAACTCATTTTTGTTTTTCACTTCACATATAAAGAGGATCATATTTTTCTTTGTTTATTCCGTTGATCACTAACCTTCCTTTATATATCCATCCTTGGAAGAAGTAGACATGCTTTATGCCTGTGTTGTAGATGCTGATATTATATCCTTAGTTCAGCCTACTCATAAAGATGAGCTTCATATTGAAACCCTCGTAAACTCAATCACCCTTGTAGCCCTAGGGAGGTTGAAACTAATCCACAACCTCCTCAAATCTCATCACATCCTGATGTTACTATTGAGCCTTTCCATCAGTGTGTTAAGCCTCATATTCAACCCACTAGTTTTCAAACTAGAATCAGAGACAAGTTGTTTAAACCTTTAAACCTTCCATATCATCTTCATCCTTATCCTCTTGATTTATTTAAGTACTTTCCTCATTTATCTGGAGAGGATCATGTTACAGCTGAGAGGCATGTGGAGGCTTTCGAGAAATTGATTGATCAGTTTGAGATAGTTCATGAGGATGTTACCATGAGGTTGTTTTCCAAATCCTTGTTAGGAGATGTTTCTGTATGGTTTAAGGGTTGGGGAGCTGACTCCATTGGTTCTTGGGTTGAGCTATATAATGTTTTTTTAAAGTGGTAGGGTGAGAACAAGTCCCTTGATCAGTACTGGGATGATTTTAATGCCTTGAGGAGAGGGGAAGAGGAAGCCTTGGCTGTCTTCAACAAGAAATTTTACAGTGTTTATCATAGTATGCCTATAGAGATCAGACCCACATAGACTGTTTCCATGGTGTACTATGTCATGGCTAAGCATTCGAAGCTTGTCCTTCTCCTGAGAGAAAGGAAATCTACATATTTATCACAGTTATTCATGGATGTTGAGGAAGTAGAGGAGAACCTCCGATATTGTGTCAGGATTCAAAGTTAGTACCATCTCAACTCTGAATGTAAGGAAGTTTCTACCTAATGTCCCTATGAAGAAAATACTATGGATAATTTTTTCTTCGATGCAAGTATCCATGAGAAGCCTTGTCTTGATGAAAATCATGTGTATGAACAACTAGAAACAACAATTACTACTGTTCCTGAAATGGATATTTTTAACAGTTATATTCTTGATGAGATTATTGTTTTAAAAGTTGATCATAAACATGAAAGGAAACCCATTTTTGATGGATATTCTAGTGATGATGAGCAACAAGATTATATTATATTTGATCACTATGAAGACAATAAGGATGATGCAGAAGTTGGCCTTGCCATAGAAAACACAACCCAAGAGTTTGACCAGGAGCATCCCTTAGCTGAGACACGTGAAGAGATCATTTATACACATCTAGAAGTAAATCAGCAGACATCAGTGGATCAACAACCTCCTACATCCAACCTTCTTCCACTTGTACCTACAGTTCACAACAAGCAACTTTTTGACCCACAGATGCATGTGGTTGTCATTCAATTAAGTGTGCCTATAGAGGACATGAAGCCAACTGTCAGCAGCTCTGAAACAATGAAGGTAACCTTTCATAAGTTAATCATGTGTTTCCTTCAGTTTCATGACCTTGTCGATGAGTACATAAAGTTACACTTTTAAAATGATTTGGAGCATGCGGGCTTGATCTTTTTATCAGAATTTGAAGGTAATATGGGTGATCATAAGAATGAAATAAGTCATTTGTCACACTTTCCTTGTCTTTTATGGATCATTTGCAGTGAAGAAAAGGATTCAATTATCAAACCGTTTGAATGGCTATGGTGGAAGTTTGATTTCACCTAGCATTTTGTAAAAGTCAGTTAACTTAGGTTTTGTACATAAATAAGCTCCCTCAGGAGCAGGTATGTTTTATTTAATTTTTAGAATAGTGTATGTGTCAGCCTGTTTTCTTCAGTATGATGTTTCAGAGCATGACTCCATATCCCAACAACTAAGGCACTGGAACTACTTGTTCTTGGCAGCTCACAGGGAGCATGCCATCCCTTGTGGAGCCAAATATTAGCACCAGAATTTGCAGCCTATTTCATAGGAATCAAGAATAATTGAGGTTTACCCTAAGGATCATTATGGTATAAATCATGTGGCATTCTGCCCATTATTTCCACAGGAAACGTGAAATGTTTGGGGTCTGAAAATCTCCAACACCCTCTGCTTCCTTCCACGTGACCATCGCTCACTCATCGTGCCATGCAAGTTTTCACCAAGCATTTTGATCCACATCACCCCTGCGCATACACTATTGGATCACCACCTGTTGCACCTGTATTGGTCACAGAATAAGATCTGCATAACCTCGAGGCGTCAAAATTGAATCAAAAAAGTCGTTGGCACCGTCTAAGAATAGTTATGGGTGTCAGGCCTTGTCTTGATCCTGATGAAGGCAGTTAATGAGAAGGAGAGTGGTGGTTGAGACCTCGTCTCAACACATAAATGGAAATTTAGAAAGGATTGATAGATTTGAGCTTGCATCTGACAGAGAGTTGCATGCATAATCTAACAGAGAAGGTCCAAACGGAAGAGCTCATGTCTGACAACATAAGATTGTCTGCACAGTATGACAAAGCAGATGCCGACTAAAATCTTTGAATTAAGCAATCCGATCACACTCCTGATGGTTGCAGTAGTTTTTCTTTTATATAGACAATTTTGATATTTTGTAAAGGTCGATGGTTGAGCTAGGCTTCCTTATTGTAATATTTTGATGAATAACTCTGGTTCTCTAGTTATGTAACTTGATTTGAGACTTCTTGATTAATCTAAGTCATATTTCTTCTTCCATCTTATTTGCCTCTGATACTAAGAGAGTTCATGATTGATTTATTCACATGGATTGTTGTAACTGTATTATGATTAATGTTTGATTATAGTGTTGTTATAATGTCTTTCAGTTTCCTTGAAAATTTGAATTCAAGAGGATCTTGTGTTTGAGTTTTTTCCTCCTTAGGCTATTGGAAGACATAATGTCCATAGAAAACCTCTACACTTTCTCACCAAAGTCTTCCTCCTATTCACCTTTACTCCAACTTACTGACTGAAGTTGATACAAGACCTCAATTGCTTGTGCATGCCAGCCCATATTTTCTGAGTTAGAACGTTATTATGTCGAGTCTTATCCATTTGACCCGCTTAAAACTCATTTACATTTACTATATAAAGTGATGGGTACTGGGATTATCCTCATTACAGTCTGAGGGTGATTCCTAGTGCTAACAATAGGTATCATTGTGATCAAGATGAAAGAGGAATCCAATGGGATAGGTCTCAAATAAGAGTGGGAGCATGCCCCAAACATTTTTTTTTTACTTCTATAGAGATATACTCTGATCTAAATAATATTGCAATGTCAAAATGCCTAAATTCTTTACAGGAAAACATGTGTAGTAATTTCACAACTAGAATGTAGGGGGCAAGGTGGCACGACAATACATATTGTCTAAATTACTTTTTTGTTTTATTTCTATCCCCTGGGTTAGGGTTTCCAGGGTTCCTATATACAAAGGTTTTCCCTGTTCTATAGCTCTCTGATATACATGCAGGGTAGAACAGTAGTACTCAGCCCAATATCTCAAGGCACCAACTAAGGAGGCTAGAACGTACCCTTAGTTGTACTACCGAATTACCCAGGTACTAGAGAGTATCTTTTGGATTTTTTTTCTCAGTGACACTATAACAGTCAGGAGGATGATTGATTGATATATGGAGGGTTTCAAGATACCTAGGCCAATCCATATACATGTGTTGTCTAATGCACTACCACTCGAAGGGGTGCCAACAAGGGTTACAAGGGTGTCCAACAATGTGAGCTTAAATACCTATTGTATTTCCTACATGTTTGCTTCCCTGAATGTGGATTTATGCGTTGAACGACATATCACTGTAGTTTCAAGACGTCAGAACACGTCTCTACCCTGAAAAAAATTAACCCATAATTCCTGCCAAGGAAAGTGCTCTGATACCACTTATTAGGTACCATATATATTATAATAGTAGAAAACAATAATACTACAGAGAATAACAATGGAACAACAAAATGTAAGGAACCACAACACCAAAATAAAACCTTTATTGATAGGAAACATTGTTCACTTTCTTTTCGAGGGGGACACCTCCAGCAGAGCAACGTTCTATTACAATAATTCTCAAGACAAATGTTTATGATACCTCTAATTCTATCTTCTAAATAACATTCTAGAGGAAGAACCTTCTATAAGCATAAGCTTTTATTAGGTATTCTTACATCAACTTATTCATATTTATTAAATATGCCTTATTAACTAATGCCAGTCTTTATTACATGGAAAATATATTATTCTATCTACATGAGGAGTTAGGGAGGTTAGGTCCCTAACAATTGTTGAAGGGGAAAGAACGTATATAAAGTTTCATACGCTCTATGTCATATCAAGAGTAGTGTACGACTAGTGAGAGGGTGTTTTTTAAATATTTTGAGGAGGAACGTTGGTTTGCAAATGGGAGATGGATTTGGGATTCCATCCAACAAGTGCATCTATGAATATGATGTGGCACAAGATGCTATAATAGATTCCCCCTAATGTGTGAGATTAGAAAGGAAGTTGATGGTCAAAATAGATTATAAAATATAGAAGGAAACTATGTAGAGGTCGAGACAAAGTTCATTAAACATTGGACCAGAATAGTACATGTAGAAGAAATCAAATATGATATTACTGTCCTCCCTAGGCGGGCATACCCATGCTCAAGAGTGATGAAAGCATGGTTGTCAAATAAAGCACATTGTGGATCCATGAAATATGTATATAACCAATGATCATGGCCATGAAGAATGAATACACAGTGGATCCATGTCAAAAGAGATCATAGCCATGAACAAATACACATTGGATCTATGTCTTAGAATCAAAGGAGGATAACTGGAGTCAAAGAGATGAACAAAATAATCCTCCACAAGTACCAATGTCATGTAAAGGATTGGTTCTCTCCAACACAACTCAGGGAAAAACATAAAAAGGGTGATGCTACTATAGACCCGAGGTCTTCAAAACAAACCACCAATGGTACGAGGCTACACCATGTGAATAAATGAGCTGAAGTTGAACATGGTGAGACACCGTTTAATTACTAGTCATTGATGTGTATTGTTAAAAAATGTGACATCCCACCGATAATGATAATGGGCATCAAGGTACCTAGTACATTCTAACAAGTGTGAATGAATGAGATAACATCGAACGCTTATAGAATCTATCGATCAAGGGACATTAATGTATTCCCATTGTCAATTATGAGGGAACTTGCTAATGATGACTACAAGCCCCAAGGTACTAAAAGGAATCTGGATCCCAATCCGAGAGATTTGAGTCAGAGTCTATGGGAAGATATCTATTGGAAGGAGGGAATTAAGTCATCCCCCATAATCCAACATGAGGAACAATAGAAGGCCAATGATTTTGAAGGACTCAGACGAATTATTGGATGAACACACCATCAGGTACGTCTCTCACATGCACTAGATGGAATAGTGCATGGAAGAGACCCTATGAGAAACAACTAATAATGAAAACCACTGAAAGAGGAAAGGAATTCCACCAATGAGGAAAATGGAACCCAAGGTATTGCACAAATCTCAAAATGTGAATAGAGGTCTTGACGTTGAACACATGGGAAACCACTCAATTAGAGACCAATGATGAAATGTCATATGATGAGCACAAGGTATCCCATCAATGACTAAAATAGGCCCAAGGTGTTACTCTAGGTCAAAATCTCAGAGCAATGTGTCATAGTAGATAATATCTGACTCACTAGCAAGAAGTCAATGGGGACCTTCCATACTAGCATGAGTATAAGACAAATATTCTAGCTGATTCTGAGAAGTACTTGACAGCGTAAAGGCTGACATGAAAAGTTAGGAATTATGAGGAATGAATGACATAAGAAGTTAGGAATTCTAAGGAATGGATGACATGAGCTAACACTTCTCTTGAACATAGCACAACACAAAAAGTGACTTGGGAAACATTGACACAAGAATGAACATTAATGATATTAGTTTTTGACATGGGAGGCATCAACAAACTCTCTATAATGACTCGAAGAATAACCAATTGGAGGAGTAAAGACTAAATGAACAAGGTTTGGTTTCCTAAAGTCATAGTAAAAACCCAATTTGTCGAGACAAAGACTCAAAAATAGTGCTTTGTTCAAGGGTGACATGACTGCTCCAAACATATACTGAGAACTTAACTATTTCTCGTCCTCTTTTTTATTTTTATTTTTATTTTTTTGTCCTTTTCATATTATAAAATCCTGCAAAATAATAAACAAATGTTATAATACAATGGATTAAATGAGTGTCATAGGAAAGAAAACTAGTTCCAAGCGTAGAGAACATACCTATGCTCAAAGCAAGGAACACATGCAAGATATGGACACTCAAGGAATGTTTCCTCTAGGGATACAGGTGTCAAGTCACAAAGGAAATAAATGCAAATGTTGTCAACTGAAAAGAATGCATAAGCAATAGGCTATACAATAGCAATATGAAGCCAACATTAGGCTCAAAACCTCAAGTGGGAAAATGCAATGAAATATTACAAATTAACACATAAATGTGGGCGCCTTGTGGGTATTGTCTAGAAAAATATTGCGAAGAAGTTATGAAGCTTCATCGCAAAGTCACGGTGGGAGTAAATAGGGCTCCTAAGCCTACATATAACTTCAACATCGATGCCAAATGTATAGCAAGGCATTGAATAGGGCACCCATGGAAATGAAAGGCTCTACCATACAAAGTACAAACCTTGTAATCAACAAGGAAGGTTTGTGTCACAATTTAGTGGGTTCAACCCTAAGGAAGAGATGAAAATGACACTGAAAATGCAAAGTGGAAGGCGAAAGTTACTATTAATCCCTAGACAAAGCCCCATGTTAAGCATAAACCCATTATTAATCCATATATATTGAGTTATTAAATTTATAGTGTTATATTAGTAGGTTATCTAGAACCTTTCATTGTATCCTTTCATTATAATTGTACCCTTTGTATCTTAGACACACACACACACCAAGGAGACCTAGTCTTAGAATCATCTCATCTTGTCTTCCGAATTAGATATATTGTAAAAGGAGGTTTCCCCCTAAAAGTGGATTGTATTCATTGACTATTTTGGCATTTGGTTCATAACATTTGGTATCAGAGCATATGATCCTAGGGTTTTTCTTCTTCAATCAAGACATATTGGAATTTTCATTATAAATTTTTTTTCTGGGAATTTTCAAATTGTGAAATTTTGAGGAGACTACAAAAAGATAGCGAAGCACTTGTGGTCCAAATTTCAGGTTTTAGTTCACTACATTTTTAGAGATATCTCATGTGGAAGTTAGGGTTTGTGACTAGTCCTAAAATTAGTCTCAAACACATCATCTTTTTATTTTCTCTATAAAGCAATTTCAGTGAAGTTTCAAACTTTGAAATTTTCACAATATTGAGGAGACATAGTGAATTACATGTAGAATTTTTTAATATTTTAAATCATCATAATTTATGAGATATATCTTGTGGAAGTTGGGATTTTTTACTAATCTTGGAATTAGTCTTAAACAAGTCATTTTGGTATTTTTCCTATAAATTTTTATTAGTGAATGTTCAAAGTATGAAATTTTCAAGGATTTAATATGGCATACTTGATTACTACGGGCCAAAATTTCAGACTTATAAAAGTTCAAATTTCAAATATATATTGGGACAAAGGTCATCCATCAAGACATTCTCCAAATTAGGGTTTGAAAGGTATGTAACTTACAATTGACATATATTTTGATTGGAAGATCTATTTTTGATGATTGAAAATTTGTGATCAAGAGGAAAAAGAGGAGAACTATTTTTTTTCTAACATGGCTTCAAAGGTTCCTCCAAAATTTATTTCACCAACTAAACCTTTAAAAATCTCTAACAACATGATAAAATTATTCGAAAAAATACACCATCGTGTAATTGCACAATTGTTCTCACTAGATTTTCAAATATCTATATTCTCTTCTCTAGTGGATGTTAAGGTCCTAACCCGCACATAGGTAGATCAATGTATTTGGATGTAATAAAGGTCAATATTAATAAGGCCTTTCAATAAAATAGAATAAGGTGGATGTAAGAAGACCTAATAGAAGCTTCCGCTTCTAGAAGGATCTTCC
>ML783534.1:70740-87119 GCA_009831015.1 Picea engelmannii | reverse complement strand
TCCGTGCTCTCAACAAACTAACCATCAAAGACAAATTTCCCATTCCTGTCATTGATGACCTTTTGGATGAATTGAGTGGTGCCCAATTCTTTACCAAACTTGATCTTCGCTCGGGCTATCACCAGATACGCATGAAAGAGGTCGACATTCCCAAGATGGCCTTTCGCACTCATGAGGGCCACTATGAGTTTTTGGTCATGCCCTTTGGCTTGTGTAATGCCCCCTCCACCTTCCAGAGCCTCATGAACCATGTCTTCCACCCTTTTCTCCGTCATTTTGTCTTAGTTTTCTTTGATGATATCCTCATATATATCAAAACTTGGACTGACCATCTTAATCATGTGGATCAAGTTCTCCACCTACTCTCTCAGCACCATCTTTTCCTGAAACAGTCCAAATGTTCTTTTGGTGCCTCCGAAGTAGAATACTTGGGTCATCTAGTGGGAAAGGATGGCGTAAGGGTGGACCTGAGAAAGATTGAAGCTATGCAAGACTGGCCACATCCAAAGACCCTCAAAATCTTGCGCGGATTTTTGGGCCTCACAGGGTATTACTGCAAGTTCGTTAAGAACTATGGAAATATTGCAGCACCTCTCATGGCTCTCCTCAAAAATAACTCTTTCACTTGGACTCCAGCAGTAGCTCAATCTTTTCAAACCTTGAAGACAACCATGTGCACCACTCCGGTTCTGGCCCTTCCTGACTTCACAAAGACTTTTGTGTTGGAATGTGATGCCTTAGGAAAAGGAATTGGTGCGGTCCTTATGCAAGAGGGTTGACCTTTGGCCTTCACTAGCAAGAAACTATCTGAAAAGAATTTGGGCAAACCCATTTATGAAAAAGAAATGTTGGCGATTCTGCATGCTGTTGAGTTGTGGCGTCCGTATCTCTTGGGGAAACGCTTCCAAATTAAGACAGACCATCAAAACCTCAAGTACTTTATGGAACAACGCATTTCCTCCCAAGAACAACAAAAATGGGTGACTAATCTCTTTGGATATGACTATGAGATCATTTACAAGAAGGGCAAAGACAATGTCGTGGCGGATGCACTGTCCCAAAAATATGAAGACGAAGGATCTTTTTTTTCTCTTTCCTTCATTGTACCTGATTGGCTCCAAGCTGTGCGCCAGGAAAGGCTTCAATATCCCAAAAGTTTGCATATGATCTAGCAACTGCAGAACAAGGCTCCAACTCCCCTAGGATACTCCTGGCTCCAGGATGAGCTTCAATATAAAGGTCGCTTGTATTTAAGTAAACAATCCAAGCTCAAATCCAAGGTGCTTTCTGAGCTTCATGCTACACCCATAGCCGGGCACTCAGGGTTCACCAAAACATATGACCGCGTCAAATGCTCTTTTTTCTGGGAAGGTGTGAAACAGGACATCCGTAAGTTTGTCGCTGAATGTGAGGTGTGTCAAGACAACAAGGGAGAAACAGTCAAATCCGTAGTCACCCTCCAACCGCTTCTGATTCCCCCTGCTATTTGGAAGGATATCTCTATGGACTTTATTACAGGCCTACCCAAGTCGGGGAATAAATCAGTCATAATGGTGGTGGTGGATCGCCTCTCCAAGTATGCTCATTTTTGTGCTCTTTCCCACCCATTTACTGCCTCCACAGTGGATCAAATTTTCATGGAACAGGTATTCAAGCTACATGGCATTCCACACTCTATTGTTTCTGATAGAGACCCAACTTTTACAAGCAATTTTTGGCAAGAATTGTTTAAGCTACAAGGCACACAATTGCATCTCAGCTCAGCTTATCATCACCAAACGGATGGTCAAACGAAAGTTGTCAACAAGTGTTTAGAAACATATCTGAGGTGCTTTGCCTCTGAAAAACAACACCAGTGGGTTCAATGGTTACCCCTCGCCGAATGGTGGTGCAACACTACATACCATACAACCACTCGCATGACTCCCTTTGAAGCAGTATATGGACAGAAGCCACCTTTAGTTCTCTCATACTTACCAGGTACCTCGAAGGTCCAGGTGGTTGACCAAACACTTACCGTTCGAGAGGACATCCTTCATACCCTTAAAGAGAACTTTCTCATGGCACATAATTGAATGAAGCAGCAAGTAGATCAAGGTCGCTCTGAATGTCAATTTGCAGAAGGGGATCAGGTGTTTCTGAGACTGCAACCATATAAGCAAAATTCTCTCAAGGCCGAGCATTGTCAGAAGCTAGCACCCAAATTCTATGTCCCTTACACAGTTCTCAAGTGTGTGGGACAAGTCACATATCAGTTAGCTCTACCCAGTCAGTCGAAGCTACACCCTGTTTTTCATGTTTCATGCTTGAAGAAGGTGGTTGGAACCAGGTGCCAAATTCAAACTAACCTTCCAGAGTTAGCTGAAGAAGGCTCCATTTGGCTATAGCCAGAAGAAGTTTTGGACCAGCGTGAGTGTCGCCTACATCAGAGAACCATCAAGAAAGTGATAGTACAGTGGAAAGGCATGACTCCAGCAGATGCCACTTGGGAACCAACTACCATTTTGAGACAGTTTCCACATCTCAAGCCTTGAGGACAAGGTTGTTTTTAAGGGGGCGGACATGTTAAGGTCCTAACCCGCACATAGGTAGATCAATGTATTCGGATGTAATAAAGGTCAATATTAATAAGGCCTTTCAATAAAATAGAATAAGGTAGATGTAAGAAGACCTAATAGAAGCTTTTGCTTCTAGAAGGATCTTCCTCTAGATGCTTCTCTTAATAGACATATTTAGTATAAATAAGAGGCGAAGGTATGAGAAACCAAGCTTGGAGATTATTGTAACAGAGCACTACTCGACTGGAGGTTTCCCCCTTGAAGAGGCCCGTGAACATTGCTATTTGAATCAAAGTGTTATTTCTATTTCTATTTCATATATCATTTATGTGTAATGTGAAGATTATGCTGGATATTTTACTGTTATTCTGTCATTTATAGCATTTCATTTATGTTCTGCATATTTTATATATCTGGTATCTTGCAGTGGAACTCTAAAACATTATCAACAATCATTCCAAGGTATTGGGAGAGATGACTAAGGGTCTTCCACTTGATGAAGATCATCCCCATACTATTCATTTGCAACTGAGAAGTGTACATCTAGTATTCCATGTTTCTTTCTTAAAGAATATAATTGGTAACAATATCCTTGTCCAAATTACTTTATCAGAGATTAATGGAGAAGGAAAAATCATACTAGAACTAGAAAAAATCCTTGAAACAAGGATTAAGAAACTGTGAAATTCAACAATTATTGAGTACCTTGTTAAATGGAAGAACCTACTAGTGGAAGAGGTGACATGGGAAGATGAGTTCTTGATGCAGATACACCCATGGCTAGTCAATTGTTGAGGAAACCACTTCTTTGAAGGGGAGGGGCATGCTAGTCCCTAGACAAAGCCCCATGTTAAGCATAGAACCCCTTATTAATCCCTAGATATTGAGTTATTAAATTTCTAGTGTTATATTAGTAAGTCGTCTAGAACCTTTCATTGTGCCCTTTCATTATAATTGTACCCTCTCTCTCTCTCTCTCTCTCTCTCAAACACACACACACACACACACACACACACACACACACACGCACACACACACACACACACACACCAAGGAGACCTAGTCTTAGGATCATCTCACCTTGTCTTCTAAATTGGATATATTGTAAAAAGAGGTTTCCCCTTTGAAGTGCATTGTATTCATTGACTATTTTGGAATTTGGTTCATAATAGTGCCCTATCTTGTATTCCAGATATTGAAAACAATACCCACCGAAGAGTCAAATGGGGACTATAATGTTAGAAAAATAGTTAAAATCAAATCATCATAAAACCTAGAAAAATTCAAATCCAAACTCCATATATAGGTTAAGGATTAGTCAATTAGATAAAATTAATCAACAAGGAGTCCAAACTATGTAAAAGTGGATATAAAAATGTTTAAATAGTAAAAATCTCAAATTTTACCATACCATTTGTGATTTTACAGCAAATTGTGCATTGTTGGAGAAAACAACCCTCAAAGTTCGATAGAGGATTTTTAGAGATAGATTTGTCGAAGTCAGAAGCCATCATGACTAGGTAAGAGGTCTTCTCCTGCTCTTCATTTTTCACCATTCAATTTTTTAATTTAGTAAAAAATTGAGTTGGGAAAGTTGATTTAATGTCACAGGGGGTGCATACATGGTTAGCCTACTCATGGGTAGCATATAGGTTTCTGTTGTTGGGAAAAAACACCCTACGGACTAGCAAATAGAGTTCAGACTTTGCATGCAGATATGACCGAATAGAAATCACTTTCTACCTTCATCCCTAGATTTAAATCCCTTCTTTTTAGTCAATGCATGGAAAGATCAACCTACTTGGTTATCCGCATTTGATGTCGATCCTTCCTTGTGCTTGATCACTTGTTCACTATGCTCCTTCCAAAGCTGACCTGCATTCAAGACAAGCAACAACTATGCATGCATGCTACTGATATACTAACAGGTTAGAAATCAAACATAAACTAATCAATATCATAAACAGTTCATGAATTGGGACGGGAAAAGCATTCTCTTTATTACTTAAAATGAGTCAACTTACAAAAATTTGAGACCAGCCACCGCTCCTTGAACCTAATCCCGGGCTCCTCTTCTTCTGTCCTTCAACTGCTTTGCTTTAAATCTCCTTTGGCATTAGGAAAGGCTAAAGGGTTGGGACAATGGAATACGTAAATGGGTAGAGTTTCTTTGCTATATTTTTCCTCCTTCCAAATGGTACCCCTACCCCTTCTTTTATAGGCTAGAAGGAGCTAGGCATTTGGATGAACCCTTGGCCATGCATGGTCAGGAGTTTTAGTTAACTCACCCATATATTTTTGTTCCGTCGGCAACTTTCCTTTTTCCATGATTTAGTAGGTACACATGTGCTGTTTTGAGCCAACCAGCGTGTACACACATGCAGTAATGGGTTAGGGCGCGTGGGCCTTTACACAAGAGGATTTTCAAAGAGTTGTTCAATAGTGTTTTTGGCAAAGAAAGGATATGAGTTGGCTTGATTCCAGGTAAGCATGTGTGGTGCAATTTAGGGTTATAACAGATTCCCCCTAATGTGAGGTCAGAAGAGCATCTGATGGCCGAAATACATTACCAATCTTTACTGATGTGCCGAACGATTGAGCCCAAGGATCAGGAACTAGGAGGTGTCATCTGCAAAACAACAAATATCTCAACGAGGTGGGCATACCCATGCTCGAAATAAAAATAGAACCATGTCTACCAATCAAATACACTATAGATCCATGTCAAATAACTATAAAGAGTAGCCACATCTTGAAATCAGAAAGATATACATATAGAGTATCCATCTTCCAGAAGCTGATCCGGCCCGATGGCTGGAGATGATATCTTCAGAGCTCGAGCAACAATTTCAAAATCTTCCAAAACTCGGGTAGGAGTGTAATATGAGTGTACGACTGCACTACCTAGAGGTCTTCTACGGCTCGTCGGTCATGGACTTGATAATCTTGATGATCGGACTGAAGGCTTCAGTGATTTTGAACAAGGACTTCATTGGACAAACTTCCCTTGGACAATAGTGCGACAAGTGATGAGACTCAGGCAACATATATGTTAATCATAAGTCTACGAAGCAGGAGGCAACGAAAACTCTCCATATGTTTGGAAGAATAACCAAACGGTGGAGGACACAACTCTATATAGTGAGAAAATCTTCCTAAGGTTATACTAGTCTGATGAACAAACAGACAAATGTGCTTTATCCAAGGGCGACTCATTATGCTGCCAATAAAGAAAATACTTTTCCCTTCCTCTTTTTGGGGTATATTTGATTTTTTTGTTCTTTTCGATAATTTTGGACAAAGAATAAAGGAATATTATGTTACAATGGAGGAACGAGTATTGAAAATATACAATCTCAAGGCACAAGGACAAGACTAATGTTCTAGTAAAATGATACTCAGGAAAAATCCTCCGGCAGCCAAAGATGTTAAAATGTAGAAACAAACTGTCACAAGGTTGATGGATAAGGTATGCAAATGCGGTTGATAAAACACACAATGGTAACTTCCTTCGATGTAAGTTTAACGAGCCCAGAGAAGGTAGGCTCAGTGGTTTTTCATAATTAGAGAGTCTGAAAAACATAAAAGGAGACTCCATTGGGGTACATTTTTCGAAGATAGTCTAGTTGGTTCGAAAAAGGGGTAAACTAGCATCGATTAGACATCGATTCAAAACCATTTTAACGAGTGTGTGTTAGCGACATTTCTTATAAGAGGGGAGGAAAATGCGAAGAAGTGGGTTGAAACCCACTTACCCTAAGTTCGGGGCACAAATGCGCCTGTGGATAAGCATCAAGAAGATATGGATGATAGAGATCTGCGTGCCTAGATCCACGGTCAACATCAGATTTCGGATCCCCCGCACCTTTCTATCTTTAAGCAGAGGGGGGGGTCCAGAATCTGACGCACACCTTCCCAATGGCCAAGATCAAAGCACCTGGATCAACAACGCACAGGTTATTTCGGACCCCCCTTACCTTTCTACCTATAATAAGAGGGTGGGGGGTTCGGAATCAGGCGTGCACCTTCCCAACGGCCAATATAAAAGTGCTCAGATCAACGAAACTCAGGCGATTCCGACCCTTCTCAGCCATTCTTCCTTTAATCAACATGGGCCCCCCTCTCGTCGTGTCACCGCCTCATCTGCTGACATCTGTCTGTCTACTCTCACTCTGTCCACATGGCCCCTCCATCAGTCTATCGTCCTCTCACCGAGCTGCCATGTGTCTCTCTCATATCCCAACTCACCTTTCCTCCTCCCCTCAGGCATGCCACCTTGCGGTTTCCCTATCACTATTCCCATGGCACCTTGCCTAGTCATCAGGTGCCATAGCCCTTTTCCCCCCAACTACATATCCCCGCACTCCATGTCTTCTCTACCCATCCACCACTTCTCTTTATGCGCCCCAACCTTTGCACTGGCCTCCATGTCTATCCATTAGACCGTTGGACCAACCCAGGTGGCAGCAGGAGAAGACATCCACATCCCAAAGGTGCAGAGTTGGCCAAGTCATTCTCAATCCCAAGAAGCAGTTATTAAGGTAGTTGGTGGTGGTTAGACATCATCTTCGCCATAAAGGGAAAGTCCGATGACAAATTAAAAGCACGTCGGTTCACCCACAGGACTGTCAGGAGCTCGATTGCATCTGCCATAGGTGCACGATCACTCAGAGACTGCATGCGCAGATTGTTAGTGGACATGAAGACGCAATGTTTTTAATGCAATGTCCTGGTTTCACTGTTGTGGTTTTCCTTTGAGTATATGTAGGCAGTTTTGCGATTTTGTAAAGGATCGATGGTAGAGCGAAGCTCCCGACTGTAAAGTTTTAACAACCATTCTAGTTCTCTGGTTACGCATCTGTATGTAAGATTTATTGTTTTATGATAGACAGTTTTCCTACCCCATCTAAGTTTTCATCTCATATTGAGGGAGTTCATGATTGAATAATTTGCATGAATTATTGCAATTGTGTTATGGTAAAGGATTTATCGTTGCATCGTTGTATTCTCTGGTTTTCTGCATTTAGATGTAAGAAGATCTTGCGTTTGGATGCTTTCTCCTATAGTCTGTTAGAAACCTGTTGTTTATGATAGACCCTTGCATTCCTCTTATACAAGTCTTCCCCCTATTCACCCTTATTACAATTCACCATTTGAAGTTTATCTAAGACCTCACTTGCCCATGCATGCCTGGCCTAGTTTTAGAGTTGAAACAATATTGTTCTGAGTTTACTTCCATTCGATCACCCCTTTTATAAACAAATCATGACATTAACTGATGGACGTCGGGATCTTCTCCTACTGCAATCCAAGAGTGACTTCCGTCACCAACATTTCTGGCGCCGTTGCTGGGGATGAAGTTGAAAATATTCCCTGGGATTGAACGACATTGAGCCTCTAATTCTGAAGGTGCATCAGGCATTAGAGCCTTTGGAGATTTCTACTGTGCACCTGGCGACTCCATTGTGATGACTCCACTGGGGTGAACCTGTCATGTTAATTGTGGCTTTCAGAGGAAGACACACACAGTCCCATCCATAGCTTCCTCTAGCTACACCTAAAGCTGACCCAGAGGTGGTTCTAAAAAAAGGAAAGACCTCTGAAGGAAAAGCTTCTACCGTCGAACCAGGTAATCCGCCATCCCCTTCTGTAGGAACTCCATTTTCTCCTCCTCAGTTTCTTAGCAAACCCCTTTCTGAAGTTTCACATTTCCTGAATTTTGGGAGTGTTCCTACTGAGTTTTCCCCTCCTGGTCTAGGATTGGAGGGAGAAATCCTCGTCACTCCCCTCTCCCCTGAAGCTGTACCTTGGCGTAGACCCAGGACCACATAATATTTCCCCATGCCTAGCTTTACCACTCCTCCTCTGGTTACTGTTTCCACTTCTGTGCAAAGAGAAGAATCTGCTAACTTAAGCCCATTAGCCTTCTCCCTAGATCCCCTATTGTTTTCCATTCCAATATCCCCTTTTCGAGCTCCTTCTCCTCCAAGTTCTTGTCCACCTAATATTCCCATCGTAGGAGAAAACCCCCCCATGACCAGAATGGAGGCTATAATAGCTTCTAGGTATGCTCCTCTTGCCTTACCACAGCCTCTCAATACCCTCCCAACAGATGGATACCTTAAGTAGCTGCCCAAGTTTACAAGCAAGGGGGACATAACTGCAGAAGAACACCTAGAAGCCTTTTACAGTTTCACAGATGATAATGTTATCATGCATGCGGATGTATGGATGAGGATTTTTGTCCATAGTCTCCAAGGAGAGGCTAGAAAATGGTTTAAGGCCCTACCCCCTAGATCTATTGATGGGATCAAAGCTTTGGATAATGCCTTTTTGAGACAGTGGGGAGATAAAAAAGACTTCATGTATTACATGACAGAGTTTGGGTCTTTGAAGAGAAAAGAAGGAGAGTCTATCTCTAACTTCTCTAAGAGATTTAATAAAATGTATAATAAAATCCCCGCTGAGATAAAGCCCTCAGAAGCGTCAGCTAAGATCACTTATGCTAGCACTTTTGATCCCAATTTCTGCCTACTGCTGAGGGAAAGAAGAGCCACTACTCTGGCCCAAATGCAGGATGCAACCTTGGAGGTGGAATCTAACATATTGGCTGTTGACCAACTCAGAAACACTGTTGATAGGAACATGCCCAGGAAAAGGCCGGAAGCCTCCTCATCCAGTCCCTCTCCCCTGCCCCTTCAGACAGATGAGACAACTAGAGTACTAAAATCACTTTCTACTAAGATGAAAAGGTGGGAGTTAGAAGGGAAGCCCATGTACAGAAATCCCCAGAATGATGATGGTAAAGGTTTCAGGAGACCCAATAACAATGGACCACAGGCCTTCCCAAGGGAACCAAAGGGGAAAGACAGGGAAGATCAAAGGATTCAAACCCCTCTCCAAGATAACCTGGTTACTCATGAGGGAGGGGAGGAGATAGACGAGTTTGACCCCGAAATTCACTGTGTTGAAGAAGCTCCTCCTTTTCCCCATTTGAATCAGTCTGCATATGAAGAATCCCTGATGAACATTCAAATCCATGAGTTAGGTAAAGGATACAATCTTAGGTCAAGAAAGAAAGAAGGAGACTTTGACAGCCAAGACCAGCCCCTCATAGCAGAAAGGCCTACTAAATCTGCAGCAACCACTACTAAAGAAAATAAAACTTAGAATGCTTCACTAGCAGTCAAAGAACCTGTCTCTGAGGTAAGGGAAGCTCCTAAGCCTATTTACTCCTTTAATTTTGAGAATGAAATTCAAAAGATCAGAATTCCTGTCCCCCGCTCAGAGCTAGTTAAAAATGAAGACTTCAAAAGGTCCCTTTTCAAGATGCTACAATTTGAGTCCCCCCAGCCTCCCTCTGACTCAGTGAACCTTCAAGATGAGAAGCCAACAATCATCCTAGGTCCCATGGTAGAAGACAAATATGATTCATCCCCTCCCTTCTACACCTCCCTGAAGATACATGATAAAGTGTTGCATAATTGCCTCATGGATTCAGGAGCTTCCCACAACCTTATGCCCAAAATAGTCATGGACGAGCTGGGACTGGAAGTGATAAAGGCCTATCATGATTTGTACTCTTTTGATTCCAGGAGGGTGCAATGTCTTGGAGTCATCAAAGATTTGGTGGTCTCTTTATTTCATCTTCCAATGAAGAGTGTGGTCATGGACATTGTGGTAGCTGATGTTCCCCCCAAGTTTGGCATGTTGTTGTCTAGGTATTGGATTAAAAGACTTGGAGGAACATTACAGATGGACCTCACATATGCCACCATTCCAGTATTTGGAGGGGAACATAGGAGGTTGTACAGAGAAGCCCAACTAGCCTATATTGTCAGTGATGAAGCAAACCCCACTAATCATCCCATCTTTGCACTTGACACTGATTTAGGGTCTACTTTGTTATAGATCACTAAAACTCCTAAGGTCCCTTTACAGATCAGAAAGTATCCCATTCTTAATCAGGAGATACCTCCTCCAACCACCTCTGTTTGGAAGATGTTCTTTGACAAAGCTTCCTATAGTATAGGCACAGGCACTGGAGTGATTTTCATATCGCCTTGTCAAGAGACCATATCCCTGTCATACAAGATGGAATTTTAAACCACCAACAATGTGGCAGAATATGAAGCTCTTTTTCTGGGTATGAGAGCTACAAAAGAAATGGGAATAAGGGAGATGGCAGTGTTCGGAGATGCAGAATTGATAATCCAATAGGTCAGGAATGTTTATCGAGCCAAGCATCCTCGGCTCAGGAGTTACAGAAACAAGGTATGGGACCTGATTGATAATTTCTTCTCAGCTTTCAACATTGCTTTTGTCCCAAGGGAAGAGAATACCTCGGTCGATCCCTTAGCGGTCTTAGATAGTCTATTTAGGATCCCTCTGTCACCAAAGATCAATGGTGAGGTCAAGCTAAGATACAGGCCATCCATCCCAAACAATATAAATCATTGGAAGGTATTTGAGGATGATCTTGAAATTGAAAAATTTCTTCAGTCCGTCGATGAATTTTTTGCATTACACATTGATCAGGATCCTGATCCTGAAGGTCACCCTTCCTCTGAGGTATTCTTGAATAAAATTTTTAATCATCATATTGTTCAATTGCCCAATAATCACATTCTAAGGGGACTAGTCCCTTTAGAAAGACTGTTCGACTGGAATGATGTGGCGGTAAAAGGTAAGATTTTGGGAGGAGATGTTGATTCATCTGAGTGCAACATCGGCACGCAGGAGGAGCCTAAGTTTTTCAAATTATCAAGCAGCCTGACTAATGAATAGAGGGTGGAATATAATGAGCTTTTAAATGAATTTACTGATGTGTTTGCATGGGCCTACGAAGACCTCAAGACTTATGACATGTCTGTCATTGAGCACAAAATCCTGCTGAAAGAAGAGGCTAAGCCATTCAGGCAGAAGATGAGACAGATAAATCCCATGTTGCTACCTGTCATGAAGAAAGAAGTGAAGAAATTTCTAGATACCCAAATCATTGTCCCCTTGAGATATTCCAAATTGGTGGCCAATTTGGTCCCAATAAGGAAGAAAAGTGGAGAAATCAGACTCTGTGTTGATTTCAGGAACCTGAACAGGAGCTCAAGGAAAGATAATTATCCCCTACCCAACATGGAACACATATTGCAGAGGGTAACTAGTGCATCTAGGGTATCCATGATTGATGGTTTCTCTAGTTATAACCAGATATCATTCATGCCCAAGGACAGAGAGAAAACAACCTTCACCACTCGTTGGGGCACATTCATGTATGCCAAGATGCCTTTTGGGTTGATGAATGCAGGAGCAACATTTCAGGGAGCCATGGATATAGCCTTCATTGGGGACAAAGATCAGTTTGTGGTGATCTATTTGGATGGCATCACAGTCTTCTCCAGGTCAGACAAAGAGCACCGCTGTCACCTGAGGAAAGTTTTCTTGAAGTGTCGGAGGTTTGGCCTGTCCTTAAACCCCAAGAAATCTTTGTTTGCTATGAAGGAGGGGAAACTGTTAGGTCATATAGTATCAACAGAGGGGGTAAGGATTGATCCCAGCAGGGTAGAAGTGATTCAGACCCTGTCACTCCCTCGTTCTAGAGAGGAGGTTCAGGCTTTTTTAGGGAAGATTAACTTTCTGAGGAGGTTTGTCCCAAATTTTGCTGAGATGGTGAGACACATCATAGCCATGCTCAGGAAGGAAAATGAAGTTAAATGGACTACTGAACCCAGAGAATATTTTATCCAAATAAAGAAGGCATTGACTGAGGCACCTGTGCTGATCAGTCCTGATTATTCCAAAGATTTCCTAATTTTTTCTTTTGCTTCTTGTGATACAGTAGCAACGGTCTTGTTGTAGAAAAACGAGGAAGAGCGAGAACAACCCATTTCGTTCTTTAGCAAGGCATTGAGAGATGCATAAGTTTGATACGAGATCATGGAGAAGCAAGCCTATGCCTTGGTGAAAGCCCTCAAAGCTTTCAGAGTCTATGTATTGCACTCAAAGGTCACTGCATACGTTCCTTCAGCCTCTGTGAAGGACATCCTTATGCAGCCCGACATAGATGGGAGAAGAGGTAAGTGGATTGCCAAGATCTTGGAGTTTGATCTGGAGATTAAGCCCACCAAGTTGATAAAGGGGCAGGGTTTAGCCAAGCTGCTGGATGAATCCAATTGCAAAGCCTTGGGGATTAGCTTCATCAACGCCTGTTTAGAAAATCTGCAAGTTGAGTCATCCAACAAGAATTCTCAAGGTGCCTTATCACTAGCAGCATGCACCTGGTACAAGGATATCTTGTACTTTTTACAAGAATTGAGGCCTCCTGATGGAATGGGAAAAAGTAAGGAGAGATTTAAAGCTCAAGGCGGTCAGATATTGCCTCATTGACCAAGCCTTGTACTGGAGAGACCCTCTAGGGGTATTTTTAAGGTGCCTGAACCTGCAAGAAGTCCAGAAGGTTATTTTTTATTTCCATAACGGCCTTTGCGGGGGACATCATTTCTAGAAGACCATAGCTCATAAGATCCTCAGGGCTGGGTATTACTGGCCCACTTTATTCGTTGATGTCTGCAAAGAAATCAGAGATTGCATCAAATGCCAAAAGTTCTCAGGAAAGAAACAACTCAAATCTCTGCCATTAAAGCCTATAGTAGTTTTAACACCTTTTCAGCAGTGGGGATTGGACTTCATTGGAGAAATTCATCCTCCCTCAAGTGGCCAACATAGATGGATCCTAACTACGACAGACTATTTCACCAAGTGGATAGAAGCTACCCCTACCAGGAGTACTTCTCACAAAGTAATTATGGGCTTCCTAGAGGACATCATAGCCATATTTGGTTGTCCCAACATAATTGTCACTGCTAATGCCACCCGCTTCCGGTTTGAGCCTCTGGTCAGGTTATGTGAACAGTTTGAGATTTCACTGATTCACTCTACTCCCTATTATCCTCAAGGAAATGGACTGGTGGAGTCTTCCAATAAAAGTCTGATCAAGCTCATTAAAAAATTATTGGAAGACAATAAAAGGGCCTGGGATTCAAAGCTCAAATTTTCTCTATGGGCTAATCAAGTGACAACAAAGAGCTCCCTAGGCATCTCACCTTTCCAAGGTTGTTTTTCCTACTCATCTCGCTTTATCTATGGCAAAATTCTTTCAGGACCTTGAAGGAGAACCTGACCATATGGTCAGGAGGATTCATCGGATGGTGGAAGTGCAGTAGATCAGGGAGCAGATCATGAATAGGGCCTACCATCATCAACAGAAGATCAAGCAAGCCTTTGACAGGAAGAGCAGAAAGAAAGATTTCGAGCTGGATGATCTGGTGCTCAAATGGGATGCACCCAGGTAGGATAGGGGAAAACATAGTAAGTTTGATGCCCTCTAGATTGGGCCTTTCAAGATCTCTGAAATATTTTCAAACAACACTTACAGGTTGCAGGATTTGGAAGGCGAAGAAGTTTTTAATGGCCCAGTCAATGGGCATTTATTGAAAAACTATTTTTTGTAAGCCAAAGACAGCTCCTTTGTTTTTGTAAATATTGTTTTCTATTTCCGGCTTAATAAACGACTCCATAGCCCAACAACAAGGCACTGAATCTACAAAAAGAGTCCTTAGAGCATCACAGGGACGACTCTATCCCCCATGGAGCCTAATGTTAGCGACATTTCTTGTAAGAGGGGAGGAAAATGCGAAGAAGCGGGTGGAAACCCACTTACCCTAAGTTCGGGGCACAAATGTGCCTGTGGATAAGTAGCAAGAAGATCTAGATGACAGAGATCTGCACACCTAGATCCAGGGTCAACATCAGATTCTGAAGCCCCCCGCCTTTCTATATTTAAGCGGAGGGGGGGGGGGTCTGGAATCAGGTGCACACCTTCCCAACGGCCTAGATCAAAGCGCCCGGATCAACGACACACAGGTGATTCTGGACCCCCCTTAGCTTTATACCTTTAATATGAGGGGGGGGTCTAGAATCAGGCATGCACCTTCCCAACGGCCGAGATCAAAGCACCTAGATCAACGATGCTCAGGCGATTCCGACCCTTCTCAGTCGTTCTGCCTTTAATCAACATGGGGCCCCCTCCCGTCATGTCACCCCCTTGTCTGCTGACATCTGTCTGTCTACTCTCACTCCGTCCACATGGCCCCTCCATCAATCCATCATCCTCTCACTGAGTTGCCATGTGTCTCCCTCATCTCCCAACTCACCTTTCCTCCTCCCCTCATGCCTTCCACCTTGCAATTTCCCTATCACTATTCCCATGGCACCTTGCCTAGTCATCAGGTGCCACATCCCTTTTCCCCCCAACTACATAGCCCCATGCTCCATGTCTTCTCTGCCCATCTACCACTTCCTGTTATGTGCCCCAGCCTTCGCGCCAGACTCCATGTCTATCCATTAGGCCTTTCGACTAGCCCAGGTGGTAGCACGAGAAGACCTCCATGTCCCAAAGGTGCAGAGTCGGCCAGGTCATTCTCAATCCCAAGAAATAGTTATTAAGGTAGTTGGTGGTGGTTAGAAATCATCTCCGCCATAAAGGGAAAGTCCAACGATGAATTAAAAGCACATCGGTTCACCCACAGGACTGTCAGGAGCTCGATTGCGTCTGCCATAGGTGCATGATCATTGAGAGACTGCATGCATAGATTGTTAGTGGACATGCAGACGCAATGTTTTTAATGCAGTGTCCTGGTTTCACTATTGTGGTTTTCCTTTGAGTATATGTAGGCAGTTTTGCGATTTTGTAAAGGATCAATGGTAGAGCGAAGCTCCTGACTGTAAAGTTTTAACAACCATTCTAGTTCTCTAGTTATGCATCTGTATGTAAGATTTCTTGTTTTATGACAGACAGTTTTCCTATCCCATCTAAGTTTTCATCTCATACTGAGGGAGTTCATGATCGACTGATTCGCATGAATTATTGCAATTGTGTTATGATAAAGGATTTATTGTTGCATCGTTGTATTCTCTGGTTTTCTACGTTTAGATGTAAGAAGATCTTGCGTTTGGATGCTTTCTCCTACAGTCTGTTAGAAACCTGTTGTTTATGAAATACCCTTGCATTCCTCTTATACAAGTCTTCCCCCTATTCACCCTTATTACAATACACTGTTTGAAGTTTATCTAAGACCTCACTTACCCATGCATGCCTGGCCTAGTTTCAGAGTTGAAACAATATTGTCCTGAGTTTACTTCCATTCGATCACCCCTTTTATAAAAAAATCATGACATTAACTGATGGGCATTAGGATCTGCTCCTACTGCAATCCAGGGGTGACTTCCGTCGCCAACAGTGTGACAAGGACAAGATCACTCGCCCATTTTTTCACTTTTAAGGTGTCTAAAAAAAGCTTAACTATGGACTTCGTCAGGAATATTCTTCTGGACCAATTTAACGAGTGTGAAAGAATAAGGTCACTAGACGATCTTTTCGATTTTAGGGAGTCTAAAAAGAGCTTAACTATGAACTCTTCGGGGTTTCTTTTTTGTAAGTTTAGTCCCCCGGGCCTGAAAAAGGGATAAAATTATACCTGAGAGTACTCTTCTAAAGAATGGGAGTTCCATAGAGTATACCTTTGTTCGTATAGTTGACCGTCTGGACCAAAAAAGGGGTAAACTACTGTCGGATAGACGTGACTTCAAATTTCAGTTTAATGAGCGTGAAAGGCCACAAGATCATGTTGGAAATATGGCTACAACAGAGATGACGCAGATGATCAAGGTTGTCATTGATGGCAATCGATTGTTTATGAAGAACAGATGCTGAAACACGACTGCTGCAACACGAATGCTGAAACACGACTGTTGGAAGCGAACACA
>ML783534.1:0-62501 GCA_009831015.1 Picea engelmannii | reverse complement strand
TGCTTTATGTTTACAACACTGGTTTTCACAGTAAAGACTTACTGCCACTAAGATTAATGATTCGAAGTTAAAATTGAGAGAGATTGTTAATAATTTACAATAACTGATTCACCCCCCCCCCCTCAGTTATTTCATACCTGTAATAGATCGCTCGACAATCTTTTCATGTTTAGAGGGTCTGAAAAGGGATTAAAAGGAGACCCGTTATTTTTGGGAGTCCTGAGCATGACACAAAGAGCGAAGAAGAATCATGCAAATGAGGCTCAAACTCATATTCAGGAAAGACTATATGGACTCCTGAGCCTACAGTGTTTTTATAAACGACATGGACACCATAATGCAACCAGGACCTACCTAGGGCATCCATGTTCTGGTAAGCTCTACCACCAAGTTGTGACACTTCTAAAGCATATATGATGGTTTTGTGTCACAACCTGATGGGATCGATCCTATAGCAGAGGAAAAAGACAACGAGACACAAAAGTCGGGGTAGTAACCTAACCTATATGCTCAAGTTGATTCTTGGAAAAAAAATTATGGACCGTCAAAATTTTCTCAAAACTCAAAAAAAAAATGTCCCCATATCTGATCAAATCCCTCCCATATAACTCCTGAATCACTTTAAATGGTTTTTGGTATAAAGAAACTCATAAAGGAGGCCAAAAAAGTGACAAAAAGAGGCCAAACATTCTATAAATAGAAGCTGGCAGCTCATTATCACCATTGCTGATTTGGAAATTGACTATGGAGGCAAAAGACCCCCTTTGCCAAAAACAGTGATTCCGGGAGCTACAGTGGACGAAACGAACTTCTGCTTGGACCAAGTAAGTACAAACTCCCTTATCTAGCTATTCAGTTCTTCAATTTTGTCTTTAAGTTTACTTTTTGGGTGGGCATCGACCTTAGAAAGGTCGACCCTAGGTACACGCGGGTTGTCTCTAGATAGGCCGCGTGTACATTCGGGCAGAGTAAAGTCTGCCCACATGTACACATGACTATCGCCTCTACAAAGCACATGTACCCCCCTTTTGTAGTAAAAAAGAAAACCAAAAGAAAGTACTGACCCTCCTTTACCTTGTTGTGTTGGCAGGATGTATGTCCAATGGAGGGAAAGGGAGCATGAAGCAATCGGTGAGTTGGTTGCAACAGATCTGAATGTCATGGCCATGTTGATGCAATGTGGTTTATTGAAGTTTTTTCTATGTCCATTTATGCACGCACAACCAAGGCTACTGAATGCCTTGATTGACTACTGGCACCCTGATGCAGAGGCCTTTATGCTAGAGGGGCAATCACTGGTGCCCACCACCGAGGATATCTATTTTCTGACTGGCCTCTCAAGAAGAGGGGAACCAGTCAACTTCAGGATGTTTCCTGCAGGACCGAGTAAGATATCGGAACTGATAGCTGAGTATTGTGAGGCTGGGACTAACCATGTGGGCTCCCAGGTACCCATCAGTAAGATCACTAACCTATCACTGTAGACGATATTGCTACTGATTGGGTGGATTACCGGCTCAACAGCCTCGCATCAGGCATCTCACACACAGATGAATTGTGCTATCCAGTGCTTGAATGCACAGAGTTTTTACTAGAGTACCACACTGCTCGAGTGCATGAAGAGGCAATTGACAGATTGTCGACAACGGACACATGGGAATTTTGGGTTCGAGACCATCTTGTGTTCATTCTTTTTTGAGAGAGTTTCAAGTTTTAGTCCTCAGGTTGTAGTATGAGGACATCATGCCTCTTTCCCTGCAGTGTGTAGATGGGCAGTTTTACTGCCGCGACAAGGTGGTGGAAGGACCATTGAGTCCTTCAACGATGATTTCTTTGCATGGCTATCATGATAGATCCCTGTGATTGAGGACTACCCATATGCAAGGATAGATTTTTCTAGATATCCTGAGATACCTGTGCCTCCTGGTAAGGAGCGAGGGGAGATGGGTAAGTCTCCACCTTTGTAGTTTTTTTTTTGTTTGCATATGTAATTTTTATGCCATTTTTGTTATATATATAATTTTTTTGTATGCCAGAGTATTTGATGGGTATGCGTTTGTTGCATGCAGATGTGCGACCCGTGTGACCTGCTGATTATGCACAGAATAGGCGTCGTCCATGGCCAGAAGCTGCAGCTACCGCCACTGGGGGAGAAATAGTAGCAGGGAACCTCCCAGCTGGGGAGCCCGAGAGGGTCCTTAGACGAGTTGAGTGGAACTTCACTGCGCTCACTCGCACAGTCTCGATGGCAGAGATAGAGGACCTGCTGCCATCCATGCAGCCTCATGTTGTGGGGGCACCTCGAATGTGCGTTCGATTTTTTAGGTGTTTATCCCATGCTGTGGATGATTATAACAGGGCCCATAGGCCCTGAACCTATTTAGACTTTTTATGTGCCAAAAGTACCTACTTGTATATATTTTTTGAGGGCATAAGCCTTGTGACTCGTTATTATTCCCATTTTTGAGGTGCTTGCGTCCATCTATGTACTCTGTTTATTTTATGATGTTATATATGGTTTTTATCTTTTGTGTCTTATGGATCACTTGTGCAAAAATGTATTTACATGCTTATGTCAATGTTCTTTCATATGTGTGCAAGATGACAATCTAAAATTTGATTAGCTAGAGTATTTGTAATTTGGTTTAATCTCCTAGTAACATGAAAATATATAATACAATCAAATTTTCGTTCTAAGAGACTTACCCTAAGGAATCGTCGGTGTAAGGTTGGATCATGAACTCAATATATTCTGTTTAGCTGAGACACAACCAGTTGAGAGTCAAGATAGACCCGGAGATGAGAGATACCCAATGACAAGGCATCATGAAGCAACTCAATAACTACACTATACTCGACGACATTATTTGTGGTGTCACCTAAGCATATACCTCCGGAAGATAATAACTGGCCCTGGGGTGTAAAGATTACCTAAGCTGTGGTGGCAAGCCTCCGAGTGTGCCGACTAGCACCGTCTACATACCCAACGAACACCTCGAAATCACTTGACATCTGCCATATTGACGAAAGATAACATCAATGACACGTCTATAACACTTTAAAAAGAAAATAAAAAGTAATAGTACAAAGACTATACATATGTTACAAAAAGTTACCCACAGTGACCTACCTATGAGTAATACTTCTTGAGGTAGAGCCCATTTCTAGGCTCCGCCAAAGCATTCCCTTCAAAATCAACCAAACGATAAGCACCCTTTTTTAATACCTCTTTTATGATGAAGTGTCCAAACCACATGGGTTTGAATTTTTCTGCCCCTAGGGGGTCCTTGTCTTGGTCATAGACCAGGACAAGGTCGCCTTTAGAGAAAATATGAGGAAGAACAAACCTATCATACTGACACTTGACCTTATGTTTGTGAGCCTTGTTGGCCAGGGCCACATCACAACGCTGCTCATTGAGTTGCTCAAGGTGTACTAACCATTCTTCAAGTGGAGAAGTGTCTGGAAATAATTGTACTACCAATTTCAAAGATGGGATCTGACATTCGATGGGCGAGACTGCCTCCAACCCGTAAACGAGTTGAAAAGGTGAGAAACCGGTTGCAGTCTTAACAAATGTTCGGTAATCCCATAATGCTGAGTATAACATCAAATGCCAATTTGACTTGGCTGAGTCGATAGTTCGTTGTAGAATAGTCTTAAGAGTTTTGTTTACAGCTTCTACATGCTCATTGGCTTGGGGGTAGTAAGGTGATGAATGTTCTTGCCGTAACCCAATCTTTGATGTTAATTCAATCATCATTTGGTTTTGAAAGTGACTACCATGGTTAGTGACAATCTCTCTCGGGATGCCGAACCTTGCTATGATCTGATTGAATAAGAAGAGAGATGCAGTCTCTCCATCATCTTTAAACGTTGGCATAGCTTCGACCCACTTAGTGAAGTAGTCGATAGCTGCGATGATATGGCGGTGCCCCCTTGCTGACGGGGCGTTGCAAGCAGTATAATCAATCCCTGACTTGGTGAAGGGACCAACTGCGATGATAGGAAACATAGGAGCGGGATGTGCCCTCATCTTATGAGAGAAGATTTGGCACAGATGGAATTTCTTGACTGATTCAATACAATCTTTCATAAGTGTCAGCCAGAAGTAACCTGCTCGTAGAATCTTTTGGGTTGTTTCCAACCCAGAAAAATGACCGCCACAAGATCCAATATGGCAATCGTTGAGCATGATGACTACCTCCTCATGTGTGAGACATCGATGTAGGATGCAGTCTACACCTCGCCGATACAACGTATCATAGAGTATGAGATAATTTTTAGCCTGATGGCATATACGTCGACGCTCGTCACGAGAAGCAGAAGTGTGGCGCTTCAAAGTCTGGAGATAAATAAGTATATCTCCGTACCAGGGATCTGAAGATGTGATCAAAAACATATCTCCCTGGATAGGCGATTCTTCAGGCACAACGTCACCTAACTCAATCGGAAGTTCCAAAATAAGTTCTGCAAAGACCAGAGACTTTTTGGACTTCGCTGAAATGAATTCTAAGTCAAACTCTTGGAGGATGACTATCCATCTACTAATTTTTCTGCCTATAACACGTCAAGTCAACATATATTGGAATGGATTCACGACAACAATGACGGTGGTCTTGCGAAATAGAACATAATGCCGGAACCGTTGGACAGCATGAACTGCTGCTAACGATAGTTTTTTGATATGAGAATAATTGAGTTCCGATCCTACGAGGCCTCGGCTCAGGTAATAGATAACGTATTCTGAGAACAAATCATCTTCCTGAACTAAAACCATGCCAATGGTAGACTCTGTGGCAGCCAGATATAATAAGAAATATTTGTTATAGTTAAGTGGCCATAGCAGAGGTGCAGTTGTGAGGGCATGTTTTAATGCGCTGAAAGAGCATTGAGCAGCTTTGTCCTAGAGAAAAGGAATGTCTTTCTTCAATAAATGTATAAAACCCTTGGTGAGTTCAGCATAGTTGGCGATGAAGCATCGTAAAAAGTTCACCTTACCTTGTAGACTCTGAAGTTGTAAAATCATACGTGGGGGGGGCAACTGAATTATTGCCTCCACCTTGAGAGGATCAACCATGATCCCTGTTGTTGATACAATGAAACCTAACAAATGTCCCGACGTTACGCAGAAGATGCACTTGTTTGGATTCAAGCAAATCCTAAAGTAGTGATAACATTCGAAGATTAGTCTAAGGTGCGTGGGATGATCCGTTCTCTTGCGAGATCGTGATGCTAAATCATCTAGGTAGGCCTCGACTATATGATTGAGATCATGAAAGGAAAAAGACATGGCCCGTTGGAAAGTGGCTCCATCATTTTTAAGACCAAAAGGCACCTTACGATATGCGAATTTACCCCACGGACAAATGAATGTCATTTTATGTTGGTCTTCGGGTTTGATTTGGATTTTATTATACCCCGAAAAACCATCCATGAAAGAAAAGGCTTCACAACCAACATATTCATCAATGATCTGATCGATGAATGGTGTTGGAAAATTATCTTTGGGACATGCCTTTTTCAAATCATGGAAGTCGGTATATACATGAATCTTGCCTTGTTTTTTATTAACTGGCACAGGATTCGACACCCATTGAGTCAAATGGATAGAATAGATAAAACCTGCCTTTAGCAATTTCTCAACCTCAATCTTGATGGCTGCTACTTTCTTAGGATTAACTAGATGAAGTTTCTATCGAACAGGCTTAGCATCAGGATACATTGTAATTTCATGTTCAACTATTTTTGGATCGATACCTGACATTTCCTCATAAGACCAGGAAAAAATGTCGTGAAATTCTTTGAAAAGATACTTGTAGATTTGAATCTCTTCAGGGGAGAAATCTACTCTGACGAAGATGTTTTCCATGACACCAGGGTTTCGAGAGATGTTGATTGGTATAGTTTCAGCGATAGTCGCCATATTTCCCTCAGCATAAATTTCATGTGTAGCTAAGAGATTAATAGGACACGGCTGACCTCCTGTCATGGTCACGGTGAATTCTCCTACTTCGATTCGGCTTAACTCTGGGAGAAAATATGATCTGTGATGAAGATATTCCCAAGGCTTGTCCAGACTAGTCATTGCTTCAATTACTACTTCATCAGAAGGCAAGACTAAGTCGAATGAAATGACGTTAGCGAGAGAACCCTGAGCCCAAATAGGTTCGAGAAGTGGATCTAACTCTTGTGTAGGAGTCAGATCAGAGTTAGTTGAAGCTTGCTGAACTAGAGAATATGCTACTTTAGTGACAGACAAGGGCATGGACATGCCATGGTGCCCTATCTCATCCATCATGGCTGATGGGGAAGGAAGAATCCATGGATCCTCAAAGTAAGTCGTGCACAATGACGAAACTTGAAAAATCTCAACCTTATGGTGATTAGATATAAATTTGATATCGCCTTGAGGAGGTGGATAATCAAAGGTACCCATCAAAGATGGGCACAAACCAACTCCTACATTGACGATACCCGGTTGAGGATTATCAATCAGCAGGACCTTGGATGCCCCCAAAGCTGGGTCAGGTCTAGAGAAAGACAATTGATTGATGGTCACTATCTGACCCTCGCGTGGAAACAACAAGAACTGGAAAACTGTAGCAACCATAGCTTGCATAGCATAAGTCCAACTCCGTCCTAACAAGAGGTTATATTCGAGGGGATCGTCGACTACCTCTACTTTGACACACATGGTCTTCCCTCCTAACTACATGGGGAAAGAAGGAACGATGCCATGTGGTCAGAAAGAATGACTGTCGAAAGCAGTGAGGAGAGTAGGTGATGGAGACAAAATGGGCTGGCCAATGGCCTTCCAACATGCCAATGACATAACGCATGTCGAGGCACCCTCGTTGACCACCATGCGGAAGATATTCTATGTAAAAGTTTTCTTGGGGTAAGCCACTACTATCTGAAATGCTACGTGGTAAGGTAGACAAGGTTTTAAGTCGGTTGTATCTAACATGATGGTACCCAGATTACAAGTCTCAGTAGAGCCTAAAGTGGTTAACAAAGCCTTCCTCTGAGCAGGGAAACTTTGGAGGGCCTCCAAAGCAGACATCGCACAAGGGGTTTTTGATAAATCTTCCACCATAGAGTAGTTATGGGCGGCCCTTGCATTTGGGTTATGAGAAGCCTTTTTAAATGCACCTTTTGGAATGCGTGTCATTATTTCTCCCAACGTTTTCTCAATCTGTAGAGGAAGATATGGGAGGTCAGCTTCTTTGCCTTTCTCAGAAGTTCTTGGTTTACTATAATCGTGTGCTCTAGTTGATATGACAGCATCACCCCTAACCATATATACGTTCACGGATGAGGGGTTGTTCGGAGGTGGGCAGTTTTCTTGGCTGCCCCCTTCTGTGCTTGTAGAGGCTTGAGTTAGATTTTGCCCATGTTGAAAGAGATTAGTCAACATTGCTTGCTGTTGCTGTGTGACAAACTTTTGGGCCTCTGCAAGTCGAGGACATAGATGGGTTGGGTGATCCTCCATGCATAGATTGCACAGATACCTCGCCTTTCATTTTTGAGTGTTGTCCCCACTAGCATTATCGTTGGGTTTTTTATCCCCCTTACCCTTATTTCATTGTTTTTTCTTCCCTTCAGGCTGCTGGGTTGCCTTCAGGTGAGTCGATTGCACTGTGTGTACTTTCGATGTTTGGGTAGGGGGAGTAGCCAAAGCAGTAGTTTGGCTAGCCGCTGTGTGTTGTATGGATAATTGTTGCAATTGCTTTGTCAATTGCTCAGCGGGCCTAGTTTGTGCAAAACCGACGATACCATCGACATGTGGTCTAGCTCTCTGTCTAGTTTTATCCAGTATTGAATGTGGCGCATCAGGTAAGATGTTGTATAATAAACTAGACTAAGAATAGATGAGCTCAAACTATTGAGCCCTCATGATGGCATCTTCTTTGGAGAAAACTCTGGATGTCGCGACGTCTTTGGATAACTGTGGGACCAAAGACTTAAGGAACCACTCAAGAGGAATGCTGGTGGGACTGGTACTTTGATTAAACTCTTCCGGCGTCTCCATTCTCGGATGTGATCAGAGATATGGTCCGCTGTTTTTTGTTCAAAATTAGCGAGCAATTTTGTGCCAGCGTCATATCTCACAGGTAAATGGAAATGGTTAAGGAAAGCCATCGCTAGTTCACCAAAAGAAGAGTATCTTGAGCAATTGATCTCGATGTACCATTTTGCGACACTCCCAATGAGAGTACGTTGAAACAATCGCAACTGTATGGAGTCATCCTTCAATGAGTTAGATGAGCACCATAGATGGAAGGTAGTCACATGATATCCTAGATATTCATTAGGCTTGGCTTTGAACTTTGGAATGTCCGAAGGAAACTTCATCGGCATAAGAGGCCAATGCGGATCGTGACAAATGGGGTCATTCAACAACCTTGTCAAATCTGGCAAGTGTAGAGTCACCAGGAATGGTAATTTGGGTGGCTGCTGATAACCAAGGAAAAAGAGTCCTAGAGTTTGACTGGCACCAGGTTGCCAGGAAAAGTTTGGCTACTGGCCCGGGTTCTGGTAGAAACCATGGCCTTGACCAACGTAAGAATTTTGCATATGTGGAGACATCATCGACTGATTTCCCAAATAGGACATAGATGGATGGGCATGCATTGTATTTGAAGGACTTTGGAAAGGATTACCCCATGCCAGTCCCATGGGGATAGGCATAGTAGTCTGTCTGGGGTTCCATTGATTGTGGAAAGAATTTCCCCAGATTTCCATTCTGGAGGAGGGAACGGATCCTTGTCTTGAATTCCAAGGTCCTGTTATGTTTTCCCCCTGTGCAGGAATAATACCTTGAATAGGAGTAGTTTGTCCAAAAATGGGGTTGCCCCCAGTTGGGAAAACGACTGAAGAGAAAGTGTTGTTACCAAACGTTATGTTCCAAGAAAATGGTGTCGAACCTATCGGCATACTATGTGTAGGTGGTCCTTGACTCCTTGCTCCAAATAAACTATTGGGCGTAGGTTGCCCGGCGGATTGCTGATGCGAGCCACCGAGTGAAGGGGATGAAGGAGGGATATGAACTCCTCCATAAGGAAAAGCGTTAAAATGGACATGAGTTCCCCCCAAGTGACCTTGCAGAGGAGCGATAGAGCTCCCTACCCCCAGACTCAAAGTCTGTAAAGTGGAGTAGGAAAGTGCAGGACTTGCACCTGAACTAGGCATCCCGTATGAGAACGGAGGGCCTGTCGCACTAGGTGTAAAGGGGGTTGTGGCCGCCCCCAAAGATGTATTCGAACCACTGTGCGAAGTAGTTGCGGCCAAGACCATGGTGGCTCGGGCCCCTGACGATGGGTTAGGAGGTGTAAGCTCTCCTATGGTGACAACCGTGGTGGGAATCAAAGAATTCCCAGAAGAAGTAACACCATTTGTTTCCATTGCTGTGTGCGACACTGTCTGGTGCTCGTGAAAAATTGGTATAATAAAAGGTTCCAAGAAATCAGTGGTTGGGGTTTCAACCACACCAAGAGTGGTTGCCTCAAGGTTCAAAATCATCAATTCCTCCAGGTGTTGTTCAGGCACAATAGGTTGTGACCCAGTTGCTTCAAAAGACCCTTGTTGGTATAGCTTCCGCCTTAAAGGTGGCGAGGGTGGCTCTAGTGTAATTGGAAGCATGCCAAGAAGCCTTCATGACCGGCAGAGCTCGGGATACTCTACTGTGTGAGAAGATCCAAGACACTCTAAGGTAATCTAAACACACAAAAGTAACACACACTAAGAATAAAGTCCCTAGAAGATAAGACCATCAAACACTAAATTAATTGGAAGAAAAGTTACAACAGCCAACACTAGAGCAACTTACCGGTGCAAGTGCAACTCGAAAACGGAAGCACCCTCCAGGTATACTCTGCAAAGCATGGCTCGATGTCTGTCCTAGGTACCATGGTATACCCCCACAGTCACCTGTGTATGTCCCTATCAAATATTGGCAACTAGGTTGCCAGCACGCGAACAGTCACCAGGTGGGTACAGTCGAAAGTTGGGTAGACCACAATGAGAAGGGTATCGAGCCTGAAACCTGTCAAGGGTATCGAGACAAAATGGTCTAGAAGAAAACTGAGGACCTCAAACGGATTCGAGACCCATGAAGCCCCATGGAAAATGCAAACGACAGAATCCCAAAACAAGCCCTCTATATGTGTTCTCCACTACGATTGGTCCAGCTTTGGAGGGGTTATCTCTACTACCTTTCTGCATGTGACCTCGTGTTTATCCCCTGTGTTAGAGGGGTGTCCCAGATAACTTCCACGAAACTAGACTTAGACACTCCCTATATCAGACTCCAATGTTTCATTTTAAATGGCCTTGAAGAGTTTCCTCTCCAACCTAATCCAAGGCCCTAGTCCTGAACTAGTTTGTGAACCCTACAAACATAAAAGTTTAGTAGATTTTAAATTTAGCGTTAATTTTATAGCTTTGTCTTACGTCAAGGGGTATGAGGGTGAAAATGATGATGTGTAGTAGATGAAAGAAAAAATGAATAAAAAAGCTGGAAACAAAACTTTTACTGAATGCAAAATTTCAACAACTTTTCAAAAGCAAGATTTTTTTTTAACTTTTCTAAGATTTTGGACAACAAACTCAAAGGAATTTCACTCGACTACGAGCTACTTATGATCTAAGTGAACTACAAAAACTTATGAAATAAAAGACTTTTCCCTAGCTAATGATGCAGAAACACACTCTTCAATCAAAGAAGAAAATGAAAAGAGAATATATATATATATATATATATATATATATATTTTTATTTAATTGCTAGTTAAAGCAAGAAAGGGAAAATACCGACAAGCAA
The DNA here is from genome assembly GCA_009831015.1 of Picea engelmannii. NCBI lineage: Eukaryota > Viridiplantae > Streptophyta > Pinopsida > Pinales > Pinaceae > Picea > Picea engelmannii. The sequence continues at coordinate 51,676 of ML783534.1, read as the reverse complement.
AAAAAAAAGGAAAAACAATTCTGGCTTAAATCGCAGATCTCAAAGAATCAGATTGAAACATCACACAATAGAAATTGCAAAAAAAATGACTCTCACACTTGTCTAAAAACCGTAAAAAAGAAATTTGTATTTTTCTGACAACGTTTTAAATGAGAAAAAGTAAGCTAAGGGTAGAAATAATCCTAAGCTACTGACTGTTCAAATAGAGATTCAAACACCTGAGAGGAATACTTCTGATCAAAGGAGAGGATGACTGCCCCACCTTGAACAAAAAGTATCCTGTACAAGCACACTACTGTCACTCAAACAGTACGCGTGTGAACGTGTTCTGAACAACAACAAAGGGCATGTACACACAGGCTAACCTTGTACAGGCCGCATGTATATCTAAACTTCAAGAAAAAATAAGAAAACAGACAGACCAGACCCAGAAAAGACCTCTGGTATTGATAACCAAAATCCTTTGAAGGCTTGGATACTCTTTCTAATAGAAAAAAAAATAATGCAAGGAAAAATAATAAGGAAAAAACAAATCTGAGATAGGACTGTTAACAAACAAGACTTAGAAAAAATTTCAGAAAACCCCCTGAGAATATGTAATTCTGATAGGGAAGAGGAGGACTGCCTCTGAGGCTCTTTGAACTCCTACACGCTACTACTACCTCTACATCTAGCGTTCACACACGGGCTGAAAGACGATAGGGCGCGGGTACACGTGTGCAGGCCTTGTGCAGGCTGCGTGTACCTATGTGGGTCCCGAAAAACACAGCCAAGCAAAAGTCAGGGAAAGTTGGTATGGAAAACCAGGCTCCCTGGTAGCTCAGATTTTACAGAAACAAAAAGAAAAGACAGGCAAGAAAAACTAGTCTTTAAACTACCCAAAAACTAAATAAAATTCCAAGAACCCTAAAGAGTTAATTCCCCAGTACGGTCACCAATTCTGTTGTTGGGAAAAAACACCCTACGGACTAGCAAATAGAGTTCATAATTTGCATGTAGATATGACTGAATAGAAATCACTTTCTACCTTCATCCCTATATTTAAATCCCTTCTTTTTAGTCAATGCATGGAAAGATCAACCTACCTCGTTACCAGCGTTTGATGTCGATCCTCCATTGTGCTTGATCACTTGTTCGCTATGCTCCTTCCAAAGATGACCTGCATTCAAGACAAGCAACAACTATGCATGCATGCTACTAATATACTAATGGGTTAGAAATCAAACATAAATTAATCAATATCATAAACAGTTCATGAATTGGGACAGGAAAAACATTCTCTTTATTACTTAAAATGAGTCAACTTACAAAAAGTTGAGACCGGCCACCACTCCTTGAACCTAATCCCGGGCTCCTTTTCTTCTGTCCTTCAACTGATTTTCTTTAAATCTCCTTTGGCATTAGGAAAGGATAAAGGGTTGGGACAATGGAATACGTAAATGGGTAGAGTTTCTTTGCTATATTTTTCCTCCTTCCAAATGGTACCCCTACCCCTTCTTTTATAGGCTAGAAGGAGCTAGGTATTTGGATGAACCCTCGGCCATGCATGGCCGAGAGTTTTAGTTAACTCACCCATAGATTTTTGTTCCGTCGGTAACTTTATTTTTTCCGTGCTTTATTAGGTACACACGTGCTGTTTTGAGCCAGCCAGCGTGTACACACGTGCAATAATGGGTTAGGGTGCGTGGGCCTTTACACAAGAGAATTTTCAAAGAGTTGTTCAGCAGTGTTTTTGGAAAAGAAAGGATATGAGTTGGCCTGATGCCAGATAAGCATGTGTGGTGCAATTTAGGGTTATAACAGTTTCCCTATATTCACTTGTCACTAAATTAGCATGTGTATATATGCATGTTTTCATACTATAGGGAACACATGAGTGCACAAGGGTTTGAAAAATCATTTGCTAACTCAAATTTTAGTTAATGATTGGAGGATGGAAATTGTTTGGTGAGAGACAAAGCATGAAGAAGTTGATAAACAAGTAGTAGATGTCTCATAGGCAATGGTTTCACTCTGGAATGGTAGATTATGGAAATGTTTTGCATTGGGAAACATGAGAGCACAAAAACAATTATTGCAGGTGTTAGTAGGGTGTTGGATCCCAGAGGACGATGCATTTTTGCTAGATGGAAAACCTGTTAAAATAGAGGTGGAGGATATATAATTCACAATGGGCCTCTCCAAATGAATGGAGATGGTAAAATTAATAATCTGAGGTGGAGGTGACATGATTATTGACGAGTACATTGCCACTTATTGTGCCTTGGGTACCCAAAAAGTGGGCACGCAAATATCGATCAGAAGTGTCGAAAGCCTGGGATTAAAAACACTCCTATTTACCATTGTTGAGATTGTGGGATTCAGATCATTATAAGAAGCATCACTCGACATATGTTCTATGGGGTGAAATTATTAAGGCCTACAATGTTTGATTGGTGCACCTCATTTCTAACGTCAATGAAGATTCAATTTATAGAGTGTTAGTTGGGAAAGTTGAAGAAATTTGGTTACGGGAGCATCATATACTCCTTCTTCTTCGAGAGTGCCAGCATTGAGTTCATGGTTTGGAATTGGCCGAATGATTTTCCTAGAACCTTGAATCGCCCGTTGTTCATATTTGATGCAAATCTTGGGAGGCGGGTGTGCCACTAGCACGTATGATGACAAGTTCTTCACATGGTTGTATGAACAGATCATCGTGATTGTTGACTATCTCTATGTGGGGATAGACTTCTGTAAATACGTGGACATGCCTCTTCCTCCTAACACTGCCTTCGGAGATATAGGTAAAAACCTTTTAAATTTTAATGTTTTTAATTTTTTTATGTGATTTTCATTTTAACAAAGAACTCAAGAGACAACCAAAAACAAATGTTTTTGGTGTGGACCATATCCTAACAAAACTTTCTGAATGTGAAGATATTGGACCAGTAAGACCAAAAGGATACTCAAGAAATAGACATCGAGGAAGAGGAAAAGACCTTCCCTGGGGGAATGTAGAGAGAGTATTACAACACATGCAAAGGAACATGGAGGTTCAAGTGGTCGAGGTACCTTGAGCTTGGGTCCATCTCTTACAGTGTTTGGAAAATGCCATTTTATGTTATCATGAGGCTCATGCAGGGGAAGGGCCCTTATCCTAGGCATATTTACTATGAAATATCAATCATATGTATGTATCTTTGAGGATAGAAGCCTGATTTTGTAAAGACAATCCATTTTTTTGTACTTGATGAATGTTGAAATAATATATAAAAACATTTATCGGATTTTACTTATATTTATGTAAATGTGCAATGAATTTATTTTATGCACATGCATACTTCTAATTCATGAATGAAAAATATTCCAATCTAATACATAATTATCTAACACATCAGTAATGAGACTAGAACTTTAAGGAATGTGCATGTAAGTAATAAAATAAAAGGAATGCTTAAGAATTCATACTTATAGGAATCATCGGAGAAGAGTAGGGTCATGGAATTGGTAATCTCAATTTAATTGAGACACAACCAATTAGGAGTCTAGGAGAACTTCCAAGTATTTAATGCCATGTGAAATGTATTCCACAAGGCGTTCGATTACAATTCTATACTCGGCCACATTGTTGGTTGTGGGCCTTGTTATCCCCTCATGCTAGGGATAACTAAGGAGATGATGTCTCAAGGCCCTCAAGTTGCAGACATGGAGTGCCGAGAGATGATAATCGTAAGTTTCCACCATGAGAATACAAAGCCCCTCCTCTTTGCCACATGCCACCAAAAACATAGCAGCGCCCTTCACATTAGCATGCCTCTCAAAGGATAGCAAGTCTTGCTTCATGAGGTAACATGTATGGTTTCATGGTAAGTGTTACTTTAATATTTAAAGAATTTGGACATGTTGTAGAGGGGATTTCCTTGATTGTAGAATGTTTTCTTGGAGTTTATATCCTTCACCTCATTTCATCTTGGTGAGTGTCTTGGTTTCATAGTAATATGGTCACTCTCTGGAATGGGATTGCCATAGGGGGGTCTCCTTGAAGGGTCATCGTACCATTACCGCTCATACTTTCCACTTTTCATACTTCTTCCTATCTGTTTCTTTATATTTTGTGTCTATGGGTTCACTAACTCCAAGAAGGTATTGTACCTTATTTCATGGGAAGAAGGGGCTAAAGGACCAGAGGTGTTGTAGCTAGAAAAATATAAAACCCAAACTTATCCTTTTATATGCTATCCCTAAGGATATTGAGAGCAATAAAATTCAACTCCATAAAAATCAAGGACCTCTTAACACATGATTAATAAATGTCCATCTTGTTGAGGAGATGCATTTATGCGATGTCCCTTTCTTTCCATGAATATGGAACTCAATGTGTTTCTAGCCTTAAGTGGCATTGTGGTAATATTTAATTTCCATGAATTATAGTACCCAATGTTCATACCCTAATAAATTAAATGGCAAGGGCTTGGAAAAAGGTTGCATTGTGGACGAAGGATGCAACACACCCTCCACAAAGGCACCCATAAATGAGACAATATGAGCCCTTGATATGTTAGGAACCCCATAACCAGAAGTACTTATCCCCATCCATATCACATCATCACATGACCTAGAAAGGGGTTTCCCTAGGAAATACTCCTTGACTTGGGGAATGACCTACCCAATTGAGCACCATCACACCCCTCCCATATTTAAATTTGGAAAAGTTTATAAGGTCTTTGAGCATTTTTTTAACTTGAAAAGGAAAGGATTAATGTAATTGTTTAGATGCTTCTTATATTAGATGTGGCTTACTTTCCATGATTCATGTGACTTGTGGATGCCTGGAGGGCATACGTGTTTGTCCTTGCAGGAACTTTCCAGGTGAAAGAAAAACCATGGAGAGATTGTACCATTTTCACCTTCATTTGGAGTTTGAAACCCCTAGGATGGATGACATACCCAGATGTTGGGAAAAGGACCTCTGATACATTGTACATGAGAGAAGATGAGCATTTCCTTTGGAGGCACTTGGACAACCCTTGAAGATGACATATTGACTCCTTTCACTTGAACGTTGGCTAGAGTTTGGTGGGTTTTGTTGATCCAGAGGTGATCCAAGCATGATTTTAGAGGATGGAAATATATGGCATCCACTAGACCACTTGATGACATGGCATAGGGATTTTGGAGGCCCAATGAATTCCATCATGAGGCAAAACATCTCACTTTGGAGGCCTACATCACCCTTCTAGGGAATGACATCACCCCTAAAGGGGAAATTACTTTATGTGTTTTCTATTTTAAAGTTTTAAAGGAAAATTTGTGAGGTTGGCCTCCTCAAATTATGAAAGTGGACAAACTTGTGTGGACAAATTGTTTAAGGTGACTTCATATAAATAGAAGTCACTTTCATTTCATTTTATAACAACTCTCACTTGGGAATTACATCCTTATTGGCTCAAATTTTCTCCCTACATGGGAAAATCGCACTATCTCTCACTTGATGCAATTGTGGATGCTTTACTTGTCTATTGGAGGAAGAAGCTAGGTGCTATCTCTTGATGCTTTTCTCTTGCAATGGCGATGGAATATTCTTGATAAAAAAGGGTTTTTTCATGTTATCTCTTGAAATTGATAAGGAATTTTCTACATATTGTATTGTTTCATATTTTCTTAAGGTTAATTTTTCAAAATATTTGGAGGAGAATAAGGGAATATACCATCCATAAAGATCTATCTTTATTGTTATTGAAAAATCTATTTCACAAAGGTTGCTATGCGGAGTAAAAGGACTTACACCCTTGTAGATTTACCTTGCTAAGTTAGTTTTCTCTAAGGAGTAAAAAGGATTACACCCATAGAGAAGTAATAAACCTAGCTCATATGCAAGAGACTCCATTAACCCAATTGATAAGGCACTAATCTACTTGCATTGGAGATTGTATATTCATGAATTGGTATATGTGATTTCATGAGATATTGTGATTGTTCAAGTTGGAATTGATTCTTCATGTTATAAGCTATATTGTTCCCTAAGGGTGTTTTCTTTAGCCAAGTGATTGTCATTTCTGTTATAAATTCATGCTATAGCCAATAGGACTGCAGAAAACTCAACTTCTTCTCATTATTTGTTCACTTTTCTACAACTAAATTTCACTTGCAAGCTGCCATAATTGTTCGACTGGTTGTTGGTTATCTTTTGGGTGGTTTACTTGTTGATTTTGTTGGAAAGAAGTTGCTGCTGTAGAAATTGTTTTCTACCGACATAAGTATGTTATATTACTTTCTAATAACACCAATTAAAACCCCCCTAATCACCATCAAAATATTTCTTTAATCATTGGAAGTTTAACTAGTCATTGCTAGCTTTGTTTCCAAACCTCATTTTTGGTGGTTAAATTTGTAGCTCTTATTATATTTTCTTTGTTGATATATATATTTAAATACTGCTTCAATTTGGGACAACAAGGTTTCTTGTTGAAACCCCTTTGGTTTGGAAGCATCTATTGCTAGATATTGTCTTGTTTTGGGTAGGGATAACATTGTTTTGCAGGTCATCATATTTGGAAACCAATTACCCTCTCACGAGACTCTTTCCCTAGATTCATATCCACTTTTTATATTGACCTATAGGGGTACATCTCATATCATTTCACTTTCCATCTCAATCCCCCTAGGCTCACCCAAGATTCTCCCCCTTGTGGTTATTTCATCATCACTAAAGAAAGGGGAGTGTTTATCTAAGGTGACAGTGGGTAGGTACTCCCGTAGTTGTCACACATCCGTGGATTGGGTTGGGATTTTCCCAAATGACAGATTGTATGATAACATGCCAAAGGAAAGCACCTCATGAAGCCACAAACTATCCCATCGGAGAATAAATTACCCAAGCAACGAAAGCGAGGTTTCGAGTGTCACAACTAGAACCATACACAAATCCTATAAATACCCTCTAATTCATTGACATATTCCAAATAAGGCAGAAGCATGATAAGAAAAAAAATGAGGAAAATAAAACTAATATAATCCTAAATACTATTAATATATAATAATTACAAAGGAAACATTCCTAAACAAAACTGCTCATGTGTAGTATCTCTTGATATATAGCCCATTTTTGGGCTCACTCAACACATTTCCCTCATAGTCTTCGAGTTTGTAAGATCCTTTCTTGAGGAAACGCCTCACAATGTAAGGACCATGCAACATTGGATAAACTTGCCTATCCCTAAAGAGTCTTTGCCTTGGTCATAAACCAAAACTAGATCACCTTCGAAAAATATCTTAGGGTGGAAAAAATCGCCGTACTAAAATTTCACATATTTCTTATGGGCCTCAATCATTGTGGTAGAATATCGACACTTCCCATAAAGATGTTCAAGGTGAATAATGTGCTCCTCTAAATCAAAAGTGTAGGAAGGAGCTCAATGACTATATTCAATGAGGTAATTTCACTCTCAATAGGAAGGACTTCCTCCACTCCATGAACAAGTTGGAATGGAGAGAACTGTGTGGTAGTCTTCACTGCGGTTAGATACAACCATAATGTCAGATAAAACATAAAATGCTAGTTTGATGTACTTGCATTGACAGTTCATTGGAGAATGGTCTTGAGAGACTTATTAACTACCTCCACTTGACCATTTGCTTGCAGATAGTAAGGATATGAATGCTCATGTTTGAAACCCAACTTTAAGGCCAAATCCAACATCATTTTGTTTTGAAAGTGGTTTCCATGGTCAATGACAATCTCTCTTAAGAAGCCAAACCTAGTGATGACCTGATTGAATATGAAAAGTATTGTTGTCTCACCATCATTGGAAAATGTAGGCATGGCTTTTTCCCACTTCGTGAAGTACTCAACTTACACTATAATATGTTTATGCCCCCTAGCCGAAGTTAGGCGACCTGTCAGAAAATCCACCCCACACTTGGTGAAGGGTCTGATGGTGACGAGAAGAAACAACGAAGCTACTTGTGCATGCATTTTCCTAGTAAAACCTTGACAAGGATGACATTGTTTACCCGCCTAAACACAATCTTTTAAAATATAGGGCCAAAATTATCTATCACACAAGATGTTTTGGGTCGTCGCCAACCCAAACAGATGACTTCCACAACCTCGACTGTGACAGTCATTTAGCACAGTATATGCTTCTTTGTGAGTCAAACAACGATGAAGGATTGAATCCACCCCTTTATGATACAAACTGTCGTCGATGATAAGGTAATTCGTTGCTAAGTTGTGTATACATATCCACTCGTGTCACGAGTAGCTTGGAGAAAATTTCAAAGTATGGAGATAAAAAATTATATCCCCATACCGAGGGTCACTAGAAGAAATAAGGAAAATATTCTCATTTGGAAATGAATCCATTAAAATAGAATCCTTGTCTTCCCTAGGAAATTCAGACATGATTTCAGCGAAAATCAAATATTTATTGGACTTAGCAGACACAAAGTCCAGGTCAAACTCCTATAATATAACGATCCACTTATCATATTTTCCTTGATAATCCATCGGTTCAAAACATATTGAAATGGATTTACATTAGCTATCACAGTGGTTTTTTGAAGTAAAATTTAATGTCGAAGTATCTAGATAGCATGAAAAACTACCAAAGCCAACTTCTCCATGTGTGAATACTTTATCTCATGACCTATTAAGCCTCAACTAAGGTAATATATTATGTACTCTTGGAGCATATCATCTCCATGAACTAGAACCATGTTAACAATCGATTTTGATGATGCGATATACAATAGGAAATATATGTTATAGTTTGGAGGACTAAGCAAGGGGGAAAACATGAGTTCCTTTTTCAATGTATCAAAACAGTGATGCATGAAATCATCCCAAACAAATGGGACTCCCTTTTTCAACAAGTTTATGAAGCCCATAATGATCTCAACATAGTTTTCTATAAAATGTCATAGCAAATTATCTTTACCCTATAGACTTTGAAGTTGATGGATGTTACGTGAGGGAGGAAACTGAACTATTTCCTCAACCTTCAAAGGATCAACCATGATCACTTTATTGGAAACAATAAAACCAAGAAGATGCCCCAAAATGACTCAAAAGATGCATTTGTGGGGATTCAAACAAATCCTATAAGAACAACATCTTTCAAACACAAGGTGAATATGAGAAGGATGATCCACTCTCTTACAAGAATGAGTAGCCAGATCATCAAGATATGCCTCAATGATGTGTATAAGGTCATTGAAAGTGAATGACATTGGAATAACATGGCCCGATGGAAAGTAGCTCCAACATTTTTAAGACGAAAATGATTTTTTCGATAAGAAAATGTACCCCAAGGACAAATAAACAATGTCTTATATTGGTCCTTGGGACAGATTTTGATTTGATTGTAGCCAGAGAATCCATCCATAAATGAAAATATCTCACTTGTGGCACACTCATCGATAATTTGGTCAATAAAAGGTGTGGGGAAGTTGTACTTTGGACAGGATTTGTTCAATTCTTAGAAATCCATGCAAACACGGATAACTCCTTACTTTTTATCCATGGGAATGAGGTTGGATACCCATTTGGAAAAGGGAATTTGATAGATAAAACCTACCTTAAGGATTTTTTCCATTTCCTCCATTATTGTTGCAGCTTTCCTTGGATTAACATGTCTAATATTTTATTGAACCAATTTTTCTTTATTGTAAGTTTTGATTTTGTGCTTGACAATATGGGGGTCTATACATGGATTTGCTTCATATATCTAGGAAAAAAAACTATGAAAATCCTTAAAAAGGTTGGTATAAGTGTGGAATTCATCAGGAGAATAGTATGCTCCATTAAACATGTTTTCCACAACTTCGATATTTCTATAGATATTCATTGGAATAGTTTCTGAAATATTTTCCATGTTACCCTCATCATACACATCATGTGTTTCCAAGGGGTTCACAAATTGATCTTGATATCCAGACATGATCAACCAAAACTCTCCACTCTCAACCCTACTAAGTTCTGAAAGGAAGTAGAACCTATGGTGCATGTCCTCCCAATTCCATTTGGGCCCGATCATTTCCTCAATAATAGCTTCCTCTAACGGAAAAAATGTATCTAAGAAATTGAGATAACGATAAGAGTTTGAGGCCCAAGAGGGCATGATAACATGATCTAACTCCTCTGTTCGAGGAGGATTTGGATCAATGTATACAGTGGCGCATTGAATGGCTTGGTAATAAATATCTATTGTAGACAAAGGCATGCCCATTCCTTCATGCTCAAGTCCTTCCACTAAAGCAGATGGAAAGGGTAAGATCCATGGATCCTCAAAGTAATTCATTTGAAAATAACACACTTGGGTCATAATAGATGAAGAAACTGACTCATTAGAGAAAGCAGGAGAAAAGTTAATATAAGAGATAAGTTCTACAAAGTTAAAGGTTCCCATAAAATATAGATACATTCCAACACCGATACTCTTAGTGGCCTTCTGTGAATTTCCAATTAATGGGACAACTGATCCCGTCGATGCAGCTTGGTCAGTGCAAGTGTACGCCATCTGATCGATCATTATGATATTCCATTCATGAGGGAAATAAATCACTCAGAAAACCAAGGAAACAACATCTTTCATAGCGCAAGTCCAATTACGTCCTAGAAAAATGTTGTAATCGAGAAGAGAGTCGACTACTTTCACTTATATAGAAATTATTTTACCCCCTAGCTGGATAGGAAAGGAGGAAATAATCCCATGAGGCATGAAGGATCATTGATCAAATACCGTTAATAAATTTAGGGACAGGGAAATCTCAAGTGAGCCAATGTCTTTCCAACAAGACGAAGACATAACACAAGTCAAAGTTCCCTCATCCACGACCATTCTGAAGATGGTTTTCATGTTCAACACTACTTGTATCTAGAAAGCAACGTGATAAGGAAGTCAAGGCTTGAAATTAGAAGTATCAAACGTGACTACCTAAGAAATAGAGGAATCAACAACCCCTATCACTAAAAGCAATGCACTCCATTACACAAGGAAAATTTGGAGCACTTCTAAGCCCAACATAGTGCACGGTGCCTAGGCCAAATCTTATACAATCGAGCAATTTTAGGCATCTTGGGAATTTGGGTTGTTCGATGACCATTTGTACACTACCTTATGTATGTGTGGCATTGCGCCTCCCACAGGTTTCTCTATATGCAGAGGGTTTTGCTGTTCGGTGGATTCCTTTTCCTTTGAAGCAGCCTTATGGTTATTGTAGTTGTGAACCCTAGTCAACATGTGAATATCCGATCTCGTCATGTAAACATTCAATGAATTACTATCGTGCAAGGGTGTCCCTTGGTTGAACCCTTATGGATTTGTTGTGGTACTTGAAGTTCCCTAAGTAATTTTTTCCCTTGAAGGAAAGGAATGGTTAACAAAACAAGCTTCTACTATGCCAACAAACATTGGGCCTCTTCACGTTTAGGGAATTGGTGCATTAGATGATCATATTTTTATAGCTTACAAGGAAATTTAATTTTGTTCTTTTCCTTATTTTCCCCTCCAACATTATTGTTGGGTTTATTCACATTATTATTATTCCCACCTCCTTTCTTACCATTGTTTTTATTTTTACCTCTGGGTTGCTCATTACCCTTTGAATTAGTCATTTGTACAACATGTCCATCGAAAATTTGAAGATGGGGAGAGGTCGAAGCATGAGATTGACTAGTCGTAGGTGGATGAATAGTCATCTCTTTCATCTGGTTCATGACCAGATCTATAGTGGCATGACTAACCGAACCAAAAACACCATCAACATGTGGTTCAATCTCGGTTCTTTGAGGATTAGTACTTGATCGCAATGTGCTAGGAAATATTGTTGGAATATTGGTTGTTGTCATTGATGTCAACCCTAGTCATTGGTTTTGGACCGCAAGATTGATGAAGGTATTTGGACATGAAGGACAATGCACATGCAGATCCAAAACCCATGGATGGATAGTATACATCATGTTGTTTCCAGTGGTATATGGCACATCACGTGGATTCTCATGGTTGAAGAGAAATGATTTTTTGAAGATGACAAAGTGAATTGAACAAGGAAGTACATGTAGGCCCTGAAGATAATTAAAGAAAAGAATTACAAAATAAGAAAGTGTCAGGTCGGCCCTAGTGTTAAAAGGAAGTGACATAAATGGTATAAATAAATATTATTATACATTCATTTGATACACAAGTCGAATTTCAAAGGAAATCATAAGTAAAGAAGGCCGGATTTCAAGGGAGGATGAAGTCTTTTGGTGATATGTTCTAAGGTATGTTATTTTCATGTCATCTTACCATTTTCGTTATAATTGTTTTTATATAACAATTCATATGGTGAAATTTCTATGGTATTGAGAAGACATATCAAGTTACTTGTGGTATAAGTTTCAGCTCTTGATTCTCTATAATTATGGAGATACACTCTGTGGAAGATAGGGTTTTTGACCAGTCCTGAAGCTAGTCAATAAACATGTGTTCCAGGTACAATAGTCATAACGTCTTCATAGAGAATCCAAATGATGTGGGACCAATTTCATTGGAAATATTACAGACTTTAGTTTCTTGTGTACGAGTTTTAGAATCAGATGTTAAACATTGAGTGCAGGGCATTCTATACAAGTTCACTCTCCTGAATAAACCAAAATTGAATAAAGTCTACCATTCTTTCTATAACTTCTTTTTGGGGAGGATTCAAGGAGTGAAACTTGGAGGAGTTTTAGAGAATACATTGAGTAATATTATCTACATGATCATATTATTTCAAGAATTGAATAATTACAGAAGTTGAAGAAGTCTCAGGAAGCATTATCAGGCTCTATGTGATGGTTGGTTGATGGTGATGATTTAATGTAAAGTTTTATTATTTCTCATATATTCTTGGGTGGAAGGAAGGGGAAAGGATGGAGAGGTAAACCCTCTCTTGATATTGTAGGATTGTATCTTCCTCTTGGAGGTTTATCCCTTATTTTTTATTTGGAAGCTGTAGCTACCTTTGGAAGTCATTACTTCTCTTGAACAATAACTATTGATTATTTCTCATATATTGTGCATGGTGTATTGTGGTGTATTGGTGTAACTCTTATACTATTGTTCATTTCTCATTGGATATAATTGAATGGTTTAAGTATAAGTTGAAAAGGTTTTTAAATTGTACATGATACTGATTCACCCCCCTTTCAGTATCAATAATTGGTATCAGAGCCAGTTACCTTCAGTACAATTTAACCACTGGAAGGAAGATTCTATGAAGAAATGGATGACCAAATTCCAAATGGGATTCCACCATTTGATGGAAGCAATTTTGAATATTGGAGTAATAGAATGGAAACTTACTTGAAATCTCTTGTGAAAGATGTTTGTTTCTCAGTTGCTTTAGGATACAATGCTTTGAAGAAACCAAAGACTGCAGCTCAAAAGGAAGCAAATTACAACATCTCAGATTTCAAAGAAGCAAATAGAGGTCGGTTCTTTTTCTTTAATTGTGAAGGAGTAGGACATGTTGAATTTGAATGTACTCATTCAAGGATTGAAAGAGATGACACTGAAGAAGAAAATTCCAGTGAAGAAGAATAAAATCATGAATCAGACATTATTCAACAAGAAGATGAGAATCTTAAAAAATTGAAGCATGTTGAGACTGAAAATAACAAGCTCAAAGACACGCATAGAAAACTAAGAAGTGAATTGGGTAGTTGTGAAAACACAGTTGTAAGATTGAAGAAACAATTAGAAGACTTTGAGAAACTAAGAGAATAAAATATTTCCTTGAAAACTCTACTCGAAGAAGAAAGAAGAATAGGAGAAGTAAGGAATGTCCAAATGATGAAGAAAGAATAAGATTGTGAGAAACTTGAACAAGAAGTTGTCTCATTCAGGAAGAGATTAAGAAATCTCAAGTGCCAAAATACCTAACACATCTTGAATTCATGGGTGAAACTTCATACAATGAAGATGCAAATACAAACAAGAAGGATGAAGAAAGAGCTACACAGATAGTTGATGAGAAGTGGACTAGGATACTAGAAAGAAGGAATGATTACGAAAGAGACGAATATCCAAGAAGACCTCCTACCTTCAGGAATCAAAGAAGCTTCAATTAGTATGAAGGAAACTACAAAAGAGTAGATCATGAACCCAGATGGACTACATCACAAAGAAGGCCACTTACTCCAAGGTATCAAAATTTATTTCTTGGTCATTGTTATACTTGCAAAATTTTTGGACATAAGGCAATTAATTGCAAAATCAATGAAAGGAACAAATACACAAGAAACATGAATGGTGTAAATAGAATATATGGAAATAATCGTGGATTTGTCAACATAAATTATAATTCATTTTCCCCATTGATGGACAAAAATATTACATGCTACAAATGTAATTATCTTGGTCACAAAGCACAAGATTGTAGATATATGAATGAAGATGTCCCTATGCCAACCATAGTATGGAGAAGGAAAGAGATTCCAAACAATGAAGATTGTCGAATAGCATTAACCGCTGAAGAATGTAAAGAAGAAGATGAATGGTACATAGACAGTGGATGTTCTTCACACATGATCGAGGATCAAGACAAATTCATCAGCTTGAAGAGAAAGGGTGGAAATGTTGCATTTGGAGATGACTCATCTGCCAAAATACTTGGAGAAGGTGTAGTAGAGCTTGGAAGAAAAAACGTAAAAGCAAATAATGTCCTATTGGTTGAAGACTTGAAGCATAATCTACTCAGTGTTAGTAAAGTTTGTGATCAAGGATACACTCTTACGTTTGACTCCCGAAAATGTAAAATTAGAGAAAATAACTCAGGAAGATTGGTTGCAACTGCAACAAGAAGACCGAACAACATATACATCCTAGACATGAAGAAGAGAGAGAAGACTTAAGCCACACAAAATAATTCCAAGGAAGAAAAAGTCCCAAAGACCAAAAATAAGGATGAAGTATTATTGAGTGCCACATGTTCAGTGGGAGCAGCCCCAAAGAAGAAGGTCACCTTATGCCATTGAACTCAAGGGGAGAATCCCTAGACATTGCCATTTATGTCAAAGGGGGAGAGAATTTGGGATCATGATGATGGGGGGAGCATGCGTGTTTCCATCAATGACAAAGGGGGAGATTGTTGGAAGATTGGTTGTTGGCATTGATGTCAACCCTAGTCATTGCTTTTGGATTGCAAGACTGATGAAGGTATTTGGACATGAAGGACAATGCACATTTAGATACAACACCCATGGATGGATAGTATACATCATTTTGTTTTCAGTGGTATGTGGCATGTCACATGGATTCTCATGGTTGAGGAGAAATGAATTTTTGAATATGACAAAGTGAATTGAAGAAGGAAGTACATGTAGGCCCTGAAGATAATTAAAGAAAAGAATTAGAAAATAAGAAAGTGTCAGGTCAGCCCTAATGTTAAAAGGAAGTGACATAAATGGTATAAATAAATATCATTATACATTCATTTGATACCCAAGTCAAATTTCAGAGGAAATCAAAAGTAAAGAAGGCCGGATTTCAAGGGAGGATGAAGTCTTTTGGTGATGTGTTCTAAGGTATGTTATTTACAGGCCATCTTACCATTTTCATTATAACTTTTTTTATAGAATGATTTAGATGGTGAAATTGCTATGGTATTGAGAAGACATATCAAGGTACCTATGGTAAATTTTTCATCTCTTTATTCACTATAATTATGGAGATACACTATGTGTAAGATATGGTTTTTGACCAGTCCTGAAGCCAGTCAATAAATAGGTGTTCCGGGTAAACCAGTCATAACTTCTTCATAGAGAATCCAAATGGAGTGGGAACAATTTCATTGGAAATATTACAGACAGTAGTTTCTTGTGTGAAATTTTAGAATCTAATGTTAAACATTGCATACGAGACATTCTATACAAGTTCACTCTCCTGAATAAACCAGAATTGAATAAAGTCTACCATTCTTTCTATAACTTCTTTTTGGGGAGGATTCAAGGAGTGAAACTTGGAGGAGTTTCAGAGAATACATTGAGAAATATTATCTATAGGATCAGAGTATTGCAATAATTGAATAATTACAAAATTTGAATAAGTCTCAGGAAGCATTATCAAGCTCTATGTGATGGTTGGTTGATGGTGATGATTTAATGTAAAGTTTTATTTTCTCTCATATATTCTTGGGTGGAAGAAAGGGGCAAGGATGGAGAGGTAAACCCTCTCTTGATATTGGAGGATTGTATCTTCCTCTTGGAGGTTTATCCCTCCCTTTATATTTGGAAGCTGTAGCTACCTTTGGAAGTCATTACTTCCCTTGACCAATAACTATTGATTATTTCTCATATATTGTGCATGGTGTATTGTGGTGTATTGGTGTAACTATTATACTATTGTTCATTTATCATTGGACATAATTGAATGGTTTAAGTATAAGTTGAAAAGGTTTTTAAATTGTACTTGATACTAATTCACCCCCCTCTCAGTATCATTAAATACTTCATATAAAACCATAGACTGAGAATAGATCAGGTCTAGATACTAGGATCTAGAAATGGATTCCTCTTCATATGTCACTCTCGAAAGAGAGATGTCCTTGTTGATATAAGGAAACAAATATTTCAACAACCATTCCAAAAGAAAGTCAGGAGGAATCTGAGCCTTTATCACCCTCTTGCTTCTCTATCATTCCTGGATGTGGCCGGATATGTGGGTAGTGTTATCCTTCTTAAAATTAGAAAAGAGGTTAGTGCTGCCATCATACGAGACAAGAACTTGGAAATTGTTAAGGAAAATTGTTGCCAAATCATGAAAATTGTGAAAGGACAATCCTTGTAGTTCGATGTACCATTTTATGGAAACCCCAATGAGAGTGCATTGAAATAATCTCAAACTGATGGAATCATCCATTAGTGAGTTTGATGAACACCATAAGTGGAAATTTTTCATATGATCTCCTATATCCTTTCCGATTTCCTTTTGAAATTCAGAATGTTCGAGGGAAGTTTGATTGGGAATGCAAGACAATTAGGGATATGATACACTAAATCAATTGTGAGCTTAGAAAAACCTGGTAGGTTCAACTTCACCAAAAAAGGAAGTCAAGTCTATGACATAGAATTTGAACTTCCAGGGTTGAAACCCCTGGGTTGGTTGGAACTTGGAAAAGAATAGCCTGGATTGTTGCTAGCACTAGGATGTTAGGAAGAGCTTATAGTTTTTCTAGGGTTTTGATAAAAAATATGAGGTCATTATCCATAAGAAGAATAACTTTCACTCATTAGGTTTCCAAAATATTGGAAAGGGTTTCCCCATGACGACATCCCATACAAAGAAAAGGATCCTTGCATGGGGCTCCATTAACTCTAGAAAGGGTTTCCCCCTGTCGACATCCCATAAGAGGGGAAATAATTACTCCCTAAATTACCAAATAACTTAAAAAGGGTTCAATCCTACATGCATGTCGGAAGATTGCAAACTTCCACTCATTCGATTACCGCACCTTGTGAAATAATTATCTCCAGAAAATCCATGGAAGATGGAAAAGATCCTCCTCCTATAGAGGGGTTTGATGGAGGGATGTGCTCCTGTATAACACCTCGTTTTCCCCAAAATCAATAATTATGTTTAAGGCTTCATGCATTGTTGTAATACCCCTAGGCCGAACCCAATTGTAAATGTAAAATGCAAATGAACTTAAGTTGGTGAGTTGTTTGATATCATTTTTGTATGCACCTTTCATGGCATAGTGCGTGCATGTACTACGCACTAAAATGATGAAGTGTTCACATTCCAAGATGCTACGCGCACCAACTTAAGTGTGTGTGATTTTAAGGCCAAGGAGCCTTTGTGTATATGCTATGTTTTATAGGCTGGTGAGCCAGCTTATTATAATCCAAAAGGATTATGTGATGATTAGGTCGAAGAGCTTATATGTTAAAGGCAAGTGAGCCTATTTTTGTATATGTCTCATCATTACTATAAAATACATCGTTGTGTGTAGACCAACCATGATAAAAGAGTATGGGGGACTAAAATCCACTAGTTAGGGAACAGGGGGGCTAAAAGTTAAGCAAAAGGGCTAAGCTAGGGACCTTAAGCCAAAAATGAATAGTATATTAATATTCCTTAAATCATAAAGTATGGAAAATTATTTTATCCTAAGTTCTAAGGATGGGGACAAGTAGGCCAAAGTAGCTCCCAACATGAGAAGTGTCAAGTTGGGAACATGCATACATATAGTTTGGACTTAGTTCATTTGGCCATCATGCAGTCATCATTCAACCATTCCATGATCATTCACTCACTTAGTCAGTTTTCCTCCGTACCTTCCTGTCACTATACCTGAACGTCTATTCGCACCCATACCTATTTGTGTACCTGGTTAGCTTGGCTACTGGACTGAAGAAACGGGTTGTCAAGCCCATGGGATATTGAAGAGGCGAGTTGTCAGGCCCGTGAGAAATCTCTCAAGGTGAGAGAATTGCTGGGAATTGATTTTCGAAGGTGCTAAACTGCAACTACAAGGCTCTGAGACTTTCTGTCCAACCTGTTGTTGAATCCCAGAAAGGAAGTGGGGCAACCAAAGGACTTTTGAGCAGAGAAGGGGCACACTTCCTGGGGTGGGACAAACATGTAGGGAATGAGGGACTGTAGGCTATTAGTTTGAGTTGGCACCTGTGATGGAGTATTTCCTGATGTCTAAGATCCATTAGCCTGGTTAAGAATCCCTTTACCCGGGTGGATTTTAGTCCCAGCTCAAGGGTGACCCACTGCTAAGAGTGATGAGCAGTGTGGTCTAAGGTTAGGAGGTTCGTGGAAGGTCTGCATGCAGTTGGTGATATTATTACCAAGATAAGTGTCAATTGTGTGATAAATTACATGCTACATTATTATTTACGTGTTTATTTTAATGGGTTAATCCTATGTGTGGTTTATAATTGTCTTTAAATTTATGAGTATTGCTTGTATATGTTGCATGTATATGTTTACTCTTATTTCAGTATGAATCCGTTCATTTACAAAATGTATTTGTTTGTTTACATTTTGTATATAAAGCTTCGCAAGCGTTCTGAGTTTATATGTTTTAATTGCATGCAGTTCGAAAAATTTATGTGGCATAGCTCAGTTGGATGTTGGGTATGTTAGAGTATGTTGAGCAGAGAATGAAAGTCTTTTTCGGAGTAGCATGGTCGACCTGGGTGGCAGGGATGTTACAACATGGTATCAGAGCTTCTGTTTTCAACACTGAGCCAGGATGGTTCGAGCAAGTTGAGTTGAAGCAAAATTTCATAGAGGATTGATTTCAAAGTGGACAAATTTTCGATTGCAGAGAGTCCATGGTAAAAAGTAACAAAAATTGCACAAAACTAGGAAAAAATCCCAATTTTTGTTGTTAAATTCATGGGAAAATTGAGAAATTCAGCCAAGTGGTAAGATATTCTTGATTTAATATCTGTTTTAGCAAATTCTGACCTAGAATTGGTTGAATTTGAAGTTACAGTGAAGCCATGACAGATGGAGCGAGATTAATTGATTAAAATTCTCAATTTGTGAATTGAGTTTGGGAAAAATTCATTCCAGAAATGTCAAACCACAACAATTTATTGTTGCAGATGTTGAACTAGTGTTATCGGGGTGAAATTGAACAAATTTCATAGTTGTAGAATGTCTATGGTAAAAATGGGGAAAAATTTAGGAAAAAGCCCCAATTTCTGCAACAGAATTCACAAGGAATTGATGCACATAAAAATGATTGTGTGCAGGTGGGTGCACTAAAAATGCATGATGCGTAGTGAAAATCTTGTGATATGCGGAAAATTATTAGCGTGCGGGCATGTGCGCTAAAATTTGGCACCCCGCGAAAAAAATATTGGCGTGCGAAAAAATATTAGCGTGCAGGAGCACACACTAAAATTTGGTGCTGCGTGGAAAAATATTGGCATTCGAGTGCGTGTGCTAAAATTTGGCGCTGTGTGGAAAAATATCGATGTGTAGGTGCACATGCTAGAATTTGGCACTGCATGAAAAAATATTGGTGTGCGGGTGCACGTGCTAAAATTTGGCGTTGCGCGGAAAAATATTGGCATGCGGGTGTGTGCGCTAAACTTAGCATTGCGTGGTGCAGATTGAGTGATGCATGCGTAATATTGACATGCACTATGCACACGCATAATAATGGCATGCATGGTGTGCGCACTATTGACATAGCGCAGAGGAATTTTGTTGGGGCGTGCACAATACGGGTATAAGTTGTCGTGCGACAGTTTAGTTAATGGTGCATAGTGGGGGTGTACTAAACTTTGGCATGGTGCAATTCATAGAGTAAAATTTGCACATAATATTAGCAAGCGACACAAAAAAAATTGCACGCAACAAGTATTAGTACAAGAACCAAAATTGTGCGCGGTGGATATTGGGGTGCGACACAAAAGTAGTGTGCGCCAGTTATTGGTGCACCAGAGAAGTGATTCATAGTGGTTATAGGTGTGCAGAGCATGAATTA
Organism: Picea engelmannii; assembly: GCA_009831015.1. NCBI lineage: Eukaryota > Viridiplantae > Streptophyta > Pinopsida > Pinales > Pinaceae > Picea > Picea engelmannii. The sequence continues at coordinate 31,216 of ML783534.1, read as the reverse complement.
CCTTGTTTTGTTTCTGCATATTCTAAATATAGTTGTATAGGTTGAAGTTTGTGCGTGCAAAGTCATTTGGATGGTGAACATTTTATACTGTTTGAACGTCATCTTTTTGTAGTGCATTTTTGAGGCCCTTAGCAACGTTTTTAGCTACTCAAAAACCATAAGAAAAAAAAGAGTGTATCAAGGTACAATCTATCTCTAAAGCTCAAATAAAAGAGCCTGGAGAGAGATTTCTAATGGTGTAAATCGTTCGTCAAACGAAGCTTTTATGAGAAAGTTACAGGACAAACAATGGAGGGTAAATTTTAAGATCCAACTAACTTCGAAGAGCCATAACTTTTTGTGCTGGAATCAGATTGAGGTGCATGAGCAGTCAATATAAATATATTGAACAATAGAAGACAATCCTAGAGCTGAATTAAATTTCTAGGCATGTTAAAAATGTTTAATATGGAAAAGAAGGTACCTGTAGCATTCCAGACCAAAAACACTTATTGGCCTAGAACTTCAACAGGCTATAACTAGTAGCCTAGAACCCAGAAAGAGGTGAAACTTGGAAGTACTATCCAAAATATGTATATGAAGAAACCCAATTGATATCCTATGAAAAATCCAATGGATTAGGTGCAAAAATGCATAATTATAGCGCAACGTTGTGCCAAGTTGAAGTGTGAACAGAAAAATTAATGGACAATTTTCAAATAACCATAACTTTATGCTCAAGAATCAAAATTGAGCATGGGAGTAGGCGTTGGAAAGGTGTTAGAAAATAGAATATAGATATTCACCTAGAAAATTGAACTGGGCATTCAATTTTTCGATAAATCAGAAGAAAGAATTATGATATAAAATTGAACTAGAATGGTTCATATTTTTCATGAAATTATTGAGTTAGTTAACCTGACAAAGTTTTGTTGGCTGCACATTTTGTAGAGTTAACAACAACTATATCAGATCAAGATCAACACAGATTCCATAGGAATGGAATATTCACAAGAGACTTACATCCAAAAAGATGACATCAGAGGGATGGATGTCCATTTGGGCATTGAAGGAAGAAACTCCAATGGACATGGATAAGGAAGGGATGAAAACATGAATATGGTAGAGACCATTAAAAATTTACAGAAGGATGTCCAAATCCATAAAGATGATAATGAAAGGATTATGAGATCCAAGGAGTAGAAAGAAGACTTCAACATGAATTTAATGCAAATCTTGAACATAATAGAAAATAAATTAGATAAGGAGAGTGGCTCAAGCAAATCAGGAAGTCACGGGTCTCCTGATGAGAAAAGAAGAACCACAAGTGTTAGCATACATCCCCATCATTCCCTGAGGAATTCCAATAAGAGAGCACACAATATCTCAAGTCCATCCCCTATCAGGAAGCATAAGAGGTCTGGGGTGGATGAGCTATGAGGAGAAATGAACAAAATCAAACCTCCTACATTTGATGGTGAGCACAAGAAGGATGAAGATGCAGAGACATGGATGTGGGCATGAGAAAGTATTTTCAAATGCATAATTATTCATCTCATGCAGAAGGAAGAATTTCCACCTATCAATTCAAGCGAAAGGCATCCATGTGGTGGGATCATCTTGTGCAGGTTCAACACATTAAAGAGAAAAATGTTACTTGGAGGGAATTCAAGAAGTATTTTGAAAAGAAATACTTGACTAAGAGATACTATGAAAATAAAATGAAAGAGCTCTTTGAACTCAATCTTGGGAGTATGACCATAGATGAATATGAAAGAATATTTTTAGAACTGTTGAAATATGTTTTTTTCATCAAGGATGAGACAGTTAAGATTCATAGGTATTTGAGTGGATTTCCATCATTCATCAGTGAACAAATACAATATGATGATCCCAAAATATTTGAGGAGACCATAAGGCAAGCTAAATGCCTATATGATCAACAAAAAGAAAGGCCAACTTTCCGAAAAACTTGGGGAGACAAAAAGGAAATTCAATATGGATCAGAGGAAGAAGGGAACTAAGCCACCATTCTTCAGAAATAATCCTCAGGGACAACCAAATTCTAGAGAACCCAGAATGATTGAGATAGGGGATCAAAGGCCAAGGAAACCACCTATTCAATGTTGGGGTTGTAAAGGAGATCATATGTTCAGAGATTTTCCTCATAGAGGTGAAAAAGTGAGGACTATTCACAATGTACAGAAAGCTGAAACAGTGGAGGACATGGGAAAAAATGTACCAAGAATATATGCATCCATGGACAACAAGCAAGCAAAGTATCAATCACATATGATTGAAGTGGAAGGTATGATCAATAATCAAACAATTGCTATTTTAATTTATTCAGGAGCTAGTGATAGTTATATAGATCCTAAGATGGTGGAAAGCTTGAATTTTCCAAGAAGCAAGCATGAAAAATATTGGTTGGTGCAGCTAGCTACCAGAGCCAAAAGAAAATTTAATGATATGGTTAAGTCATTTCTTATCGACATGAATGGAATGAACACCAGGGAAGATTTGAACATCTTTCCTTTAGGTTCCTATGAATGTCTAATTGGGATGGATTGGTTGGACTAACATCATGCTATCCTAGACTGTCATAACAAGGCATTTACTTGCTTGGATGAGGAAGGGAACATAAGGAAAGTGCAGGGAATTCCCAGGGCAGTAACCATCAGAGAAATTTTAGTATTGCAGCTGAAGAAATGTTACAGAAAAGGGTGTCAAATTTTTGCAACACATATGGAAGGGACACCTAAAGATAAGGAGTCAAATATTGAAGATTATGCAGTCCTAAAATAGTTTGAAGATGTGTTTAAGGAAATACCAATATTACCCCCTAAAAGAGACATTGATTTCTCCATAGATTTGATGCCTGGAGCAGCTCCAGTATCCAAGACTCCATACAGGATGAGTACACCATAATTAAAGGAATTGCAAATGCAACTTGAAGAGCTCTTGAAGAATGGGTATATATGCCCAAGTGTGTCACCTTGGGGTGCCCCAGTTTTATTTATGAAGAAAAAGGATGGGACATTGAGACTTTGCATTGACTTTAGGCAGTCGAACAAGGTAATTGTGAAGAATAAGTATCCTTTTCCAATGATTGATGACCTCTTTGATCAGCTGAAAGATGAAAAAATATTCTCCAAGATTGATCTGAGGTCCGGTTATCATCAAGTAATAATTAAAGAAGAAGACGTCAACAAGACTACTTTCAAAACAAGGTATGGTCATTATGAGTTCACAGTGGTGCTCTTTGGATTATCAAATGCACCAGCTGTCTTCACGTGTTTAATGAATGGTATTTTCAAAGAATACTTGGATAAGTTTGTCATTGTATTTCTAGATGACATTTTTTATATATTCTAAATCATAGGAAGAGCATGAACAACAATTGAGGATGGTATTACAAGTTGTTATCACTAAAATTTCGTCCGCACATGGTTACAAGAACTCAGCATCATCAAACAATGATGAAGTCATCCATGGACCTGAATTAATACCACAACATTAAAAAAAGGTCAAAAACTATACAATGTAGTGAAAAATTGAAGAGCGCTTTGTAGACATTGGGCGCATGCACGCATGCATGGAACATGAATGTAGAAATCACGCACAGGCGCATGATGCGCGACTGTCAGCGCAAAAAGCCGCGCACCTGCTAAACGATGCATTTATGGAAGTGGTCAGCCTCCCAACCACTTATGGTTCAGCTCCCAAGCCAATTTGACCCTCAAATCTAGGCTAGATCCAACTGGTGGGCTGGTCAAAGGCCTAATAATGCCCTAATTGGCCTCTTTTCACAGTACAAAGCAGTTAAACAATAACCCAAATGAATGTTATAAAAAGACATGGATGCACCTCATTTTCTCAAGGAATTCAAAGTAATGTTATGCTGCCTCTATTTTTTTGAGGACTCCATCCTTGACAAGAGCATATTGGCATCATTACATTGGACAATCCACCTCACCATTGAGTGGATTTGTAAAGAGATATTTCATCACCATTTTCCATTTTTCTTTGTTGTAAGAAGAGCTAGCTAGTGAGGGTCCAAGAGCCTTCCCTTGGAGGAAGAAGGGACTCATAGTCCCCTTTCTTCTTGGTGCTTTGTTTTCACTAATAGATTGGCCTCAAACATTGGTGACATGGGTCTTATGGTTCTTTTTGTTTCTATGTCCCTATGCTCATGAATTTAGTTTTTATTGCATTTCTTAGTTTAATTCTTAATTCTAGTTTTTTGTTTTCTTTCTCTAACTCTTTTATCTACAACTGTCCTGCTTAGCAGACCCAACTGAGCTTGCAAGCACCTCTATTTTTCTCACCAAGGTGACGAAAAAGGTGCAACACAAGTATTAAGGGAGCATCATTTGTATGTAAAATTGAGAAAGTGCTCATTTTATCAGAAGCAAATTCATTATTTGGGACATATCATTTCAGAGGATGAGATAACAGTGGATCCTGAGAATATAGAATCCATTAGAGAATGGCCAGCGCCAAAGAATGTGACAGAGGTCATATCATTCATGGGCCTTGCAGGCTACTATAGGATATTTATTGAAGGATTATCAAAGATTGCACACCCAATCACTTTCTTGCAAAAGAAGGGTGTGAAGTTTCAGTGGACATTAGATTGTGAAAAGAGTTTCCAACACTTGAAACAATTATTAACAAGTGCTCCAATACTAAGGATTGCAGACCCAAATGAAGACTTCATTGTATGCACAGATGCATGTAAAGAAGGACTTGGTGGAGTCCTCAATCAAAATGGGTTTGCAATATGTTATGAATCAAGGAAATTGAAGGAGCATGAAAGACACTATGCCACTCATGATTTGGAGTTGGCATCCATAGTGCATGCCTTGAGAAAATGGAGACACTACCTCATGGGGAAAAGGTTTGAACTGAAGACAGAACATAATGGTCTGAAATATTTTTTTGGTCAACCAACTCTAAATGCTAGGCAAAGCAAATGGTTAGAATTTCTAAGTGAATATGAATTTGATATAAAGCATATCAAAGGGAAAGAGAACAAAGTGGCTGATGCACTCAACAAAAGAGTGCATGAGTTGCATGCTACAACCATTAGCATGTACCAATCAGATTTGAAACACAGAATTTTGGAGGCTGCAAAATTAGATTTGCAATACAAGAAATTAGTGGCAAAATTACAACAAAGTAATTTACAACAGAGAATTGAAGAATACAAGCTAGATAATGATGAAATTCTCATGTACAGGGGAAGAATTTATGTACCAAATTCCAAGGAATTGAAAAATATGATATTGAGAGAAATTCATAATGTACCTTATGCTGGGCACCCAGGTTATCATAAAACTATTGTAGATGTCAAAAGCCAATATTATTGGCCAGGCATGAAGAAAGAAAGTTGCTGATTTTATTGCAAAATGTTTGGAATGTCAAAAGGTAAAGGCTAAACATAGACACCCAGCTGGGTTGCTACAACCATTACCCATTCCTGAGTGGAAATGGGAAGTTGTAACAATGGATTTCATCACCAAACTTCCCAGAACAAACAAGAAACATGATTCTATCATGGTAGTGGTGGATAAGATTACTAAAGCTGCCCATTTTATTCCAGTTAAGCTCACTCACAAGGAAACCAACATTGTTGATATTTATATGAGAGAAATTTCCTGATTACATGGTATACCCAAGACAATTTTGTTTGACAGAGATTTTTACACCTCAAAATTACTCACTTTGATAGTGTCGCAAGTGTCATCATTACGAGTGTTGTAAGTGTCGCATCTTGTCCACAAGTGTCGCATATTGACCATGAGTGTTGCAAGTGTCACAAACATCATACTGCCATCTTTCCTGTGTCGTACCTATAATGACATCATACAGACACTTAAGACACCTCAAAGCCTAGTTTGGAAGAAGAGAAATCAATTGACAAGGAGCACAAGCCTTTTGTCATTTGAAAAACAACTTTAAAATGAATTTTGGAGAGGAGGGCTCCCCTACCTACTGACAAAGAGCACTGATACTCCCTGGCCTCTTTGCGGGGGCGCTATAGCGCTCTGGTGCCCCTTTTGGGGGAGCCCTACCTTTTATAAGAAAATTTTGGGTTTGTTGAGGCAAATCAAGGAAGAATCCCTCAATTACTGAAGGTAGTTGGATTCGAATAGATGGTCAAGGCATGATATTATGGGAGATCCTCAACTGGAGGAGAGAAATCCTCAACTCATCCCAAATATCTCTCAAGTGGTTGAACCTCTCCAAGGTTATATAAGGAGGCCTTCTCATGGTGAAAAGGGAGATGGAGATTGAGAATCACATCAAACTTATGATCTCATGAGTGAGATGTCATCAAGGAAAACAATGAATATTACTTGAGCAAAAGGAGTTGGACAAGGAGAACTAGAAGAAGCTACTACACCTTCATTCAAAGGATTGTAAGTACTTTTACTTGTTCTCATTAATACAATCAATGCTTGGCCTGTTTCTTTCAAACTTATACTTGTTCCATATAAGTTTGTCTGTAGTAGATGGATCCATATCTAAGATAATCTCAGTAGAGTAGGAAGTCTTTTGTACCTTTGTTTGTTTTGTAGAACCTATCAAGGAGCTCAAGATCGAAGCTCAGCCTGGACTTTGCAGGGACAAACGTCGCTCACAAGGTACATATATTTCTTCTTCTCCTTTATATATTGGATTGATTAGATCTAAAAGGACATCAGTGTCCATGTTAATCACTCTTCTGTCTTGGCCTAAGGAGTCTAGAGACCAAGAGAGAATCCGCTTGTTCGCAGGAGGATTCACCTGTAACAGAAATTGGTGACTCCACCGGGGAAGAGCTCTGATTTTTGTTTCCTTTCCTAGATCTTTCTTGTGGCCCTCTTCCCACTGATTTGATCTTCTCCATACTATTTTTTATTCTTAGATTTGTTTGATTGCCTCTGTATTTCATCAAAGTCAACCTGATTGGCTGAATTTCCTTGATTTTTTGAGTTTTTGGGCATTTTTCTGAGTTTTTGAAGCAGAGCGCTCCCCTTCCCTTGTTGTCAGAGCACCAATGCTCCTTGTTGGTCTTTCACAGAGTGTTATAATGCTCTGGTGCCCTTTACACCAGAGTGCTACCCCATTTTCAGTGAAAAATCCTTTAATTTTTCAGTTTCTGGGTTCATTTTCTACCTCTTGCATTTGCTCAGGGACTCATACTCTCAATCCATCTTAGTATTGGTTTTCAAAGATCCTTATTTCTAAGAATTCATCCTCTTTTGTTTCGGATTTTGACATTTTTCTTTCCTTGCCTTGAAGTCACTCTTTGTCTTTGCTGACCTAGAGTTAACTTGTTGTTTTCTTCTCCTTTATCTGACTGAGTGAAAACTTTTGTGAGGCAATCCAAAGGTCTGTGAACCTTTTCATTTGATCTTTGAGGTCAACTTTCCATCATTTTTATTTTGTTCTTTTTTCTCTTTTAATCACAGAGAGAGTGTATCTTTTTTTTTATGTGAGGTTTGCTTCTAATTTCCTGAGGCATGATTGACATTAGAAGTCTTACATCTAATTATCCTTCACATATAAGCAAAAAGACAGGTTTTAGTGATTGGTTTGGATATTAGAAGGCATTTCTGAAATTTTTTAGCATTACATTGAATTTGATTGAGAACAAATTGATTGAGGACATTCCATATTAGTGTTTGATAGTGAAAACAACTCTTTCTCTTTCCCTTAAATAGGCATTCATTGATAAGAAATGATTGCTTATCATCTTTTATGCATTTTTTTGGGAATTGAGTCATCATTCCATTAGTTTCACTTTCATACACCCTTTGAGTAAAGAACAACTATAAAACAAACGCTAATTAAAAATTATCTAGAACATTTTTGTTTTTAGGATCTTCCACCAACATTAGACTAAGATTAGCACTTTCTATTAGGCTGTGAGTACAACTCTCCAAAGTTTTCAAAACAAACATTAGCACCCTGAGCTAGGGAGAGTCAAATCCAATTGTCGTATAGGTTTTCTGGGATCCCCCTCTCACACAGGGGTTATGCACGAGGTCACATTCAAGCGAATTACAGAGATTATCCCTCCGTGGTTCAACTGTTTGTAGTGGTCAGATCGTATATTGGGGGTCACTTGAAGGTATGCCCACAATTATGTGTGGGAGCCTCTCGGGTTGATTTCGGACTTGTTATCCTTCCCATACATTCGGATTGGACAGTCAACTGTACCCACCCAGGGACTAACTGGGAGTTAGTGTCTTTAGTTTCCATAATCTTTAGGTACTTACACAAGGTGATGGTGAAGGGAAGTCTCACTGTACCTTGAACAGACATTGGTCAAACTCACTCAGGCTCCTTGGAGGGTAAATTAACAATTACTGTGTGGAAGCTTGCACCAAGGTGAAAGTCCGTTAAGTAGGTCGCCATTGTAACTATTCCACCATATCCTAGCCCCTTCTTTGCTTGATCACGTGACGTTGGATTTCATCACCAACTAGTACGGTCATTGAGAGAAGGTTTTGTTTTCTTGGTTTTGATCCCTAGATTTTATTAGCATATGCTATTTCTTTTTCGTTAGTTGGCCATAGATTTTTTCCGTTGATTTTTCCTTGCCAACATCGACCCTCCACGTCATTCGCATAGGGTACAGGGACTTCCTCCAGAAAATATGGAAGACACCACCCTTTTACCCCCTCATTCTATGGAGGGATCTCCTCAACAGAGCGAGGTTCACGACATTATAACCTCACAAGAAGAAGTTCCCACCCCTTTAGAGGATTTTCAAATTGTTTCATTGTCTCTGGAGGCTTTCCGCATTCCTGCGGGATATGAGAGGTGTTTTCTCTGACTGAATTCAGTGGGAGAACTTGTTTTTATTAATCCTTTTAACATTCTGACCAGGTCTCATTCAAACCCTCCAATCGGAGACTCCCTTTGGACTGCTGACATTGTTCGAAGCCCACCACACCCAGTGTGCGATCTTTATGGACCAGGAATAGGTGCCGATATGCCTATTACCTACATTGTTCCCTTAGATCATTTTACTGGTACAACCGTTATTCCAACTATGCCATTCGTTGATTCGAACATTCCATATTTTGTCCCAAGTTCCACTCTTTCTCTCCAAATGGCCCATTCTACAATGGTCCCTCACATTTTGACTATTCCCACCAGTAATGTGGTGGATAGCCAAGCTACGGTTGGCACACCACTAGCATCTATGCCTTCATCATCATTTCCTTCTAGGTACATAGCTTTGAATTCTTCCGTTGTCACACTACCCAAGTTATACTTGGAAGTTATATACCTATACATAAACCCAGAGGGGCCAGTCTTGGTGGCTCTAATCCATTAAGTGACACCGGTCAGTCATTTACGTCTGGTTCCCAAATTCCAGGAACTCCACCTCATGTTGGGGGGAAACCTCCTTTCGGAGGGAAACCTCAATTCGAGGGGAAACCTCCTTCCAGTAGGAAACCTCCATTTGGAGGGAAACCTCATGCTGGGGGGAAGTCTCAAACTAGAGCCCATCATCAACCATATGGATTAAATGCATCTACAATGCCCAATCCGTGGAACATTCTGTTCCCAAGAAACCCACAGTTCTCGGGAGGACATAATCCTCAAGGTCCATAACAACCTCCTCTTCCTCAAGGAACTCATCTATATCCTCCTTATGGACAAAGTGTTTACCCCCCTTATAGGAAAACACTAAATCCAACTTATAATCCTCAAAACCCATCCGGTTATCCTTTGCTCGCACATGTTTCTCAAACCCCCTCGAATCATGTGTACTCTGGTCAGCATCAACCTTATCTAGGAGGACCCACTGGTTACAATTATCGACCTAACCTAGTGTATGGTCCTACTGGTGTTCCTACACCACACCAGTATCACCTGCATATTAACCAATAGTTACCTTTCCTTGCGACTCCGTATCTCCTAGACTCGTCTTGGTTAATGAATGATCCTATTTTTCATTCTCTAGTTTGGCCAGTTATTCCAGCTAAACTTCCTTTTGATATTCAGAAATTTGATGGAAAATCTGGAGAAGATCCAAGTAACCATGTGATGAATTTCCATTTGTGGTGTTCATTAATCTCCCTCATGGATGATTCTATACGTTTGCGCCTTTTCTAGCTAACACTTATGGGTTCTACAACAAAGTGGTATATTGAACTACCACGTGCTTCTTTTCATGATTTCAACTCCCTTGCCATGTCTTTCCTCACGCACTTTCAACTATCTATTCACTACGAGATGGGTACTAAACTCTTGACTTCCCTTCGTCAAACTAACTCCGTGCATGTTTCTGACCATATTCATGAGTGGAGACGACGACGAAGGCTAATCAAAGTAATCATTCCTGACATATTATTGACGAAGTGGTTTACTAAATCACTTTTACCCCTGATCACTTGCGATGTTGCTATGGGTGGTGCAGTCACCGAGAAAGAAACCATTGCTCGGGCTCAGTACTTAGATTTGGTTTATTCAAAATCTAGTACTTTGTATGAGTTTCTTCCGAATGTTTCTCGAGCTAATACCGATCCATATAGGCCGTCATCCTCATATCATGTGGATGGTGTTATTGGTTCCATCACAACTCAATCTACTTCCCAGTCAACCACACTCTCCTCTACCTCCCCCCAAACTCAGTTTTCTAAGGTGAATGCAGTTCAATTAGCCCCTTCACAACAATCTGGAGGTAAGAAGAAAACAAAAAATAAATCAAGAAATACTAATAACAATGAACAACCAAAAAATCAAGCTCAAACACCTGCTACCGAAAAGAAACCACAGCGGAAACTCAAATTTTCGTGCATCATTTGTGGTGATGATCACTACACTCGAGACTATCCACATCGCAATGAAGTGGCTAAATTTTTCCAGGGAAATTCACAACCCGTTGTGCTTACTCAACCTTTTCCACAACAACAATCCATGGTTTCTCAAACCCCCTCTCCTGGGGGAAGTTCTAGCCATCCTAATGATGAGGCCTCGACAAGTGCCCATATTTATATGTTTAATGGAATTAATTTGACCACTCGCTCTAAGACATATGACACCCTTGTTAAACTTGACAAAGGAAAATTTACTGACAGTACTGGTACTTTACCGAATCCGTCATCGTCCTTCGTTAGTCCTCCATTAGTTAATCGTCCGTCTAGACCACTTCAGATTGAGAAACCTACGTTCGATTCTATATTATGCCCTCCTAAGAGCACTATCCGCAAATCTACCTTTAATCCTAATTCACGTGCCACCTAGAACTACAACATTGTTGAATATTTGGCTCAAGCACCGTGTGTTATGTCTGCGTTGGAAGTTCTACAACACTGCCCCAGTCAATGTAGAACAGTATTGGCTGCTATTGGTGCTATTGATTTTGAGTCGCCCAACCATATCATGTTTAACTTGGATAATTATTAGTCTCGAATCTCTCACCAACTAGCTTTTCAAATCGATGTTCTTGTTCACAATCAACAAATCCACCGAAATATCTTGGATGAGGAAGCCTCTACTTGTGTCAGGTCTTTAGCTTGTTGGAAAGGTTTAAAATCTCCCGCACTTAAAAAATCCCCAACAATGTTACGTGCATTCAATGGGCGAGGTTTTCATCCCTATGGACTTTTACAGTCCCTGCCCATCCAGTTGGGTGGCAAAATCGTCAATGTTGATGTCAAGGTGGTTGATGCTCCCCTCGATTACAACTTATTACTTGGAAGAATTTGGTTTTCTACTATGACTTTCGTTGCCTCCTCAGTTTTTCGATGTGTACAATTTCCTCATCAAGGAAAAATTGTCACTATTGATCAGTTAGATTTATGCACAACTGATGTTCGCACTTCCACTACCAACAATATTCCTTTCTTGGGAGATCACAAGATCATGTATGAAAGTGTTGGTGTTGGCTTGTTGAAATATTCTATCCTTATGGGTACCTTCCCTACACCACATCCACCAACTACACATCATATTGCCACTGTCGATATGATTTTGACCATGGCTTATCAATGTTTGGAATCATCTGACCCTTTGATTGTATCTAGTCCTTTCGAATTCGATGCGCTAGGTGACACAGTGCCACTTATCCTAGCCAAAACATCATGCATTGTTGTCCAATCCATTTCTCCCTCTTCTGATGAACAACATCTATTGGCACCTGACAATTGCTCGATTCCACCATCATTAAGTTCCTTGTCCTCTATGATCGACTACATTTCCCCAATTTTTCCTTCTGATGAATCTATTCTGGAAATGCTTCGCATTGACAAGTTACCTCAGGATAATAACCATCACCGATTATATTTTCTTCCCCCTCGTGAAGAAATTTGGGAAGATATACACTCTGTCTCCCCTCCTGATGTTGATTTTCCCTCATCTCCCATGATTTCAACTTCCGATGATTTGGATCCAATAGTGGACACGGTGATCTCTTCGGTAGGGCTGTTGGAGCCTAACATCCTTACCCCTATCATGACCCTCGACATGTGTTCCTTCCAGAGTACTGTCCTTCCATCCAGTGAAGATCTCTTAGAAGCCATGACCGAGTCTTATCCCTTGACATGGTATCCTTCCAAAGCGTTATTCTCTTGGAAGCCATGATCATGGAGAGTTTACAAGCATAGTTTCTCTTCTCTGTAGCAATCTCATTAAAAAATTAAACAGAGGCTTTGAGCATAGTTTTCCTCTCTGTAGCAAGCTCGTTAAAAAATGAAATGACAATTTGGGGATTGAAACCGGAGCCCTGAGCATATTTCTTTCCCTGTGTCAAGCTCGTTAAAAAATGAAACAATCACTTCTCTTGAACCTTCTTTTCATCCACTCTTCTCCTTTTTCTCATCTAGTAGAAAAATTGGTGACAAACTCAAAATCGATGAATGAATTGAAGCCTGGGGGGAATGTCTCTAGCCTTTGATGATCATTCTGGAGCCAAGCCACTAGCTTTCGATATGGGGCCAGAGTACCAAGCTTAGTATTTGTTCTTTCTTGTGCTCGTAAAAACATGAGAATGTAAACGAGCAACCTTTTATCTCTTTTTCGAGCTCACATGGATATACAAAAAAGGAACCCCCTGGAGTCTTCTTTAAGCTCTTTTCAGACTCTCTAAACATGAAAATATTGTCGAGTGATCTTGCTTCCTTTCCCACTCGTTAAAAGGTTTCAAAGGGCATCTTTCAAGTCATAATTTATCTTTTTTTCGGCCTCATGGGATTAACATTATGAAAAAGGAAAATAGTGGAGTCGTCTTTAAGTTCTTTTTCAGACTCTATAAATATGAAAAACCACCGAATTTACCTTCTCTAGACTCGTCAAACAATCATACATTGAAGGGCCCATATGGGACCAAACCCTTACTTCTTCTAGTTCATTAAACAAAGGAAGAGGGACTTACCGAAGGTGAGTTATATCGAGCATGTGTTACCCTCCTCGAGCTCGTTAACGTAAAAAGAGGTACTCGTCTATCTGGATGGGGGAAAAATTGAAGGAAGCAAGCCAAGCAGTTTTTGAGAACAATACCAGTCACTCTTAGAGTCACCCTTGAACATGACACTTTGTCTTTGCACACATATTAATCCGTTGAACCTTTGCACTAAACCAATCCTCTAAGTTTTTCTTACTCCTTTGGGTCACCTGATGAAAGTCACAGTATCCACTGCATCATCGTGTTTTGGTCCATGTCATGTTTCTATTGTTTTGCCTCAGTGTTCAAGGGAAGTATCCACCTCGAGAGTCATCCATTACAAATATCTTGCTTCAATACCCATGTCAGTCCATGTTCATTTGATCCACGAATTACATCTCTGTGTTTATTTCATGTCATTGATGGGGTATACATCAAGGCCCTCCTGCGACGAGTCTATTCCTGTCGAATTCAACACATTATCCAAAAATTAGACTTAGAAACCAATTAGTACCTTGGGACCTGCATGCCTTAATGGCATGCCTCCTCATGTCTGATAGTGGGTTTACATTATTGACCCCTGATCAAATGATTCCATAGATGTTTGACTTCAGCTCATCTGTTCACATTTGTTTGAATGTACTAAAGTACCTTGGGAATCATTGACATTAATGGTGATCTCCCTCGCGCTTGTTAATGGTTTACCTCATTGACCGGTAATCAAGTGGTTTCTACCATGTTCGACATCACGAAATATATTCACATGGTTAGATTCGTACTATATTGGGATCGGTAAGAAGACCCTGGGTTGAGTGATTCACTCTGATATGTACTTTACCTAGGTTGCGATGGAGTTTCTCTTGAACATTGACACATATACTGTTACATAGATCCACTTTGTATTGGTTGTGGCTATGTCTTGTCATCTCGTAGATCCACTGTGTATTCTTCGTGGCTACAATCAGTTCAGGACATAAGAGTATAGATCCACATTGTATCATTGGTGTCTATACCTTTTTATCAATATAATTATGGATCCGCAGTGTATTTTATGTTGGCCATAACTTACGAATCTTTGTCACCCAAGCATAGGTATGCCTGCCTTAGATTTGAAACATGTCATAATATTTGTTGCATGGTTGTGTGAAAATTTTTCCGGTCTCTTTGCATCCATGCCCTTGCTCGAAAAAGTATACAAATCACTTCAGTCATCATCGTCTTCTAACTTCGTACTTTGGGGGGCATTCTATTACACCTCAAAATTACTCACTTTGATAGTGTTGCAAGTGTCGTCGTTACGAGTGTTGTAAGTGTTGCATCTTGTCCGCAAGTGTTGCATATTGACCATGAGTGTCGCAAGTGTCACAAACATCATACTGCCATCTTGCCTCTGTTGTACCTATAACGACATCATAAAGACACTTAAGACACCTCAAAGGGCATTTTGGAAGAAGAGAAATCAGTTGATAAGGAGTACAAGCTTTTTTCCATTTGAAAACCCACTTTAAAATGAATTTTGGAGAGGATCACTCCCCTACCTACTGATAGGGATCACTGGCACTCCCTGGGCCTCTTTAGCGGAGCGCTATAGTGCTCTAGTGACCCTTTTGGGGGAGCGCTACCTTTTCTAAGAAAATTTTGGGTTTGTTGAGGCAAATTAGGGAAGAATCCCTCAGTTCCTGACGGTAGTTGGATTCAAATAGATGGTAAAGGCATGATCTTAGGGGAGATCCTCAACTGGAGGAGAGAAATCCTCAAATCATCCCAAATATCTCTCAAGTGGTTGAACCTCTCCAAGGTTATATAAGGAGGCCTTGTCATGGTGAAAAGGGGGGATGGAGATTGAGAATCACATCAAACTTATGATCTCATGAGTGAGATGTCATCAAGGCAATCAATGGAGATTACTTGATCAAAAGGGGTTGGACAAGGAGAACTGGAAGAAGCTGTTGCACCTTCATTCAAAGGATTGTAAGTACTTTTACTTGTTCTCATTAATAAAATCAATGCTTGCCCTATTTCTTTCAAACTTGTACTTGTTCCATATAAGTTTGTCTACAGTAGATGGATCCATATCTGAGCTAATCTTAGTAGAGTAGGAAGTCTTTTGTACCTTTGTTTGTTTTGCAGAACCTATCAAGGAGCTCAAGATCAAAGCTCATCCTAGACTTTGCAGGGACAAATGTCGTTCACAAGGTACATATCTTTCTTCTTCTCCTTCGTATATTACCTTGATTAGATCTAAAAGGATGTCAGTTTCCATGTTAAGCACTCTTATGTCTTGGCCTTAGGAGTCTAGAGACCAAGAGGGAATCCGCTTGTCCGTAGGAGGATTCACCTGTAACAAAGATCCAAAATTTACCTCAAATTTTTGGAAGGGATTATTTAATGGATTTGGAACAAATTTGAATTTTAGCAAAACTTATCATCCAGAATCAGATGGACAAATAGAGAGGGTGAATCAAGTGATTGAGGATATGTTGAGGATGTATGTGATGGATAAACCATCAAAATGGGAAGACCACCTACACTTAGTAGAGTTTTTTTATAACAATGGGTACCAAACATCTCTAAAGATGAGCCCATTTGAGACACTTTATGGGAGAAAGTGCAACACACTAGCAAGCTGGGATAACCTAGTAGATAGATCATTGGTTGGGACAGATTTACTCAGGGAAATGGAGGAGAAAATGTTGAAAAGAAAACAAAATTTAAAGGATTCCCAAGACAGGAAGAAAAGCTATGTTGATAAGGGAAGAACTCACAAAGAATTTAAAGTAGGAGACCATGTATTCTTGAAAGTGAAGGCCAATAGAAGTTCCCTGAAGTTGGGAAATTGTTCAAAGTTGGCAACTCACTATTGTGGGTTGTTTGAAATCCTAGAGAGTATTGGTCCAATAGCTTGTATGATTGCATTGCCTGCATCTATGTATGTTCATAATGTATTCCATGAATCATTTCTCAAGAAATATATACCTGATGCTAATCATGTTATTGATTGGAATGTGATTCAGGTGGAGCAAGAAAGCGCTTTCCAAATGCATCTGGTACGCATTCTGGATTGGAAAATCAAACAGCTCTAAAATCAAGCCATGGGGCTTGTAAAGGTCCAATGGACCTGGTACGGTCCTGAGGATGCTACTTGGGAGCATGAGGATGCAATGCGGGCAGAATACCCGTATCGTTTTTAGGATTTTTTAAAATTTTACTGTATATGTGTACATAATGCACTGAGGACAATGCATAAATAAGGGGAGGGGATTGTAATACCCCTAGGCCAAACCCAATTGTAAATGTAAAATGCAAATGTACTTAAGCTGGTGAGATGTTTGATATCATTTTTGTATGCACCTTTCATGGCATAGTGCATGCATGTACTACACACGAAAATGATGAAGTGTGCACATTCCAGGATACCACGCACAACAACTTAAGTGCACATGATTTTGAGGCTAGGGAGTCTTTATGTATATGTTGTGTTTTATAGGCTGGTGAGACAATTTATTACAAGCCAAAAGGATTATGTGATGATTAGGCCGGAGAGCCTAGATGTTAAAATCCAGTGAGCCTATTTTTGTATATGTCTCATCATTAATATAAATACATTGTTGCACATAGACCGACCACGATAAAAGAGTATGGGGGACTAAACTCCACTAGTTAGGGAAACGGGGGGCTAAAAGTTAAGAAAAATGGATAAGCTAGGGAGCTTAAGCCAAAAAGGAATATTATATTAATATTCCTTAAATCATAATGTATGGAAAATTATTTTATCCTAAGTTCTAAGGATGGGGACAAGTGAGCCAAAGTAGCTCCCAACATGACAAGTTTCAAGTTGGGAACATGCATACATATAGTTTGGACTTAGTTCATTTCACCATCATGCAGTCATCATTCATCCATTCCATGATCATTCACTCACGTAGTCAGTTGTTCTTTGTACTTTCCTGTCATTGTACCTGAACCTGTATCCGTACCCATACCTGTTTGTGTACCTGGTTATCTTGGGAGCTAGACTAAAGAAGCAGGTTGTTAGGACCATGGAATATTGAAGAGGTGGGTTGTCAGGCCCGTGAGAAATCTCTCAAGGTGAGATAATTGTTGGGAATAGATTTTTGAAGGTTCTAAACTTCAGCTACAGGGCTTTGAGACTTCCTATCCGGCCTGTTGTTGAAGCCTGAAAAGGAAGTGGGGCAGCTGAAGGACTGTTGAGCAGAGAAGGGGCACACTTCCTGGGGTGGGACATGCATGTGGGGAATGAGGGACTGTAGGATGTTAGTTTGAGTTGGCACTTGTGACAGAGTCTTTCGTGTTGTCTGAGATCCATTCTTTTGGTTAGGAATCCCTTTACCCAAGTGGAGTTTAGTCCCAGCTCGGGGGTGACCCACTACTGAGAGTGATGAGAAGTGTGGTCTAAGGATGAGAGGTTCGTGGAAGGCTTGCATCCAATTGGTGATATTCTTACCAAGATAAGTTTCAATTATGTGATAAATTACATGCTGCATTATTATTTACGTGTTTATTTTTATGGGTTTATCCTATGTGTGGTTTATAACTGTCTTTATATTTATGGGTATTGCCTATATATCCTACATGTATATGTTTACTGTTATTTCAGTATGAATCCGTGCATTTACAAAATTTGTATTTGTCTGTTTACGTTTTATATATAAAGTTATACAAGAGTTCTATGTGTATATGCTTTAATTGCATGCAGTTCGGAAAATTTATGTGTCATAGCTCAGTTGGATGTTGGGTATGTTAGAGTATGTTGAGCAGAGAATGAAAGTGTTTTCTGGAGTATCATGGCTAGCCTGGGTGGCCGGGGATGTTACATTGTGATTGATGAAGACTGTAATTTTGTTTATGTTAATAAAAACACCAAACAACAGACTAAGAGGGAATCCTTGAAGTACTAACCACGATACCATGAGTGGGAATGGTGAGGTGGCACTTGGATTTTTGACCTTGATTAGTTTGATTCTAGAAAAGGTGAGTGGGGATCCCAAGGAACATGAGAATTTTCTAGTTGAGTAAAATAATGAGATAGAGGAGGAGGTAGATGAAAAACATAGGAAAAACAAAAAAGAGAAGAAAAGAGATTTGGAGCCCAGAGATGAGTAGCCATAATCCTCAAAAGATAGTGATATGAGTGAGAAGACATAGCTCAGACACATAGATATGAACAACAAAAAATGTGTAGGAATTTTTCTCGAGGAAAAATAGGAATCTTTCCCAAGACATAAATGGACACTCTGGAATAGAGAAGACCTGTATCTAGACTGGAGAAAAGAGGGTCGTGACTTGGTGCTTTCTAGAAAGAAACTGACACTGGTAAGGGAAGTTCATTGAGGGACTATTTAGCAATGAAGGGAATCCCTTGTGTAGAGGAAATCTAGTTGGGAAGGTGCTTGATAAACTCATGGAGGCCCTTAGATTAGTGGGAAGAGGGAAACTTCTATTGTTTCTAATGGAGTGAAGGAGAGTAACCTTCTTGATCCATCTGTTGCTTTTTTAGTCTATTGTGAAATTCCTTTGGTGGTATCATGGCCTGGCATGGGGGTGGGTTGTTGTATAAAGGCAAAAGTAAAGAACAACCTACGGTTGGGTGGAAAGGCATTCACCCTCAGTCAGTTGGCTAACTGAATTCATCATTGAATACATAAGTGTTTCGTTTGTATCTTTATTGAATTTATATCAATGGTTATGATGTGCATTATATTATTGATAATGGTTTGTGTATGATGAATGAATGTTAAATCTGAATTGAGATGGAATAATGAAATCTCTTTTTAAAGGGTTAATGAATTAACTATGAATATTGTGTATGGGAGGCTAGTGAAGGACGATAAACCTATGTTTTTCCCTCTCAATTACATGGAGATTTTGTAGGTTATGGAAACCTTCATTTTGGGTTCTTAGTGTACCATTTATTTCTTTGCTGAGAAATGGATTACAAGCCCGAGGGAGTAAAGTAGAAAATCCATGCAGGAAGACACCCAGAAAAGGTTGTTGATCTTGCAAGTCCAGATGTAATCCTTAACTAATTAAAATCCCTGGTCAAACCCAGAAAAATTGATAGTTGTTGATCTGAGGTGGAGGATTGATCTCGACCATTTGTTGGAGATTTAGGAATTCAGCCTGTGACACAACTGACTCTATATGAAACCACTAGATCCTGGTTGATCATTGTTTCGCCAATGGGTTCTGCATATTAACTTTATCTGTGATAGATGTGAAGAGGAATAACTTGAACCACAATCCATCATAGCTCCAAAGACTCTTTTCATTATGTTCTTCCTTTGTTTCCCAGTGCCCAGTTGGGAAAGGTTCCATGTAGCATTTCAACTCATCTCCCTTGCGAGTGTATGCATGGGAGGAATTTTAGGGAATGTGAAGATGACATTAGGATGATGTAATTGGGATAGGTGCTAATCAAAATTACCAATAGGATGTGGATAGGTGTTAACACTCAAGTGGGTCGGACCAGGGAAGGGGCTCATGGTATTTATGCATTCATGAGAAAATTATAGATCCTAGTTGTCAGATCTGAGGGTTAAGAAATATTTTCCATTAATTTCCTAGATAATCTCAGGAGGGAGTTGTCACCCCAGACTACAGGTGTAACAAAATCTCCCCCCTAAGTACCTTTTTAAGGGATGGGGTATTAAATTTTGGCTTCTCTTAACAACCTTAAATCTTCTCCATCATAAATCCCTCCTCTTATACTCGTCAAGAGCTTTCCAAGGTTGGTAATTTCTCTCAGAATTGATCTTTGGAATGAAATCTATGAACTTTCGAAGTTCGCGGGTTTACATAGGAAACATATCTCTTACTTCCATGTGGCATATGTGATGTGGCATTGACCATTCCAACTGACATGGTGACACCTTGGTCTTGATGTGGCACTAGCCTAGCCTACCATGGTGGAACTTCAGTCCATAAAGGATTACAACCATCGTTGCTTGGACCTTCTTCCAATGCACTCTCATGGGTGGTAGACTAGAGGACTCATAATTATGGAGCTTCCTTTCATCATTCCACCCAAGAAGTCTTGTTAGTTATCCATTTTTCATCTTCACGGACTTGTGGAGGCATAATTCTATAAGCATCCTTTCATAGGCCCATCCGAGAAGTCTTGACACTTAGCCATTTTTCATCTTCATAGACTCACAGAATCATGGATGCCTAATTTTATAAGCATCCTTTCATAGGTCCATCCAAGAAGTCTCGACACTTATCCATTTTTCCATCTCACGAACTCAAGGATTTGTGGACTCACGAATGCATAATTCTTCCTTTCATAAGTTCATCCAAAAGTCTCAACACTTAGTCACTTTTCTATCTATGCATACTTGTGGACATACAACTCTATATGTCCCCTTCATAAGTTCATCTGAAAAGTCTCAATATTTAGCTACTTTTCTATCTACACAAACTCACAGACACACAAACGTACAATTCTGTTCCTCCCCTTCATAACTCTATCCAAATAGTCTCAATACTTAGCCACTTTTATATCCATGTGGACTCTTAGACTTGTGGATGTACAATTTTGTACATCCCCTTCATAAGTTTGTCCGAAAATTCCCAATACTTAGATTATTTTGTGAGTTTTCCGCATTCACAGGTTGGCGGACTCTCGGACCCATTCATATTACCTTTCCAACCCTTAAACTTTATAGGGACCCACTCCCTATTACCTTGACCAATTGCAGGCCTCCATGTGGATTCCTCATACACATAGTCTCGTGCCATCAACATAACGTTAGTATGATGTCATCCCTCCTCTCGTCAATGTCTAAGGGATTCTACATTGATCAATGACCGAGATCACATCCCAAATGTACTCTGATCAAAGGTTGATATATTTCAAAATTTTGTTCTGATGTCCAAGGTTAAAATAGAGTTCAAAAACATAGTTCAATCAAGGGGTTGCGTTATGGCCCATTGGCCAAATACATGTTTCCATTCACAGGCTAACATCTATTAACATTTGGACACATTGGCGTTCCAAGTCAACATGGTACATCATGCCAACGTTACCTATCCCCAAAATATCTCTTAAACAAGACCAAAATGATCTATAACATAGGTTAATCCCTGATTAACGATCCATATTAACTTGGTCACATTCTCTACAGGAAGGGTAACCTGTCCCGATGGAGGGTCTAGATCTATTCGCTTCGCCGATCCAATGACTGTGATTCCTTCGAGCTCAAAACATGGTTTTTCTTTCGATGCAAGACTTAGATTATTCAAGGATTTTTCTTTGGTCTCTTTCATTTACATTCAACTATTAACTTATAATCCTTGTTTCCATTCACGCATTTCCCATCACAACTACAGAAATGTATATGTGTGTGTGTGTGTGTGTGTGTATATATATCAAACACGCGAGAATAATATAATTAAGTTCATTATTTTTATCTCAGAACATTACATAACACTTGTATTCAATTGTACAAGGCATGTATTGTTCTTTCCATCCTAGCATCACTTAAATAAAGGAGTTTGCAAATACAATAAGAATCATCACTATAAATCAAGGATGTATATGTATAGTGCAAGTCCAAGCATTCAATCATACATTTCAATTGAATTACATAGAGTCTATGAGTTACTTATATATTATGATTGATAGATGACCAACTGATTGTGGGTGTTCACCTTTCCACCCAACTGTAGGCTCAAATGCATTCACTTTTAGAATTATGTCCACCCTTGTGCCAATCCATGATATCACTAGGGAATATATCTCAAGTTCTCAGTAAGATTTGAAGGTTACTCTCCTTAAATATACTCTAGGTAGATATTTTCCTTACACCCACCTAGTCGAGGCCCCTTCAAGGTTTATTATATGCCTTCCCAGAATCAAGCTCGTGACCTTCTTAGCTCGAGTCAGGTTTCAGGTCTTTTATGCTCCAGCTCCATAACTCTTCTATAGGTTCCCTGATTATTCTATTGCATGTTCTAGTGCATTCCTTTCAGTAGTTCTCTTCCTCAGAGGCCCAACCCTCCTCTAGTTCTATCCCTCCAATATCCAAGCTGTACCCATAACTCAGACAGGTTCTCAACCTATCTCTCTATTTCTTCTATTAGAAGGAAACTCGTGGGTCAATCCTGGGGACCCGTGGTGATATTTCCTACTGTCGCCTAGCTAGTTGCTTCCTATCCTTTCTGACAACCCTCCATAATTCCATTCATTGGAGTGGTTGGTTGTTCAACTACCAACCCCTCCTCATTAACTGACTCGTCTTGTTATCTAGGTTAAGGGGAAAATAATCTGAATTTTTCCACTTAATATTTCCGCAAGGTGGCTTGGGGTCCTTTAACTTAATAAAACCTCCCCTCATTCCTCTAGTGATATCATGTCCAATACTTTAAGGATTCACCCATTAGTCAACTGTCGAATTTTGTAATCAAACAATAATACATTTACAATATTTGCAAGCCATTGCATTGTAATCATAAATTATGATTAATTACAGGTTGGGGGAAACATGGGTGTTACAATCCCTTTCCCCTTAAAGGAACACCATCCTCGGTGTTCTTCTCAACAATACCTACCATGAATTCATCTTTCAACTGCTTCAACATCATTTTTCTATTCTTGCTCTGGTCCTTTCCCAGACTCTTAGAATTTAGCACATGCCTACAAAAATTTTCAACAACAAGCATATTAGTTATCATTTCATGCAAAACATTTTATTGTTGTTTAAATTCAAGTGGAAATATTCATAAGTTAGAACAATTATTATCTGTGTAGTTCATGGATCTACATCCATATGGTTGTCTCATTAACTTGGCTCATTGGATTCCTTAACATACCCATTGTGTGCATGATTGAAATCAACATATTACAAAAACTATTGGAGTCTCCTCTTCCTTGCGGTCACTCACCCTGTAGGAATAGGCTCAGGAATCCCCTTCTTTTCTATACAATCCCTCAGGTAATCCATCTTTCCTTTCTAGGGTTTTCTTACAAAAGAACAATTTCTGAGACCTCCCCGAGTCTTACAGTTGAGGCATCCCTCACACTTTCTCTGCTGAAAGCGTCCCTTCGACATGTGTCACCACAATGCATCATTCTATGGGGAAGACAACTTATCATAGGGTTCTCATGTCACAACAGTAACCTGTTACCATGCTTTCCATCTTGACAGTCATCCTCTGTCCCTTCAGATAGATCTTTTATCTCACGTGTATCACATGTATGCAATCATTCATGAGATACTATCATCTTATTGTCCAAATTTTCAAATCTATCATCCATAGATTTCTAATTCCACATTTTCATTTTCAGATCCATTCCACACAGAACTAGATTTGCAAGGATGAGATCTCTTTCTCATAACAGTTTGGCTCTTTTGTATTCAACAAGCATTTGTCTTCTTTGTGGACTTACAACACTGCCACATCCAAGACCTTTCTTCCTGCAATTTCTTCTTCAATCACCCAACAAATTGTTAGTTCTCATGCACATCATATTTTCATTGCACACTTGTAGTGATTCACAAACAATTTTAGAGCTATGCATACTAACAATCAAGTTCATTTATTAAAAAAGGAAATACCATTCCTTTCAAAATGCAATCAAACATTAAAATGAATCTAATCAATGTGCTAATATCCATGGCCACATTCACACATAATGCACCCTTATATTGATTTTTAGATTATTACTTTTCATATTAGGCACTTTTCCTTAGTGGGTTGAAACCAAACCAACCTTTTACCACATGGTTTCTTTATACACATTTTTTTTTTTTTATAAGTAAGAATTTATAAAAAAAACCTTCAAGAAACAAGAGTTACAAAATCTGCTTAGCTTCGGGCTGTAATAACCGAAATTCCCTGAGGGGAAACCAGTTCAGCCAACCGGTGTTAGATGAGTCAAAATATCTATCAGTCTTAAAGATACACCACAAAATAGACAACATAAACTAAAACTTAGAAGCAAAACACTGAACCTGGTACTGGCCTCCATGAGGCAACAAAAGTAAAATTGTGACATGAGGACACTTGTGCTGGTCAGATAGTTGGCCTATAACCTGGCCCACCAGACTGAGAGGTGGCAAAGGTTGTTAGGTCCCAGAGATCCTCTTCGACAATTCCCCCCCCCATTCCATCTGCTCATGCGTGGAAACATCCACGTCAACTCCTTCCTTTCCGGCTTCGGGTGGTGTGCCTCCTATTTACATTGGCTCAGGCATGCTCGTTCCTACTGCAATGTAATCACCAGGTGCTTCTTATTCAATGGGTGTGTATTCCTATTCCATGGCCATGAGCATGGCCAGACCCGAGTCACCATCTCCTATGAGAAGCCCCCCATCTCCTGAGTCACCTCCATGTGTGTCCAGTGCTGCTCCGTCTGCATCTGGTGTAGAGTGGAAGACCCCCTAGAAGGTGGAGAGGATTTGCAGGAGCATAGAGACTTTACTTTCTAGTATCTCCAGTCGAAATGGGAGGTCATCCAGACCTCATCATAGCTCAAAAACCAGATCATGGAGGATGATGATGTTATCCTACAATTGTGAGTCTAGGATTGAGGCTGAGAAGGAGTGTGGCCCCGACTAAGTCCCCTGGAGAAAAGGTGGTGCTCCCGAGGGCGGGCGAGTGAAGGAATTCTCTTGCAGGCTAGGTGAGCTTTCTAGTGAGTTTGGTGGGACTACAGGAGGTAACACTGAGGAAGAGGCTAGGTCAAAGGAGGGTCATGGGTGGAAACGTAGTGAATTGTCAGAGAGAGCCAACCCTTCCATCTAGGTAGCAGGAGGGAAGGAGGCGGTAGGGAGGTCTCTTGGCCCTTATTCAGACTGTGACTAAGAGGAGTGTGAGTTGGAAGATCCAGGGGAGTTAGGAGAAGGTGTTGGGCTGAGATCCATCTGTGGCTGACATGGTTTCCAGGTCGAGCCTCACCTTAGTTTGCCTCTTTGCTTAGGAATTCTAACGATGCTAAGGGAAAAATAATGCATAGGGGGAGAGCCCAGGTAGACAGAGAGGAGTCGGAAGTAAAGCCAGTTGTAGGAGAGCTTAGCAAAAGGGGGCAGACTTCTACAAATTCAACTGGAATGAGGCATGGCTTCATGGAGGTAGAAGGAGGCTATGGCACACACGTAGAGTAATGGAGAATTCATGGAGGTGTACAATGGAGGGGACAATAGGAGGAGGTCGGGTGCACTAGGAGTTATGGTGCTCAGGCTGTTGCAAACGAAGATTAAATGCATGGGGGTGGCGGTGTAGTGTGCCACGCTTCAATCACATGACCATCTCCATGTTGGCCACTTCGCGCCACCTCCGAGTGCCATGTGTCCCACACTATCACCCCATCTGGGGACCTGTCCGTGGCTGTAGCTTTTCAATGCACTGCTGGAGGATGGGGTGAGTAGGATTGAGGGAAGTTTGGTAGAGGAGTTCCAATCCTTCCCATTTAGTACCAACATTAGCCATCTCATCAACAACTTGATTCGCCTTTCTCCTGATGTGAGAGGGGATGAAGGCCTGATTGGGTTGGATGAGATCTGAAATTGTTCTTAGTCCATAGGAGAGTATCCAGCAAGGTGAGATTCACTCTGGATCAACTCCATTAAAGATTTTTGCAAAGAGATTGATGATGATTAGCGAGTCCCCTTCAACAACCAGCTTGGTGAAGTTGTGCTCAATTGCCAATTGCAAGCCTTTGGTGAGCCCCCATAACTCCACAACATTTTTTGTAGTGTGGCCTAAGCTACCTATGTTGATGAGAAGTATGTTACCCAAATGGTCATGGAAGACCTCTCCAAAACCTACTACCGCAAGGTTACCCTTGGAAGCGCCATTAAAATTGAGTTTGATGAAGCCTTCCGGGGGGGAGACCAATGCAAGGGGTTGCCTTGAAAGGGTTGAGTGGTAGGGGGGAGGGGCAGGTTTTGGGCCAAGTTGACCTTCCAATGCTGCAAGATGATTTGCTCTGGAGGTGGGAAATTTAGGTTCGTGTCATTCCAATGTTGTAGCCTGATTGTTTCCAGAATGTTGAGGCAACTTTGTTTCCAACAGTGCTGCCAAGGGAGCTGATCATTCCTAAAGATTCTTCTGTTTCTTTCCTTCTAGATTTGCCAGAGGATAAATCCTAGGAGAAGTTTCCAAATGCGGTTGAGAAGAGGTGATAGAAAATCCATCTCTCTCCAGTCAGCTATGGTGTTGATGATGTTGTCCCGCTTGCGATCTGAGGTGCACATGATCATCACACATTGATTCTAGACTTGAGTGGTGTAGGGGCAGGTGTTGAGGATGTGATTCATTGTTTCTACCTCTTCTCCATAGAGCATGCATATGGACAAACCAAAAAATACCCTTTTCAAAAGGTTATCCCAAGTGAGAATGCTCGCGTGAGTAACAAGCCATAAGAAAAGATTGATTTTTGGCCAGTGTTTCAGGGACCATATTTTGATCCACACTTTCCTTGTAGGTAAAGGGCCTGAGTGAGTATTAATGGCATAAGCCTATTTTATGTTGAAGGTACCCTTTGGTGAGTGCCCCCACTGTAGGATTTCCTCACCTGTCAGAGTGGGTATTTTTCTTTCATTGGTTGTGTTAAGCCAGGGATGAATGTCCACCTGTACCCATAAATGCAGATCCTCGTTGTTTGTTTTCCAACATCTCCAAGTGGGCTCTGTTGGATTGTCCTGCTAGTAGTCTGCCACTTTTGTCAGTCCTGCCTATGTGGTTGGGATACTGAATGTGTCATCCTAGGCTTCATGCTCAGAATTGGTAACTGATGCCATGAATATTTCCAGAAAATAGTTGTTTTCCCATTTCTAATTTCCCAGAAAGAGTGATTTATTATAAGATGTCGATTTTGCTTGGCTACCACCCATATTAGGGATCCAAGGTTGTCCCCGTTCCATCTGATCAGGTTTCTCTTCGCTATGTTGGGGGTATATTACCTCCTTTAGAGCTTGGCCCAAATATATTGAGGCCTTTTGAGCCACCTCCACCAGATATTAGCGCTTAGGATTTTGTTCATGGTTGAGGGGGCCCTTAAACCAAGCCCTCCTTGATCTTTGGGTTTGCATAGTTTATCCCAGCTGATAAGTGCTAACTTTTTTCCTATTTTGAGGCCTTGCAAAAGGAAATTCCTTTGCAAGGTTTTGATAGCAGTCAGGACAAAGTTTGGGGCCACAAGAGATGAAAAGGTATAAATGGGTAAGGCTTGAAGCATGACCTTGAGGAGGATGAGGTGACTGGGGAGATTGAGGGCTTGGTAGGTCTAGGAGGTGAGCCTCTTTGCAAAAGAGGAGAGGAGAGGTTCCCACGAATTGTTTCTAAGGACCTTTCCCAACAAGGGGATACCAAGGTACTTGGATGGAAGGGAGATTTGGGTGAAACCAAGAATTTCAGAGATATGGCATTGAATCGGAGCTGGGGTATTGAAGAAAAAATCTGGGATTTTTCTTTGTTAAAGTCCAGGGTTGAAGCATCAAATTTTTTTTGGAGGATTGAGAGGAAGGAGTGGGCCTCCATGACTGTGGGGAATCCCATCATCAGAGTATCATCAACAAATTGTCCGTGAGAGATCGGGGGAGAGATACCATGCAGGGGGAGACCAGTCATCATTTTGTTTGCAATGGCAGCTTGGATGGAGTGAATGAGACCTTTGGCCATGATAATAAACAGGAAAGGGGACAGAGGATCACCTTGTCTGATTCCTCTGGAGGGGATAAGGGGCATGAGGGGACCCCATTGACCAAGATTGAAAATAAGGCAGAGGAGGTGAGGTTTAAGATCCATTCTACCTAGGTGTGGTCAAAGTCGAAGGCAAGGAGCATAACACGCATGTATTCCCAACTTAAATTGTCAAAGGCTTTCGACAGATCCAGTTTTAAGAGCATACCTGGCATGCAGTTCTTTTGTAGGGAGTGAATCACTTCATGCACTAGGATGACGTTGTCCAGGATTTTCCTACCTTCCACATAACTTGATTTCTCTGATGAGATGATCCGAGGTAGGATGGGCTTGAGTCTCCTAGCGATCACCTTGGTTAGAATCTTGTAGATGACATTGAAAAAAGTGATTGGTCAGAATTTATTAGGGTGATTGACTTGCCCCTCTTTGGGAATGAGGGTGAGGAAAGTTGCGTTTAGAGCCTGGAGGACTTGCCTTGATATTCTGGAGTCTTCTAGTATTTCCCATACCTCTTCCCTAATCATCTGCTAGTAGTGATGGAAGAAATATCTAGTAAAGTTGTTCGGTCCCGGGGCCTTTCCTTTGGGGGTGTCCTGAAGCGCTTGATCTACTTCCTTGAGACTGATGGGCTTGAGCAGAGAAGTGTTCTATTCCTGTGTGATTAGGGTGGGTATGTGCTGCGTAACTTTGGTGATGGCTTGGGATCTGTCCTGTTGAGGCTCTGTCAAGAGATCTTTATAATAGGAAACCAATTCCTTTTCTAGGTCCTCATGGGAATGGATGATTTGACCATTGTCAGAAGTTAACTGCATGATCTGATTTGTATGCCACAGTTGGAGGGTGGATCTGTAAAAAAAATTGGTGTTTCGGTTGCCGTCCTTGAGCCACTGAATGCGAGATTTTGTCACCACAGAATCTCTTCTTGGGATTTCCTTTCCTGAAGATTAAGGCCTATCACTGCTTCCTAGTCTTTAAGGTCTTTAGAGAGTCCTTGCTCTCGGATATGTCTTTGCACCATGCTCATTTGATCTGTTAGATTCTTTTGGGATTCAAAAATGTTGCCGAAGGTTTTCCTGTTTCAGAGTTTGATTTGATTCTTGAGGTTTTTTATCTTTTGCTGGAAGTTATACATCTTGGAGCCATAAGGTGTCACTGTCTCCCTCCACTACTCATGGACATTTTGTTGGAACTCAGGGTGACTGAGCCAGAACTACTCAAACCTGAAGGGTTTCCACCCCGGGGTGGCTGACAAATCTAGCCATAGTTGAATAGGCCAGTGGTCCGACCCATGAAAATCCATCATGCTCACCTCTAGAGTTGTGCCTTTGAGCAGAAGGGAGTCCAAAATTAGGAAACGATCCAACCTGTAGGCTATTTGATGCATTCTGATTCTCCTGTTTTTCCAGGTAAGGGTACCATTGGAGGTTTCTAGGTCAATGAGGTTGGTGTTGTCTATAAGAATTTGGAAGTCGCTAGATTCTAGTTCCAGGTGCCTTATTCCCCTTATTCCTCCCCTTTTTTCATCCAGATTGCATATCAAGTTGAAGTCTCCTCCTAATATCCATCTGCTCTCCTTGGTTAGGGTATACAAGTACTCCAGATTGCAAAGGAAGGCCTGTGTATCCCTAGAGCTAGCTGGTCCATAAACATTTGAGAGGTAGACTGGTTTGTTGGAGCCAATGAGCTTGTAAGTGGCTAAGATAGACCATTTGGTTGTGATAAAGTTATCCATAATGATTGTGTTGGGGTTCTAGAGTAGAGCTAGTCCCCCGACTGTACCTATGGCCTTTGTGGATACCACTTTCCCTTACTTCCAGCAATAGGGGAGAATCTTGTCCATGTCTTTGGTAGCACATTTTGTTTCTTGGAGCATCATTATGTCAGGTTTCTCTGCTAAGATCAGATCTCGTAGCAATTTTCCCTTGCTACGACCATTGAGACCTCGTATGTTCCAGGAGATGATCTTCATGAGCAGGAGGGGGAGGGGAGTGGGGGAAAGTTGTTCGAGATGAGGTGGATCTGACTGGAGTTCACCATGAAGTGACCTATCTCTTGTATGAGCTTACTCGTCGACTTCCTTCCTCTCTTCTTTTCGTCCTTCTAATTTTTTCGCTGATTCTTATGCATATTCCCTTGTACTCCCAATACCGCATTGGATCTGGTAGTGGATCCTGCTGAGGAGTTGATGAATACCTTGTGGAATTTTTGGAGTTGGTCTACAGGGATGGTGTAAAGTTTTTGGTGTCGATAGGCGTGCTCTAGGTGCTCCAGGTCAACCCCTACTAGTTCTTGCTCATTGAGATCCATCTCGACATCCCCATCCTCTACTTCTGGTTAATCCATAGTTTGAGTATTGGGGCAGGTTGGTGAAGTAGTTAGGTTTAGCTCCTGAGGTGCTCCTACTTTCTCTTTTCTTGTTTGCTGGGGTGTTTTCTCCATCGACTCCACTTGAGAGACGATAAGATTCTCTGGTTGATCTTGTAGGATCTCATATTTGTTTTTGTTGGATGGATCCTTGTTGGCCTGGGTTATATTATTTCTTCCACCTTGCCTACTCTTCCCAGGCACCTGAGTGAAGCCATATTTGTCTTTGCTGACATCTGGGTTCCCACCTTTGTTTGTTGGATTTAGGGGGTAGTCCCTAAAGATATGCTTATGCTCATGGAATTTCCTACACCGGAATGGAATATGTTCATAGTCAATGGTTTGCATCCAATCCTCATCATGGTATTCTAGGGCTATGGATCTAGGGAGAGGCTTGTCTATATTTAGGTAGAAACAGATACACACGTAGGAGGTGTATCTTCTGTTGGAGATATGGCTATAACAGAAGACTGACGCAGATGGTTAAGGTTGTCATTGATGGCAATCGGTTATGGAGAAGTCAAGGATGTCAACACGCACAACGTATGCTGGAACACGAATGCTGGAACACAGATGCTGAAACGTAGATGCTGAAACACAAATGCTGAATCACAGATGCTGAAACGTAGATGCTGAAACACAAATGCTGAATCACAGATGCTGAAACGTAGATGCTGAAACACGACTGTTGGAACATGACTGCTGGAATACGAATGCTGAAACACGACTGCTGGAACACGAATGCTGAAACACGACTGTTGGAACACGAATGCTGAAACACGACTGTTGGAACACGAATGCTGGAACACGAATGCTGGA